>JBBELK010000499.1:0-462414 GCA_037783545.1 Henricia sp. BOLD:AAB3569 | reverse complement strand
GGGCTGCGATAAATTAATTGCAGGATAATGGGTAATTCCCAAAATTAGTGGTCCAAAATGTTGGTGTCCCAGTTACGTACGACAAATCTCAAAACCTAAAACCCCCTCGACCCCCACGACCCCCTCGACCCTCGACCCGCCTTCACGTGCGATTTTTTCACGTGCCCGAACCTGTGTTCACAGCCCGATTACGAATGCGGGCCAGCGCGGCCTAGTTCAAATGAGCCGCGCGTCGCCGTGTCATTGCTTCCAATACGTTTTTAATGTGTGTATCACCGATGGGGCCATCCATAAGTACGTAAGCACGGAATGCCGACTTTTTAGACTACGCTCCCCCATACGCAAATTTCGTGACGTCACCCACATACTTTAACGTTGGGTGTAGGCATTGGCTCCAACCCTCCCTCTCCCCCTCCGTGCGTACGTAGTTTATGGATGGCCCCGAAAGCGGTACAGCTTATCAGTCAGTCCACAGCGCACAGCGTTAATGAGGTCAAATCCTGAATTTTCTTTGCACGGCTTGTGTCGCGATCAAGCCCCGACAAAAAATAACGCTATATTTCGATAGGGGAGATAATGAGCTTAACTAGTGTAAGATCGGTTTTAGAAGGTAGGAAATTTAGTCATTTTTAAGAACGTATTGGAAGCAACAATATGACGTCGCGTTCGCACACCGGCGACGCGGCTCATTCGAACTAGGCCGGGCTGGCGCTGGCGCATGGCTATAGCCCGCATTCGTAATCGGGCTGTGAACACAGGTTCGGACACGTGAAAAAGTCGCGCGTGAAGGCAAGTCGTGGGGGTCGTGGGGGTCGAGGGGGTTTTAGAACAACCCGCTTCAAAATGATCACAAATACTCAGCAATGGACTGTGGCCTGTGATTATAGGGGGCAGCATAATTTTATTGAATATTTTGTTCTCCGATTCCTGAAAAATATTCAAAACAAAAGACCATAAAGGCTTATAATTTGTTCCATGCATGGTATTGAATTGGAGTTTGGTGTCCCGGGTTACCTACGCCAATGAAAATTGGCTGTAGAATGAGTTTGCTTTACCCTTGGTGCCATATCTACACACAGACATTACATTTTAATAAGTGGCATTTGTTGAAATAAAAATAATTATTTTTTACTGGGAAACAGATTTCAATCACTAAAAACACTAAGAAATCTTAAAAAACATGTCACACTTTTGGACCCCTAATTTTGGGAATACATGTATGCTACTTTTCTGTGTGTCCCCATTGACTTCTAATTCTACCGCACAATCAAGATACATGTAGTTCAACCAAAAAATTAAAAAAGGGACAAAAATCCAATGGGAAAACCCCTTTTATTTAACAAAAAGTTAAAAGGGACAAAATGTTTATCCTTGAAACTCATGGCTCTCTCACTCTGATTGTGAAATTCCCCTGACAGGCGATCCAGGTCTGTCTCATACCTTGTCACCTTTTGTCCCATGTCTTCAACTGAGGCTCATGTTACAGAATGCCTCTGTACATGTACAGGACATTACAAGTCTCACCAGCTTTGAAACAAGGCAAATTTTGGTCCATTTGTACAATTTGTAGCTCAAAATTGTTTTATGTACATACATACGTACTTGATGCAAAATTAAGAAATTAATTTAAAAGCAAAACTTCCACAAATGTTTAGAACAAACAGAAACTGCGTATACTGCACAAGGCACAATCTCTCATGTGAATCTGGGGCACTTGTTTTCAATGTTGGCAACACCATTTTGATGACAAACGTATACATGGGTCATTCCATAAATATGGGACCCAGTGTCCCCCTTTACGTCGTTACAGTTCCAGAGTTGATTTTTATACATACCGGGCTTCAGAGAACGGTTACCCTCAGCATATGAACAAAACCGAACAACACCTTTGCCTGTTAATATTACCCAAAACATGACGAGAACGATTCAATAAACTGGTGCAACCTCCTAAATGCAAGTGTGACATTTTGAAATGTATATTGAAGAATTATTTAAATTTTGCTCATAATATAATTTACATTTATAAGGTACAGGTTCTACAGGTGGGTAAAACCAGAAGCTACCTTTCCAGAAAGAACCTGGTCAAAAAGACTTGAAATGTCATCATAAGAATTTTAAAATGCCTTGGTGTCCCCATTTACGTCGTTAAACAATTTTCTCGAATATTATCAAAACTATGACACCAAGACATGTCTAAATGTTTGGAAATTGTTTCAAATATCCTACATTATTCAGAAATTGCACGGAAATTCTTTCAAAATATTTTGGTAACTTGAAAAGGCCATTTTTACAAATGCATGAAAATGTCACACTTTGGCCCCCATATTTATGGAATGACCCATTTACATTATAAATCTGGCCATGCACTGCTGCATCATGTACTGTACATGTATCCATACAACAGTTGCAAGATTGTGCACTTACATACATGTGCATAGTTTGTCCCAACATGTCCCAACTCCAATACAACGTACAGAAATTTTTTAGTACCACAAGCTGCAAAACATGGTGACTTTAACATGAACAGATGAAGCTGTCTATGTACACATTGATGGAAATTAAAAGTGGTTTTTCAAGAAGGCCTGAAGGGTTACCATTTTAAAAATAAAACTCCATGTGCCACCTTTGCAACAATCTTTGCTACAATATCCTGGTACCTGTACATGTGTAAATTAAGAAACCTTCTGCAAGTGTTTCCTCTCCCTTTAAAGGCACAGGATTTTCTTCCATTAATTGTGCACGCATCGCATGATCGATCGACCAGCGCCAGCACAGCATTGCCAAGAATGTACCGATATGCCGCTGTGTGCGTAGACGCGAGTGTGGCCGTTTTCTAAACACTTCCTTCGTCTATGCGTTCCGGCTACTGGTACATGCAATTCAACTTCCAAGCAATACAGCGCGTGAGCGTGTACCATTAAAATGACTGGGAAAAAGACTAGGGGGTATCGCAATTGAGCAATTGGATATACCGGTACCCCTCTAGGCCACCGCTGTACCGGTATGTTGTGCATGGATACTCATGTACACAAACAAGTGCATGACTTGTACTGTATGTAGCGATCGCAGAAGATCATGAATGCGCTGTATTCGTACGTAAATTGGTTCGCGATATTGTGAATCATCCGATAGTGACTTCTAAAACCAGGTGAGAGTATCACACTTTTGAAGTTTTATTTTGTCATTGATGAAATAAACAAACAGCGAGTTCCAAAAAATACATTTGATTGAACAAAACAAACACCACCATTATTAATAATAATAATAATAATGAAAATTTATAATGCGCCGGTATCCATCAAAAAAGATGCTCACGGCGCAGCGAGACACATTAAAAATCTAATATCACAATCATGGAGTTCAGTCAGTTAATGAGATTTCAAAAGTTGCAAGTGATGGCGATAGCTTGATGTGTTCCGGTAACTTGTTCCACAAGGATGAAGCTGCTGAGGCAATGTTACGAAACATATTCTGTTTCTTAGATTATTTATACTGAAGCCTGCTTACCTGTCCATAGTTGACTGAACAATTGCATTCCTTTCGCGAGAATGGAATCACCCAAATAAACACAAAAAACACCCCCTCTAGCCCATGTGGTCTAGCCCTATGACCCCAGGTCATGCCATGTGGCCCAACAATCATCCTCACTTTACATTTGGCCCGACAACAAAGACGTACACATCTTGCTGTGGGGCGGGTACGGCGTGGGAGTCAACTATGGACAGGTAAGCAGGCTTCAGTATAGATAATCTAAGAAACAGAATATGTTTCGTAACAGATTATTACACTGAACTGCTTACCTTGTTCCATAGTTGACTGAACAATTGCATTCAACTTCCAGACTAGCACACTTAGTTGGAGGTCGGAGCAAGATGTCAACAATCAAGGGCTCCGGGCACGTCAGGACTAGGACATGGTAATTCGCAGACAGGTCAGACTCAAAAGCCCCTGAAGAGTACGAACTAAGGGAATACTCCGCCCAGAGGAGGAGTACCTCCCTGAGGACTCTAGGGCTACTATGATTCTGACTGACTGGACTCTGTTTAGCAGCATGGAAATGGAAAACTCCTTCCGGGCAGGCATAATGCCCAAGAAGCCCGAAGAGAAGGAGTTAGAGCCTTCCACAGCACCGCCAGAGACCCGGTGCATATCCATCTTATCGGCAACCACAAGGCGCCAGACGATGGGGGAATGCGTGAACCAAACAGAAGGTTGGTCGGGTCCCGGGCAGCAGCGGACTGGCCGGGACTCTGACCGGGCACCAAGGCAATCCCCCGCTCCAGAGGAATAGTTAATTTCCAAGGAGGATAGCCGAGTGCGGGAAGGATGCAGACCTGTTCCAGACAACAGCGTCTTGAACGGAGAACAGGAAGGCCTAGTCCTCGGAAGTCTAGGCAACACCAACAGGATGAGGCCCTCGTGAGAACGTTTCCCGGAACGAGAGTACAGTCTTGGCGGCCTCAAACAGACATTCCTTCCAAGAGGCAGAAGCGAGAATCATCGCCGTCGATGTTCGAGCCTACCTCAGAACCCTCTAAGAACCGTCAGAATTAAGGGCCGAAAGAGCCATGTAGATGACTTAAGGCCCGAGACAAGGTTATCAGAGAGGGATCCCGCAACTAGAGCTACAGCGTTCTAGCGGGGGAGCAACCTCTTCCGTCTCACCACCGATAGAAGGGACCCAAGTGTCAGAGTAATCGGCGAGGGTAGACACTTTCCCCCGGTGGCGAAGGTGACGAAGACCCCCCAGGGAGGCCCTTCTCCCGGCAACGTTGCCGGGAAGTGGCCGTACAGTCAGGATTATACTCTCTACAGGCAGGATACGAAGCAGTCCTCCTAAGCGCTTCAGAGAAAAGAGCGGATCGGGACCATGGGGCGACTCCCAAAAGGGGAGTTGTCCTTCGGTCTGAGAGAGTATTGAATGTATATTCTCCTGGGTCGGGGACCCTGGAGCAATACCCTGTAGCAATGCCCTGGGGGCTGGTGACTGATCGCGGAGGCAAGGAGATCGATCCCCGTGGAGATCTCCTGGGCTATATCCAGGTTCGGGATCCATTCTGCGCAAGATGCCCTGCCTCAAGAAAGGCCGCGGCGGGCAGATAAACCGTTCCCGGTATATGGACTGCGGACAGAGAGGTGATCCTGTCTCTGCACCAACTTGGAAGGTGTTGAGACACAGGGACGAGGAAGTAAATCCCACCCTGCTAACTGTAACATCACCACTGGGAATGTCCGATCGAACAAGGATGTTGCCTCCAGCCACCGTCGCTTTGAACTTCAGGAGCGGGGGCTGCCCGTCCGCCCGTAGTTCGAGGAGGTTGGAGTATGAGCAAGCTAAATCCTGAGAGCAGGTCCCGGATACTCGTGCGCCTAACAGACAGCCTGACCAGACGCGTCCGATCGAATGGATGCGTGCGGGGGAGACCGTACCCGCGTCAGGTTGGATGGGGGTTCCACGAGGCGAGCCCGTCCCTATCAGGACCGTCGTTGGGCCTGATTGGGAGTCTGGGAGCCTGCTGTAACGCTTCAACCGGAGTCATCCCTGTAAAAGCGGACATACATGTATGGCAAGAAACGTATGCATGTTCTTGCCATAAGATACAGCAGGCAAAGCCAGGGGCGGACTGGGCCTCTAGCTCCCCCAAAAGTGGTGAGCGAGGGCCCTAAGGGATCCATTTCCGTTCCGCCGATGGGTCCCCCGACTAACTCAGATGTGGTCGGGCACCCAGGCACACCAGGACCTGGCAGGGAGCCATGAGGAATTCTGAGATAGACGAGATATCCCAACCTTAACTGACTCCCGCCACCTGAAGTATGCTCCGTCCACCCTAGTGATCACCGTCAAAACCGGGTGATACGGAAAGGCCAAAGGGGAGGCACGTCAGACGAACGACTGACCCAGGTGCCAAGCCTGAGTCACCGCTGGTCGCAGGTCATAATATATACGTGCTAGTAGGCATCCCTGGGGTCAAGGATGCCTACGTGCCCCACCACGCCAGCTCCGTTGGAGCTAGCAGGTGGGACGCACGTCGGCAGCGCGTAATCGCAGTGTCCATAGAGGCGCCAACTAGCACTGGAGACACAACTTCTCCCGGCGTGCTGAGAAAAGACGAGCTTTCCTGGGAATAGCCCTGAGGGACTGTCCCCGCCTGCACGCCAGCTCCGATGTGGAGCTAGCAGGCGGCCGCACATCGGAGGAGCGGTCACGCTCTCAGAGTTGTCCTGCGTGTTGTAGAAAGGTAAACCTTCTTGGGGGTTGTCCCGAAGGACTGGTCCCGAAGGACTGGCCCCGCCCGCCTCGCCAGCTCTGATGGAGCTAGCAGGTGGGCCGCACGTTAACTTTCCGGGCGTGCTTAGGAAAAGCAAGCTTTCCCGGGGGTTGCCCACGAGGGACTGGCCCCGCCCGCCACGCCATGGAGCAGGCAGGCGTGCCGCACGTCGGACCGGAGCGGACACGCTCTGTTTCTTCCCCGGTGTGCTGAGGAAAGGCAAGCTGACCCCGCCCGCCACGTCAGTTCCGTTGTGGAGCTGACAGGTGGGCTGCACATCGAAGGCGCGTAACCGCAGGGGAGGTCCGAGCCTAGCCCGGAACCCGAGCGGCCACGCTCTGGCATCGTGGACCAGGGAGCTCCGTCCCTGGCCCACCCGGCCCGGCTCTGGGGGGTGGAGCGGCCAATATACATTGGCATCTCCGCCTCCCTTGCGCGGTGCGTGGGGTCCCACCGCCGAATACTCGGCTGCCAGGGGAACCACCGGGACTTTACTGTCGGTGAGACCACCGAGGAAGTCTGCACCGCGAGCCAGTCGCTTGCGCGGTGCGTGGGAGGTCCCACAGCCGAATACTCGGCTGTAAGGAAAACCACCGGGACCTTTATCGTCGGTGAGTCCACCGAGGAAGTCTGCACCGCGTGCCAGCTGCCCGGCGTGCTGTGGAAAGGCAAGCTTTTCTGGGGTTAGTCTCGGAAGACGGACCCCGCCCGCCACGCTAGCCCCAACATGGAGCTAGAAGGCGGGCCGCACGCCGGTGTGCGTAACCGTGTAGGGGATCCGAGCCTAGCCCGGAACCCTGAGCGGTCACGTCTTGCCGGCCCAGAAAACTCTGCGTCGGTGAAACCCCTAGGGAAACACCGAGCTGAGCTCCCTCGACCAGCGACAGCGGTCCCCCTGGGGGTCGCTTTGCTGGTCGACGGCCGGAGGTGTAGCGTGAGCAGAAGAGGACAGATCACCTCCGTCCTCCTCGCAGGTTGTACACCGCGAGTCCCTTGCTTGAATCGGCCTGACCGATCCCGCTGGGATCTCGCCTTTCGTGCCCGTAGCGGTACCAGCAAGTACCGCGGGCACGAGGACCGGAGCCCTGTTAGGGTTAGAGACGGTTCTGGAGCCCCTTGGGCAACGTCCCCATCAGAAACCCCCAAACTTCCCTTGTCCCTCCCCTAGCGCGCTCGCGACGGAGGCTCTATCACCACGAGCAGTTAACAATGGGAAATGGGCACACACCACCGTTAACAACGGTGGTCTGCGCCCAATCTTCACCGTGAGTCGCTCATAGTGTATGCGGCTTACGCTAGACCACAGAGAAATTTGTTCGATGGTCGAGCTGCGCGACGGTAAGCCCAGAGCAGCACAGAAGCACTGGGCTAACGGAACACGGCCCGGGAGCGCGAAGACAGGGTAAGGGACTGGGGAAAAAGGGCGCGAGCAGAAGTAAATTGCAACGCGCCGAGGCGGGGGCGGTACCAGCTGGATATGCACGCCGCTGAAGCTGCAATAAAAATCTTAACCAAGTGTCGAACTGTTCGATACTGTCCGCTCCCGAGAACTAACAAGAGCAAGGGGTTAAGGAAATGCAGTGGCGTAAGCACATCGACAAAAACATTACTGTATTCTAACACCTGAGTACACAGAGGCCGGTTCCCAACGCTATTTAACAAAAATGGCGTCGGGTCAGGCCGCTACTACATGTACGTGCGAGTCAAAAACTGAAAATTCGCACGATCACTAAAAGGATATAGAGGTGAAATCCGTCCCAGAGTCGCTTCGTTTTCCAGGAGACTGGTAGGAGAAGAAACTTGGGTAGAATCTGGGGAAGACTCTCTTCAGAAGACTATCAGAAAACCGATCTCGAAATTGGCTGAACACTACAGACGTACGTCTGGCCAGGGTGAAGCCAAACGAAAAGTGAGGATGATTGTTGGGCCACATGGCATGACCTGGGGTCATAGGGCTAGACCACATGGGCTAGAGGGGGTGTTTTTTGTGTTTATTTGGGTGATTCCATTCTCGCGAAAGGAATGCAATTGTTCAGTCAACTATGGAACAAGGTAAGCAGTTCAGTGTAATAATCAGGACCTTTCACCCCACGATCTCTTGGAATAAACTTTCGCTAGGAGGAGTTTGTTGTTGGATCTCATGGATTCACGATTTGAATGATGCCGTTGGACTAGTTCAGAAAGATATGATGGTAGCCTGCCTGTAGTGGAGCGGTAAAATTTTGAAGCATATCCTGTCCTTGATAGGTAGCCAATGCAGATTCCTTAAGACCGGAGTGATGTGTTGACTTCTTTTAGTCTTAGTGACAATCCTAGCAGCAATGTTCTGAAGACGAGACAGACGACTCAACTGAGTATAATAGTGAGTTTCCCATATCAAGGCGGCTGGCGACGTAGGCGTGGATGAGGATTTCTGTTGCGTCCTGGGTAAGGTATTTCCTGATTAGCCCAATGTTGCGTAAGTGCATTGACGAAAACCTACACATTGAAGATATGTGTGCTTTGAGTGACATCGTGGCGTCAAAAATGGCTCCCAGATTCCGTACTTCAGATGATGTGGGGACATCAGAAACTATACGGATATGTCCAATGTTAATTTTGCTGCGCTGTTGTTTTGAGCCAAATATGATAAATTCAGATTTATCATCATTCAGCTTCAAAAAGTTAGCTGACATCCAGTCGCGGATTTCCTCAATGCACTGCTCCACTTGATGAATGGCCAGTTCCGCTTTATTTTGGTCAGGATCAAAGGAAACGTAGATTTACGTGTCATCGGCATAAAAGTGGTAATGGAGGCCGTGCTTGCGGATGATGTTTCCAAGAGGACCAGTGTAGAGTGAGAACAAAACTGGTCCAAGGACGGATCCTTGGGGGACACCTGTTGTTAGGGTCGTTGGGTTCGAAACTTTGTCGTGAATTTGTACCCGTTGCGAACGGTTGGTGAGGTAGGACTGGAACCATTTTAACGCCATACCATCTATACCAAGTTGCTGAAGTCGTTGTAGTAGTATGTGGTGATCAACAGTGTCAAAAGCGGATGATAAATCAAGAAGGACAAGTGCAACGAGCTTTCCATTATCCATGGCAGTCAAGATGTCATTCTGAACTCTAACCACAGCAAATAGGCCTACAATAGCTATATGTACATGTATACATGTAAATAATACTCTTTTTTGTTATGATTTGTGTGCACACTTTTTTGTGCATGTAAAAGTTGTTCTGTGCGTAACTTTTTTAATCTACATGCACCATGATCAATGTTTAGCATGCAAGTTTCACATGCTGCCTTGCCTTTGCTCCGTGTGGCTCAAAGCAAGTCGACTAAAAGTCTCTTGATGAATATACACATATGATCACCCTTGCTTTCTTAAATATTTCTTCTATTAATGGGTTTTAATGCACTCCAATTTATAGCCTGTAAGCTGAATTGCATGAAGCTTACAAGTGTCTTCCATTGTAGTCATATACCGGTACTGACCATGAGTAGTGGGGAAACTCCTTCTACATGTACCGGTACATTTGTATGCCTCCCATTAAAACGGACGGCATTGTAAAGGCCTATTCACACTGAAGAGCGGTAACGGAAAGCGGCAACGGAAAACGGTTTGCCGCGCGGTATTACCCGTTCATACAGAGCGCGGAACCCGTGCGGTATATGCAAATTACTCCCATGAAACAATGGCGTCCCACGTGAAAAATCGCCGGTGCATTGACGAAGCTCTGTTACTTCTGATATTGGTGAGAATGTTACGTGCCAAAGAAAAGAAAAGTTGAAGAATTTGTGTTCATGAAATCCTTCAGAAAAGGGCATAGGCCTATGTACATGTGGTACGGTACGACTGTGCACGTGCAACGTTACTATACACGTAAGCGAGGCATGATGTGGTACTGCAAATGATCACAAAACCTTGTTATTTTTTACCTGGCATGTCCACTCTCACACCAACAGCCTCCCAGATGTCTTGTTTTTTAACAGCATTTTTGTAAGCTTCCAAACTCGTGTCATATTTATAACTGTGGATATTTCTGAACTTTCAGGATCAAACTCTCGGTGCTGTTGCTTGCGTATAAAAAAATGGCGTCCTATAAGACGCCATTTTTTTTCAGCTGGCCTCGGCCAGTGCGTGACGTCATACCCAACGCGAACGCTGATTGGCCACGACGCACAGTCTAGCGCGGTATTGTTGAAAAAAATCGCTCTGGTTTCTAAACGCCGCGGTTTACCGTCCAACCGCGCGGTGTTCCCGCTCTCAATGTGAATGGTCCAATAGAAAACCGCGTATTCTATATTTTTTACCGCGCGGAATCCCGTTACCACTCTCCAGTGTGAATAGGCCTTAAAGCTTCTGAAAGAGTTAAAACCACAGAAAGCACTGGCCGGTGTTGCGTGTAAATTTAACCGCCATGTAAATTTATCCGGAATGACAAAATTTGGTCATCTACGTAATGCAACAACATGCGCACTGCATAACAAAAGTGCACCGCTTCCGTGTAGTGCTGAATCTTCTGGCCCAGTGTGTATAGTGTACGTACGGTCGCTTGCACTGTATACACATTTGTGCGTGGTGCATCTCAATCTTTTCAGCGCGAAACTTGAACTCACCGACTATGGTTAGATTGGTTTCCGATCCAATCGCTTATTATCGCTTATTGCGAAAATACGGGAACCAGTCTACGACTACGGTACGGGTGAAAAAGGGTACGTGGAAAAAGAGGTTGCACGCATGCATGCCTACGGAAGGGGAAGTGATGCTCACACAGCCAATGCACTGCAGACGTGAACATGTTTTGTTTTTGTACAGCGCTATACAAATGTACATGCCGTTTGTATTGAGTATCCGGAAGTGTGAGCAAGCACGGAATGAAATACATTCACCGCTACGTGCTGAGAATTCCTATTACGTCATCCAGGAAGATTTAAACGCCGGTGGATCGAGCACGCGACACCGGGTCCAGATAACATCACCCCTAAGGTGTTAAAAGAGTGCACCGACTGTGTCGCTCCACTGCTGCAGCTGATTTATCAGAAATCACTACACACAGGAGAGCTACCGGTACATGTACCTCATGATTGGCTCAAGGCGAATGTACATCTCCTGTTTTTAAAAAGGGAAACCGCTCCGATCCAGCAACAGACCGATATCCTTGACATATCTTCCCTGTAACTGTAAGCTACTCGAACATATAATTCACTCTAATATCATGAGTCACTTCGAAGAGCTTAATGTTCTGAATGACGAATAACATGGTTTTCGCAAAGGCCGATCTTGTGAAACTCGGCTAAATGTAATTAAATAACCTTGCCATAATTCTTGACAACCAGGGGCAGGCTGATGTCATAATCATGGATTTCAGCAAGGCCCTTGTTCAATTCCTCACCAAAGGCTCTTGCTGAAACTCAAACAAGCTGGTATTTCTGGTACCCTTCATAAATGGATCAGTAATTTTCTCACAAAGAGGTCTCAACAGGTCATTCTAGAGGGGATCTCATCATTATCCCTCGACGTGACATCAGGGGTACCACAAGGCATGGTTCTTGGGTCGTTATTGTTCATCTTGTATCTTAATGACCTACCTGGCATACCCAATGGTATTACGTCACAAGTGAGACTTCTACATGTAGCTTGCAGACGACTGCATCTTGTACCGTGAAATAAAAAGCCAACAAGACAGCAGGGAGTTGCAGAATATGAATACACTTTGCAACTGTGAGTCCCACTGGCAAATCAAATTAAATGTCGCCAAATGGTATACCATGTCCATCACACATACACGAGAGAAAACCCTTACAGTCATCATACGAGATGAATCGTGTACCTCTGCAGACTGTCAAAAGTCATACCTACCGGTACATGTACCTGGGGGTAGAGTTAAACCATAAATTGAGCTCGGCAGATCATACTGTATTTAAGTAGTGTACCCTCAAAATCGTATCAAATATTGGGACTTCTCCGCAGAAACCTTCAAAGCTGCTGAACAAAAGTAAAGGAGACTGCTTATAAGACAATTGAGTATTGTGCCAGTATACCGGTATATGGGATCCCTACCATCAAGACCAAAAGGATAGACTGGAAGCCGTACAACATACCGGGTAGGGCAGCCAGATTTGTCTGCAGTGATTTCCGGCGCAAGAGTAGCGTGTCGTCAATGATTAGCAAACTTGGGTGGAAGTCATTGAAAGAGCGTAGGGCAGTATCCAGGCTGACACTCTTGTACAAGTCTGTACACCAAAACGTGGCCATTGATACTGATCATTTTTAACTCAAACCTGGGGGGCTGGTTGCTGGTACATGTACATGTACAAGAAAATCAACCGCTATCTCATTCATCCATCCATCAATAAGGAAAGATTGCTTTAATTACTCCTTCCTTCCTCCATTTGTCCTCGAACTTTTGCCGAGTGGAATGTTTTGCCTGCAAAGACTCCTGAGGCTGTTTCAGTTGACACCTCTAAGACCAATGTCAATGAGATGCAGCTGTCCTCGCTCTTAAGGGGGCCCACCATTAAAATGTTAGTCTACCAGCTGGGCCTGCGCTCTTCAACTACCGGTAATATATCCCGACGAGAAGATTGTTGCAGTATTTGACAGATACAGACATACCCGGTAGGTGGGTGGTGCCATTGGCAGCCATGAAGGTCAGGGAGTAGGAGACACCGGGTAATCCTCTTACTATTATTATTATTATTTCTTTCTGGTATTCATACCAAGGATTCCTCAATAGTGCTCATTGCACTGTCACTCGTAAGCGTGAGGAAACCAATGAAGAATTTAGAATTAGAAACGGCCAGAGACACCGGGGAATCCCCTTGCTCTTCACGAAAGAATGCTCTGGGATCTTTAGAGTGCGTTACCATTACCTAACACACTGGACCAACGGCTTTACATGCCTTCCGAAGGATGGAGCAAGTGTCGTTGAGTGCCTTGCCTAAGGGCACAGGTACCGCAGCCAGATTCGAACCCGCAACCCTGGTTTTTACCCATGTTTGCGAGTCAATGGCCCTAACCATCGGCCACGGTACCCCACTCTTCACGAAAGAATGCTCTGGGATCTTTTAAGTACATTACACAACACACTGGACCAACAGCTAAATACATCCCTTGCAAAGGATTCAAGAGCAATTGTGGTTGAGTGCCTCATGCTCAAGGGCACACATACACATACATGTACATGTACCACCGCTGGGTTTGAACCCACAACACCAAGTCAAATTCCCACAATTGGGCTAACTTTTAGCACCAGTCCAGAGGTGGGTTAACCCACCAATCTCAGGGTTAATGGCTTTAAAGTGGGAATATGTACATGTACACATGCATGCTACCAGTAGTTGAAAAAGGGTCACTGTTGTACCGTACACGTACATGTACATGTACTAGTGAAAGAAATGACCAAGGTACATATACATGTACATGTACATGTACATGTATGTAAATGATTCTCTAGTACCCGTTTCCCACTACTGCTTAACCCTAAGATTTGCCGCACCGTGTTATGTTTCCATTTGTTTTATTAACCCGGAGTTTTGCAAAACCCGTGGCGAGCTTGCCCCGGGTTAGCGCAGTGCGGTTTCCCACTAGACGCGGGCATATCTGTACATAGTAAGGGACTGAAGGAACGGAAATCTTTAAAAATACTTATTCCGATTTTTGAGTACATATACCGGTAGTTCCATCGAGTTGTTACTTGTTGTCTATCGACCAGGCCTGGATGAGGAGTTTATTTCTTCATCTTTCCACACCTTTGTCCTCTTCTTTTCGTTATGAATTGAGATATACGGTGCTTGAGAAGCCATGCTTTAATAAATTGGGAGAGCAAAAATGTGCACGTACATGTATACGTACGTACAATTGTATACCAGCGCGGCGCGAGCTAACCCTGAGATTGCCTGTGAAACACTTAACCCTGCCTTGGTTTCCCACTACAATGCTAACCTCGGGGTTCGGCCGTAATCCAAATTTGTTGTCTTAACCCGGGGCGGAAAAGAAGTTGTGGGAACGCTCGCGCTGCCCCTGGGTATCTCGGAGTGAAGGATTGCCGTTACCACCCCCCACAACCCCCCCCCCCCCCCCCCCCCCCCCCCCCCCCCCCCCCCCCCCCCTCCCCCACATGTGTACCAGCGCGGCGCGAGCTAACCCTGAGATTGCCTGTGAAACACTTAACCCTGCCTTGGTTTCCCACTACAATGCTAACCTCGGGGTTCGGCCGTAATCCCCGAGATTGCCATCCTTAACCCTGGTTGCTGGCAGGGTTAACGAACCCCGGGGTAACGGCCAAATTTGTTGTCTTAACCCGGGGCGGAAAAGGAATTGTGGGAACGCTCTCGCTGCCCCTGGGTATCTCGGGGTAAAGGATTGCCGTTACCACCCCCACCCCCCCCCCCCCCCCCCCCCCCCCCACATCCCCGAGTTAACACCGGGTTACCGGATAAAGTTACCAGAGTCACTTTTGCCCCATCCCTCCTATCAATTTGAATTGACTCAAGTGAGACATGATTAGAGGGTGACTTCTTAAGATACACTATGTCTATACACATGTACCAACTGTAGTTCTGGAAGGTTTTGTTGTCAAATCTCATTTCAACTACCGTACATGTACATGTACCGGTACACGTGTATCAATCCTTTCATGCAACATGTTCACTGATGATTACTCATTTCCGGTTTTTATGAAGGAAGAGGAAAAGTTGTGACAAATTTTTATCGGCCAGGAGTTTTGACATGTTCCATGATATTAACCTCTTTAAAGTGTGACTCATGCGGCAAGAACTGTCGTGTAACTTGCCACGAAATAAAACCCAAATGACAGGAACACAAAACAATATAAAAATCCACGCTTGCCTTCACTTCTAATAATATAATTTAAATTGTTAAAGAATGGTAAATTCCAAGGACAAATTTTACCAATGTTTGTACTTCTATTTTAGATGGATCTGTAGCGCTGTGATGGATATGTAGCGCTGTGATGGATCATAGAGTGGATTTCACCAAACCCACCATAAGCGCCATGCATTTGATTTTTGATTTAGGGACAGTTTTTTGATGGGGTTTTTTGTTGATAGTTCTGCGCAATGTAAATTGCGTGCATTAACCGTAACACTCCTCAATCCTCCAAAATCAGATTTTACACACTCTATAGGAAGTTGGGGTTAATGCTGGTGCATACATGTACGTAGCACTTTGAAATGATGCGACGGGACGTGTACCTTACAATGTATTGCAGTCCCCAAGCGCGTCAGCGCTTTTGGAAAGAATTGGGAACTTGATTATGGCTTCAGACATTGTGTGCCTTGAACACCCAGCAGGGTGGATATGTGCGCATTACAAATCCTATTATTATTATTAAACCATATGAGACAGGTTGAAAAAAGTGTTTCCTCACAAAATCTTAAATTTTTCCCACTCGAAATTTTGTGGTTTTTTTTTCATCAAATCTGCACATTCCAATGCTAGATGAGTCATTTTAGAGAAAACAAAATTTCTGATCAACTTCCCAACTACACTGTACACCACTTACTAGTTATTTTATTAACTGTCCATGCATTTGATGAAAACTGAAGTTTCAGGGTACGTTGTTATTTTGTTAGTTGTTTCAATGTCAGTGCATTTATAACATGCGTTTTTTTTACACAAGTTATTGTTGGCAAAAAATAGAACATGGGATCAATATTAATAAAATATTCATAAATACCTTGGACAGTTTACGCATCCCTATTGGCTGAGAGCACGTCACGTGGGCAGTCTTAAATTAGCAATAAAGAATAGTGATAATGCCCGGCTGGCTGTCCCGCGTTTGTGCCCAAGTCAGCGCGTAACACGCAAATGCACAAAGAAACTGCACCCGCCTGAAAGCAAATTGTGCACTAATACCCAGTCGTGTGCGTGCGCGAGCAACACGCCTACGTTGCGCGTAACGCGCGCGATCTAACAAAAACAACATCACGCACAACTCGCAGTAGTACGAACGCCGTGTTGACACTAGACATATGAAAGTGAATGCAAAACATGGCAAAACGACGAGCTAATTTTGGTAAATTTTACCAATTTACACGTAAAGATATTTATGAATGGGATTAAAAGTAGGTTTGGCCAATCTTAAACAACCCGTTTAAAACCAGCTAGGGGTCCTGGGCACTGATAATGCCCTCGCCTGGCGGCTCGGGCATTAAGTGCCCAGGACCCCTAGCTGGCTTTAAACGTGTGTTTAAGATTGGCCAAACCTACTTTTAACCCCTAATTGAAACTGTAGCAAGTGGTGTGTTTCTTTTTTCCATGAGTGTATTACTGCGCTTTTTGTTACATTTTTTAGTCACACGTGTAAGACGCGTGTACAACAAGGCAGCATCATTAAAATATTTGTTTGAATCAAAGGTAAACATTTTACATTTTCCTTTAACTATTTTTTTTAGAAAGGAATCCACCGAAAACAAAAAACAGTTTTCGGTGGAGCCAAAGTTTATCTCAGCTTCCAAAAAGGGCAAAAAACGTGGCCATCGTTGTCACAATTTACGCTACGATGACCCAATGACTCATTGTAACTTACAGTGCTTTGCCATGGCAGATAAGCAACATTAGACTCATCGCAAGTTTCTTGAAATTGTTCATACCGGTACATGTACAGGTGTTACCCATCGCAACTCGAGTTACATATGTACAGAGGATACGTAGCACGTTGTGATATCGACTCCAGGACTTGTATCAATTGGTCTTCTTTGCTGTCATTTTCAGAAATTAATAGAAGCATTTTGGGGTCACAGTTAATGCTGTTAAAAGGCTTTTCAAAAGCTTTTGTTCATTGATGCTTGTTCCTTGTCTACGTGTAGTTCCCGGTCCTAAAACTAGAAATCCATACACATTGGAGATTTGTTGCAAGTTTGACCATTGTTGACTGGCTCCTTTCAAGGGGCCGAAGCCCTCCAAAGTTGTCAACATTTTCACAGTTCTACAAAGGGGAGTGATTTTGCAAGACGTGCTCCATCGCCCGAAATGCTAAGTGCAATATTTTTGTGTCAGTACCATGAAATGTCAACATTTTACCGGTATGTATGCCGTTCGTTCCGTGACAAAACCGCAGGTTGCAATTAATGCTCCAGTATTTACCAAAAAGGTAGATTGTTGTCATATTACATCAAGTGTTTTTCACATTTGTATTTTGCATTACAAGGACAAAACAGGCATGATGAACATTCACTCTGTGAATAATCCATTAAATACTGCACAGGCCGTTTTGTGTTCTTCTCAGGATGACGTCAAAACCCTGTTTATCAACAAACCAAGTGACCTCGAGCGTTTCAAAATTTCTGGTGAAGAGGGTCGGAACTGCTTTGCGTTTTAAGCAAAGGGCTGTCGATTTTTGGTGGAAAACAAGTTGTGATGGTGTTCATGGTGTTGTAGACATGTACACAGGTCTCCATGATAAACATGAAAACTTAAAAAATGTGGATGGGGGGATACTAGCTGTTTAAGGTTTGTTTTGCCCTTACCCGACGTAATTAATCTTGAAAATAATTGCATTGTTTACTGCATACATTGTATTTTGTACTGTATACAGTGTGTAGTCTGAGCTTTCTTTTTTTGCAGTTTGATTTTTTTTGTAGTTTGGAGACTTGATCCGATGATTATAGAACTTAAGAAGTCTTAAAAAATATAATTGGACCACAATAAATACTTTGCATTCTGAATACATGTTCTACTTTCAATGAGGAAAACAATTAACCTGGACCCTTTTATTTGGAAAAATGTGATACTTGGGTAAAGATTAAATCCTCAAAACTGCTCAAAATAAAACCTCTTAAAAACTATGTCTTTTAAATATGAACAACTGATTTTTTTTTTAGGGATAATGGCTCATGCAGCTAAATGTACATGTAGGACTGCCGGGGTGAATTACAATTTAATTTGATACAAATGTGGGAAAATGTGCATGAGTTTGGGAAATTGCGGACTTCTGGTTAATGTGCAGATGCCCTACCACTTGGTCATTATCCCCAAACAAATCACCTACAGGTATTCATATAAGTGGGGCAAGGGGGCAGGGATTTGGGTACCAAATACCATGTTTCAAGACCACCAGTTGGCTACATTGTAGCTCAACTGGTAGCTAGGGCGTCTGCACGTTAAGCAGAAGGTCCGCTGGTTCAAATCCCTGGGGAGACAAGTTGTTTTTCACTGCATCCAGACAAGTTTCCCAAACTCATGGACATTTGTCCACATTTGTAAAATAGCGTACATGTACGTATCTGTAGTAGCAATACCGTATACAAATACTGTATCATGTACACTTGTATGACTGCTGATTGCATCACACAACTTACTGAACATCCAATTGCTACTCATCAGCCATGACACTCAACGGTGCATGAAAAATTTAAGCTCTGATAATTTCCATTCAGAATATTTTTAATCCCAAAATCCCTATGTCTAGCAACTTTGAAGTTTGAATTAGGTGTACATTCACTAACCTTACAACCCTCGCAGGAAATGATACCATAGTGAACTCCAGATGAACGATCTCCGCAGATTTTGCAGGCTATTGTTTGAAAATCTGCAATAAAAAGATATCCACAAAAGAAGATTAAAGGAACACACCGGCTTACTGTTTACATAATGTAGCAATCTACAGCATCCTTGACAATAATGTTTCGATGGTCGTTGTGAAAAAAATTATTAAAATGTCACGTACATGTAATGTCACATTAGAAATAAAATATCAAAATGTCACGTTATAAATTGGAAAATACGGTATAGTGTTAAGGACATTATTTTCAAACAAGAAGAGAAACCAACCGCGAATGACAAAAGCAACTCGCACTTCACGCTGGTTTCTATGGCTGGAAATATTTACTCCCAAACCACATAAATCATGTGACCTTGATTTTTAGAAAAATGCTAAAAAACGGCCAAATTTGATGGTTTCTTTTCAGGATCTACATGTACATGTACATCTGGGGTACCGTGGCCGAGCGGTTTAGGCCACTGACTCGCATTACTCGGGTTAAAACCTGGGGTTGCGGGTTCGATCCCCGGCTGTGGTGCCTGTGCCCTTGAGCAAGGCACTTAAACACACTTGCTCCATCCTTCGGAAGGGATGTAAAGCCGTTGGTCCAGTGTGTTGTGTAACGCACTTAAAAGATCCCAGAGCATTCATTCGTAAAGAGAAGGGGATTCTCCCCGGTGTTCCTGGTTTGGCAGCCGAAGGCGCCACACGCCTATGTATCTCGATGTTTAGGCAGTTTCTAGGTACTTGTAAAGCGCATTGAGATGTCGACAGACATGGAATGCGCTATATAAGAACTTGCTATTATTATTATTATTACATGTTATTACATGTATGTATTAGATTAATTTTTGGGACGACTTTCAGAATAATGTACATGTATACAGGTCTATTTCGAGCCCAAAATAGCCCAACGAAGCCGGTGTGTTCCTTCAATTCAAGTACAGAAATAATTCAAACATGCATAATGAATGAAGAAAAGCTCTTAAGAGCTTTGTTTTTTTCTTTTTGTACTTTGCTGTCAGATATGATGTACAGGTATGTGGGTCTGTCCACAGTAATGGGGTACATTTCTGTAACATTCAAGATCTTGGGTCCCAGTTCACTTCAAATGTCTTAATTTTATCTTTAAATTATCAAGCTAAACTGAGGAAATAACTTTTTCACCAAGAAGAAAAATAGTCCTACAACATACATTTGTGAAAACCTCGTGCACAAATGTTCCTATTACGCATGTAACAAAGACGGAAATAAATGTCACAAAATTGTCTGTCCACGTTACCTACGTACCGGTAATAGGAAAATTTGTACACTTGCTTTTCAAAAATGTATGTTGTGGCAGCAATTTCTTACCTTTTTGGGCAAAAGTTATCTCCCGAGAACAAAACAAGGACATTTCTTTAATTCTGAGATAAACTAAAGACATCTGAAAGGAATTATTGACTTGTTTTTCAAATGTACCCCATTACTGTGGACAGACCCATATGCAAAGTTCCTGTTAAAATGCAAGTATTCTGAAATGATTGAGCTCACTTCTTATGACGCATTTACATGTAACAAGGCTCAATGCGTTTACAATATCATACATGTATTACATTAAAATAAAAAATTAAAAAGGAAACATTTACCCCAAATTACGGTAGAACATTTTAAAACAAATGAGTTTTAGGTGCATCTGAAGGGACAGCAAATTTCTGATGTCCAAGTTAAGGCCATTCCAAAGCTTTAGTGCAACTACGGCAAATGCTCCATCCCCATAGTTAACCGTGTTGGACTTGGGAATAGTCAATAAACCCTGTCCAGTGGAACGTAAATTACGCCTGGAAGTTTACAGTGTAATTAAATCGCTAATATGTACGTACAGTATCGTACGTATACATGTACATGTACATGTACATATCATATTGGCAGTTTGCAACTGCCCATACGGTAGACCACTGGACCGAGTCCAGTAATTTCACATATCTGCTTTCTGTACTTCACCAGAGTAAACAGAAAATGTACACTTTTTTTCTGGCCTTGGTCTGATAAAATTATGTTTTATAGTGAAACGTTCGAGTCAATAACCTCTTGGGAATTTTTCCCGAAATTTGAGCGGTGCCTCGAGAATGTGCCGACTATGCACAACACTTTTTGCCCATGAAGTATTGTCGCACATGTCATAAAATTGCCACACATTACACAATGTATTTTTAAAAAGTGACACGTTCAGGTATGTATGTACGTATACATGTGTGTACAAACAGAGATCTCAGCAGATTGTACAAACACAGGCATACATACAAGTACATGTTGTACCATGTACATTGTACATGTACCAAGCCTCAGAGTTTAATCACACGCTTAAAGGGACACACCGGTTTACCGTTTACATAATGTACCGGTAGCAATCTAGCATCCTTGACAATAATATTCCGATGGTCGTTGCGAATTTTTTTTCTTCAAAATGTCACATAATTAATTAGAAATGTTTAAAATTAATAAAAGAGACAAATGTTGGGCTATACGCTTTACCAGCCGTCGCGATGTATTATGTATCATGTGTTTGTAAATAAAGGTGGCGTTCGATATGGGTCGACACGTGTTTAACCTTGATTCCTTGTTTTCCCTGACTCATCACACCTTGCATGATCATTCAGGTCAGCGGTGATTCGAGGAAGCACATCAAAGGCAACGTTTTTTTTCTTCGGATATTATTTATCGCCACTAATGCGAAGCGAAGACACGCAAATCATCCATATAAAAATCTGTTGGCAGATTTGTGTAAAAATTGGAAAATACGGTATGTACTACATAGTGTTCGTAGGACATTATTTTCCAACAAGAAGAGAAACCAATCAGATTCTGGTTCTGAAAAGTCACGTGACCTTGAATGTTTGAAAAAATTATCAGAAACGGCCAAATTTGACGACGTCTTTTCAGGATATAATTTACTCTGGAAAGCGCTTCAGAATAATTTCGAGCCCAAAATAGCCCAACAAAGCCGGTGTGTCCCTTTAAAGGTAGTATTTTTTTTTCACACATGATTGGTAAACCTTTAAAAATACATACATGGACATGGTTTCACCCCCCTGTGTGGTTGAAGGTATGCAAAAATCAGCTCCGTACTTCGGCTAACTTTTGAGAAAACAGTCAAAAAATTGTTTACAGTCACTTTGCCCCAAAACCACTTCGTCCTAAACCACTTCGCCCTGCTGAACCACGGCCTGTGCACGAAGTTGTTTTAGGGTGAAGTGGCATTTGGACAAGGTAGTTTTACTTATTTATTTATTTATTTATTCACCACATCCAACTGCGGAAGGACCGCCAATTACAGGAATGGGATCAATTAACAGATATTCGAATAACTATCAACTTCTAAGTTGAATTAGAAACGGCCGGAGACACCGGGGAATCCCTCCACTTGCTCTTCACGAAAGAATGCTCTGGGATCTTTAAAGTGCATTACCGAACACACTGGACCAACGGCTTTACCGTACATCCCTTCCTAAGGACGGAACAACCGAATTAGATGTCTGGTTCAAGAGCACAAGTGCCACAACCTATCAAGCCCCGGAATCAAACCCACATTCCAGTACTGGCACAGGAACTTGAGTTTGAAGTGGTTTTGGGGCGAAATGACCTTTGGGTGAAGTGCTTCAGGGCGAAGTGGTCCAGAGCAAGGTGGTTTTGGGGCGAAATGAATTTACGTCTCGCGAGACAAAAAATAATTCCTTTGCTCATTTCTTAAAGACTATACAGTAGCACTTCAGACAAAACCAATTCATGGGAAGTTTTCTACTGTCATCGTGTTTATATTGTGTAAATTATGTGTAAATCTGCAAACATTTCTGATTACTCAAGATACCAATCATGTATCCTACATGTACCTTTACACACCGGTCAAACCTGTTAACACACTTCACACTAAAAAAAAATAGGCCTACATTTTTGCCCAAAACTTAAAACAGGCTTTATGTTCTGGGCTTTTGGTCTTCATGCAGTTTGTGTTTTGACGACTTGGCGCCAAATCTGCGTGGCAAAACGGAAACATACATGTACGCGTGCATACATACGGGTGCAATTACGGAAACATGGTTCTTGTGTTGGTCACAAAATACCTTTGAAAATACAATGTTGTACAACTTTGTGTCTAAGCTTTGCTTCATAATGACGGATTACTTGTTCAGCAAGACATACTATTGTTCGTTTGGATGTAAAAATCAATAAAAGGTGGCCTTTTTCAACTTTGAAGATTTCACTGCAATAAATCACAGACAGAGGGCGCTGTTTTGAGTGCATCACATAAGGAAAACAGAAGGAAAAGTTAAGAAAAAAACATTAGACTTCAAGTTGGACTTGTGGCAAATTGCTGCAGTTTCTACCCTCAGTTTTGTCATGGCTTACAGCAGGCAACATGTAAAACAAACTCAAACAGCCATGGATTACAAAAGTTTCATGAAAATTGAGAACAAAGTGGAATATTTTGTGCACAGTTGAATGTAATTTTCCTGTGTTTGCCTCTTGTGACATACATGTAGTGACCTTGGTCATGAATATGCATATTCGCATTAGCATACAAACTAAAAACCTTTGTTTTAACCCCCAAAGCAAGCTCAAAATAGGATTTTTTATGACTTTAACTGAGTAGAATGGTTTTAAAGCATAGATTTCATTGATAAAAATCCTAAATAACCTTTGTTTTAACCCCCAAAGCAAGCTCCAAAAAGGATTTTTGTGACTTTAACTGAGTAGAATGGTTTTAAAGCATAGATTTCATTGATAAAAATCCTAAATAAGGGGGCCTTTAAGGCTAGTAAAACAGTCTGTGTGGCCGCGAGGCACACATTTGTCCAACTCTGGGATCGATTCGACATTGTGCAAAGTAGTATTTGTCCATAGTGCTTGCATCAGCACTGGCAGCTTGTGTCACACCACCTGCAGCTTATGAACTTGGCATGTCTGTGATGAACAAGACCTGCGGCAGACCATGGGTAACCATCCAAGACCGGGATTGACATGATTGTAGCATCTGCACAATAGATTCCCGTTGGCTAACAAACAGCTGCAGTCAACACTGCTACATGTACAATTCAGGGCATAATTTACAGCAAAAAAAATGTATAGCAATTTTGCTATACACTTTTGATTTTGTGTAGCAGTTTGGAAAGTTTGTGTAGCAGTTTTGAAATAATGTGTACTAGTAGGCCTACTACTAACCATCATCATAGAAATGTTAAATTAATGAAAAAAGAGCACTTATTCAGAATCAGACCGGTGTCTTTTGTGTCACAAATGACACGATACTTTTTCATAGCTGCCAACTATTACGTAGTTATTACGAATTTATTAATAAATTACGAAAATACGAAATTGCTCTTGAAAGTTACGAATTTCAAAATTTTCGCCTTAATATTTGTTTTGACAACCGAATTCACGTAATTCGGATTGAGATCGATACTTTTTGTCATGTACTTTTGTTGATTTTATTGCAAAGTAACCGAAACATCGAAAAATACGGGAATCGATATTTTATTATCATGTACTTATGTTGGTATAATATGCTTGAAAACGTCTGGGAACCAGGTATATGTCGTAAACAAGTTTTCGGTTAGTACAGTATCGATACTACTATTGCAGGGCACCAGCGTGTTGATTGATATACTGGTTTGTGTATGGAAACCAGCGCGCGTGTGATCGCTATTAAAAATGGCGCCCAAAACATTTCGACGTTCGTAATTTTCATAGAACTATTTTTCAAACGTTCGCGCTCGCCAAATTGGGTTTATTACGAATTGGTTTATTACGAAGTTCAAACATATACTCGTCTGATGTTTTATTATAATTAATGCATCGCAATCATTGCTACACAAGGACAAAATTGCATCGCTATGGAGGGTCAAATGCATCGCAAATTGCGATGCGATACCGGATAAATTATGTCCTGTACATGTACATGTATTTACACAAAAAATGACAGTGAATGTCAGATTTATACACCATATCGGTCAATGAGACACATCAATGCAATAATAAGCTGATGTACATGTAAATGGATACTAGTACATTGTATGTACATGTATGTATACTGCAAACCAACTTATTGTGTGTGAGCTTTTGCTGCTTACTAAGTCGTTTCCCTTTACAACATTATTTTGTTTTTGCTCAGTGTAAAATTAAACGAACACACCGGCTCACTGTTTACATAATTTAGTGGTGTCCATGTACATACACAAAATATTTTTTATGGTCATTGTGAAAAAGATCATCAAAATGTCCAGTAATTAACTAAAAAAGCTTAAAAGTAAAAACAGAATCAATAGTCAGGATATACGATATATGTGTTTGTTTTCTATACTAGAGAGACTTTTTCCTCCAGGATTATATCTGTACAATGTCATTCATCTTCTCTCAAAACAAAAGAAATATCTTACGATAGATCTAAGGAGATAACTGTAGCTGAAGAACTGCAATGAATAGTGCCATAACAAACCTTCCTGAACAGTCCGGTACAATTCCAAATCAGGAAACAAATTTCCCATTCAGGTAACACATTTCCTAATCAGGGAACATGTGGAATTCAGCAGAAATATTTCCAAATCAGGAAACATACCAATTGTTTCCTGAATAGGAAACATAGTCACATGATAGACTGCCTCCAAATCAGGAAACACCATAAGTGTTCCCTAATTAGGGCACTTCAAATCACCTCATTCACTGCTTCCAAAACAGGGAACACAGTTTGCTATACCCGTTATGTCAACTTGTGATCTTTTGTGTACATTAAATTCAAATTCAAAGCTATACTTTCGAGCGCTAATCTGAAAATTTCTGTACAGTACATGCACCAAAACGTTTTTTAAAGAAAAATTGTACTTTTTAAATTCCTTTAACTCAAATTTACGTACATGTACATGTTGGGACATACGTGTTGGGACATACATGTACGTGTGTACATGATTAACTTGACTGGTCCACCCGGACTTTTTAAAAAGTGTTTTGACTGGTACGCGAGAGTTTTTACATGCATTTGGCCACCAGAACAGTAATGTTCGAGCCCTGAATTCAAATGCAGCAACCCAAATGGTCAGTCTGGAGCAGGCTTGGGTTCATCTCCAAGGAAATGGGACAAACAAAAAATGAACATGTAAATCAATGTACATGTAAATCAATTTAGATAAAATGTCTTTTTCGTAAATTTATGTGAAAGGCCTACACATGTACATGTAGCCTAGCTAAGATAATCTCAGCTCTTTTTTTATCATTTTTCATTGGGATGTGGTCTTTTCACGTGTAGAGCTGAGAAAAGTTATGAACATGAACCCGCCATCGCAAAAACAGGACAAAACAAATGTGTCATTTTCTCACCGTGACACACTAATTCCCCCTAAAACTCACCCAAACCTTGTCAGGCATAACCACTATTTACGCAGGTCCTTGAGGGAAATAACCAGCCACGATGATTATTTTGCCAACAATTCCAGCAAAACAAACCGGTATGCTCACAGCCTAGCCGTTTTTGTCTTGTTCAAAAACAACCAAGTGTCTAGTCTGTGTACAAAGGAATACCAATGCGCATTGGTTACCAGACTTGACCTTAACGTCCAGACATTAAGGTCAAGTCTGGTAACCAATGCGCATTGGTATTCCTTTGTACACAGACTAGACACTTGGTTGTTTTTGAACAAGACAAAAACGGCTAGGCTGTGAGCATACTGGTTTGTTTTGCTGGAATTGTTGGCAAAATAATCATCGTGGCTGGTTATTTCCCTCAAGGACCTGCGTAGTGGTTATGCCTGGCAAGGTTTGGGTGAGTTTTAGGGGGAATTAGTGTGTCACGGTGAGAAAATGACACATTTGTTTTGTCCTGTTTTTGCGATGGCGGGTTCATGTTCATAACTTTTCTCAGCTCTACACGTGAAAAGACCACATCCCAATGAAAAATGATAAAAAAAGAGCTGAGATTATCTTAGCTACATGTAGCCCATAATTCAAGTGCAGCGTTTCAGTTCTTTTTTTACATTATAATTTGAAGACGTTTCCAACTAGGCCTACATATGTTTTCCTATACCTCCATGATTACCTTAAATGTAAAAACACGGTCGTTTATTGACACAAAAGTTTAAGTAGACCCACACAGTACATTTAGAGAGAAAAATAAGTTTGGATTTTAATACTTGTACATTTATGTACATGTACATATATGTAATTCTTCCCCCCCAAAAAAAGTCTTGATGAAACAGCTTTGCCAGTTGAATTTCTGAACAGTAGGCCTAATTATGCTAGAACAACTGACCTACAAGTTCCCCCTTGGGTATAACCTCTATAAAGCAGGGTAAAATGCTCCATTCATAAACACTGGAAAGTGGTTTTGTGTGGTCAGGTGGTTGGCTACTTGATTTATTGCTGTCTTGAGTCCAAGGCCTAATAATACAGCCAGTTGTACATAGTGCATGTACAGGTTGTGGGTATCTACATGTAGCCTGGTAGGCCTACCACGTGGACTTACTCCACTGGCCATCACACACCTCCACCCCTTGCCATTTTTTGAAAAGCAGTTCATCAGTGAGTGGCAAATTTGCCATTTCGTGAAAATGCGACTTTCCATACCAATGACAGTTTCACGGTTTTTGACAACTGAAATTCTGTAACTTACGGTACATGTAAAAAATACAAATTTTGAAACTTTGCGGAATTGTTGAAAAAATTGTTTTGTAAAAGTTGTTTTGGCGGTGATCTGCTAAGTACATGTACTATACGTGTAGGCTTTAGTAAAATTTGATTCCTATAGTAATAACTCGCCGATTCCAGAAATTACCAAGCAATTTCAAACGCTCGACTTAATTCAGCCTGTGATGTTTTCCACAAAAGAGGATTGTGTGTGTGGCACCGGCCGACATCATTTTATATGTTGAAGGGCTGCTCGATGCCAAAAAATAGGTCGACCTTCACAATAATTATGTCGATCGTCAACGCAAGCCTGATTTCCATATCATCGCAACGAACGCAGACACAATTGCGCAAACTAGACGTAAACTGCAACGCAAGCAATAACACAGACAGTCAGCAAATTTGTTTTAACTTTCTCGAATGTTTCCGTCAGTGTTTTCGTTGCACAGTTGCTTGAGTTGAGTCTGCGTGTGTGTGTTACGATTTTATGGAAACTAGTTTTTATGCGTGTTAATTATGTAGTTCATGTTTCCAAAGCCTACCAGTAATGCAAAGTGGCTCACCATACAATTGTGTGTTTCTGGCATTATACTAGCCTTGTGGAATGCATAAAAAAGCCTGTGGGAAATGCAATTTCAACCATACTTTGTGTCTCTGACCGTGTTTACACTTGATCCCGAGCTCGGGATCGAACACCGAGCTCGGGATCAGCACCGGATCACAAATAGGTGTAAACGCTCTCGGAACCAAACTGGCCCCGGATCAGACCCCGAGATTTTGGTCTCGCGATGGCGGAGGGTTCGATCCCGAGCTCGGGATCAGTTTGCGGTTAGCTGGGCAATAAATCTTCTCCACATCCTGTTGCGGGCTAAAGCGCGCGAAAATTCCAGGGGAGCCCGCGCTCGTATTATGTACACGTGTACACGTAGTATATGTATACACGCACACAGGTACCACTGGTTCCATGCATTGTGTGCAGGCAAGAATGCCATGACAAAATGCATGATACCCCGACGCGACTCATGTGATGCAACGCTGAGAATCTCGATCGCTGGTGTCCGTTACGAAAACACAACGTACTACAAACGTAATTGGTATCCTGCATTCAGCAATCTCTTTTGCGTGTCCGATACAAACTTCACACGTTGAGAAAAAGTGTTTCTGTATTTCCTCTACTTTCTGCAACTTCTCTACTTTCTGCAACTATCTAGCGACACTTTGTCATTATCATACAGCTTAGTTTTTAGTTGTTATATCAAGGATTTCGGAGTGTCATTCAACGATTTCCGACATAGCATAAGTTGACATTATTTCGTCGTGAAGAGAAGTTGACGAAGACGAAGTAGCCGAGTCGAGTTGTCTTCGTGTGAAAAGATGGCAAACGAAGTTCGCGGGCGCTCGTGGAGCAACGACAAACTGGCGAATTTTTTGGACATTTGGGCCAGCGCAGAAATAATGGCTAAACTAGACGGAACATCTCGGAATTCTGCTGCGTTAGCTTGACCTTTGACTGCAACTTCTGGCTCCGCGCTCGGGATCAACAACAGATATAAACGCGGCACTCGAGACCATTGCGGTTAACATCAACACATTCTTATCAGGGGGTCAATCTTGATCCCGAGCTCGGGACCAGTGTAAACACGGTGTCTGCTCCAGGGTCATTGTACCATGAGTGAATGACACCCTTGGGGCCATGGGGTAAGCAGTTAAATAGGTTTTGTTTCAGCAGTAATTGTTTCGGCCCTTTTCTAAGAAAATACTGGAGCCACCCAAATGGTCAGTCTGGAGCAGGCTTGGGTTCATCTCCCAAAAGATGGGATAAACAAAAAATGAAAATTCCAAAAGATGTACAATACTGTATGTAAATCAAGCATGCTGTACAAACCAACCAGATGTGTTCATAAACTAACTTGTACACGTAGTAACTGTAGTCAGAAGTTTACATACAAACAACTCTGTTAAAACTTGCGTTGTCACCATTTTTGTACCGGTAACAGTCTTTACTAAAGTCGTGATTTTGTGGAATTCCTCACATGCATGCAGTACTTAAAGAGAAGAATCCCCCTTGACGAAAATCCAGCATTTAGGCTTTTTTCGATAGTCCAAACATCCCTCTTGCCGACGTGGATTTTTATTATTTTTTAATTGTCGGTTTTAAGTAGATAAATTGCAAGCAAAAGTGCACTTTTCAAAATTGAGATTTTCCCGATTTCTGAAACGCTCATTAGGTATTCATGATATGCGCTTGACCCCGTGAAGCAATTATCAGAAAGAGAAGTCAACACGATTGTTAGCTCCATACGTTTGCACGCAAACAACTTGAAAAACCATCTCTGTTAGATGGTGTTTTTTTAAGAATTTTGTTGGTCCAAAAAGCCAGAGATATGCCATGTAGCTGCGTGATAAACAGGCATGATAAATATTAACTTCGTGTATTTTCCATTCAATGCACAGGCCGTTTTGTATGTTTCTCAGGATGATGTCAAAACCCTGTTGATAAACAAGCCAAGTGACCTCGAGCGTTTCAGAATTCGGGTGAAGAGGGTCGGAACTGCTTTACATTTTAAGCAAAAGCCTGTAATTTTTTTGTGAAAAACAAGTTGTCATAGTATATTGTTGTAGACTCATACACCTCCATGATAAACAGAAAAACTAAAAAACGTGGACGGGGGGGATTCTAGCTGTTCAAAACATAGCTTGCACACCTTGCAATGGTTTGGGTAGTCATGTTTACCATTTTGGGTGATGATGGTAGTGGTGTACATGTATGTAAACTTCTGACTTCTACTGTGTACCATACATTTTACGAAAGGCCCGAGTACATGTATGCCATACCCACATGCAACGTACATATAGGGGAAGCATGCAAAAGAGTTGACATATTTTGTGTTAATAAGTGTACATAAACAGACATAATAGGAGGTCCCCGACAAACATGACCCTATTTTGGAAACATGCTCCCAAAACTAAACCTACATGTACCTGTACATTTGTACAGTACACATGTACATGTACAAGTATAGTCATTAAATGACTAACATAAAACAACAAAACCTGTGTACATGTATGGTATATTCATAAAGTACGTACTTGTATGCACAGGAGGGAGGGAGGGAGGTGGTTTTAGAGCCAACGCATGGCAACACCCAACGTAGTATACCGGTGTGGGTGATATCACAAATATTGCGTACGGGGGAGGAGGTGGTCCCTTCAGCGGTTGAATTGACTTGTTTCACATTCTCAAAATTATTTCACGTACTGTCTCCAAAACAGGAAACTGAATAACCTTTTAAAAGTTCCCATTTCTGAAAACATGTCTCCAAAGACGGGTCATGTTTCCTAAAATCATTTGGGCCCCAAAATAAATTTGGAATTGGCGCTATTTCAAAATCTAGTGCTGGTAATAGTGTACTTTGTGTGAAATATTGTATTCATTTTTTAACTGGACTCTGATGGACTCGGCCCTTTGAGTTCTTTATTGCCCGAGTCCTAACTGGCTGAGTCAGAGTCTGAGTCCTTAAAAATTCGGACCCGAGTCATGACTCGAGTCGTACAGCATGCCACCGAGTTGAAGCAAAATTTCCTGATGGCAGCAGTATAGTAATAAATGGCAACAGTGCCAGGTGTCCAGTAGATGTACGCGCTGCATGTATACCAAGAATACATGTACATGTACATGTACCGTACAACAGTCTACCATCATTATGTAACTTTCAATTAATATCACTACATGTACGTACATCCCTACCAGAAAAATCAGTCATCATTTGGTCATCAGAACTAGCATCACTTCAGAAAAGGCATCAAAGGCATCAAAAGGGCAGCAATTGGAACCACCAAAATAAAGAACTATAAGGAGTTTAGTCATCAACAGTCATCAAAAATGCTGGAATTGAGGTCACAATGATTACTGTTTGAAACAAAAGGGCATCAAAGAGTCATCAGATATGATTTGGGGCATCAGAAGTCATCCCCACTGATGACTCTTTGATGACTGCTTGATGCCAACTCATGTGAGTATACTACTAGTGATGCCTTTTTGATGCCTAATGATGTCAACTGATGACCATTCGATGACTCTGATGCCTGAACTCACATGATGCCTGATGTCTACTGATGACTGATCAAAAGAGTCATCAAAGAGTCATCAGTGTTGTTCAGGCATCAAACGGTCATCAAATGGTCATCAGTGTTGTTCAGGCGGTCATCAAAGAGTCATCAGTGTTGTTAAGGCATCAAATGGTCATCAAAGAGTCATCAAATGGTCATCAGTGTTGTTCAGGCATCAAATGGTCATCAAATGGTCATCAGTGTTGTTCAGGCATCAAATGGTCATCAAAGAGTCATCAGTGTTGTTCAGGCATGGTAATGAAATGGTCATCAAATGGTCATCAAAGAGTCATCAAAGAGTCATCAAAGAGTCATCAAAGAGGCATCAAAGAGGCATCAAAGAGGCATCAAAGAGGCATCAAAGGTCATCGGCAAGAAAAAACAGTAGGACCTTATTAATAAGAGGTCCTCTGGGACTACATGTATGTAAATTACCTTGTTATATCAGGAACCATGTATTAAGAGGAATAAAAACAATGAATGAATTGGGACCAAAATATTCCCTTGTAAATAACAGAATGTTAATATATATTAATGATGCTGTTATTGAGATTCAACTGTGAATCCTTTATAAGCAGTCATCAAACAGGGATCTGAAACGATACCAAAAGACATAAATGTGATATATTACAGTGGAAATTAATTTCCAAACTCAGTCCAAGCTGCTCTCTTGATCACATCACGGTGAAGCTAGATGGGTAGCTACGTGCCAAGTGAGATCTGCAGGTTCTCCTCTCTTCCTTAATTGTGTCAGTGTCATACACAAGTGGATGCTCTGTGCCTGGGGGGCGAAAAAAACATGAATAATTACAAAATGTAATGACTTCATCCCATAGCCAGTTTTATATTTCAGTTTGGTTAACATAAGTTTGCAAAAGTTCTTAGAGTTGAAGAGAAGTTAAATAAAAAAAATAGATAAACATGCCCTCGTTTAAATACAAATCGTGAACCTTTTATATGGCACACTTCCTTCTAAGAATCCAAAGAGGTGAATGCTACTTTCCCATGAATGCTACTTTCCCATGTGACACGTCTGTTAATTAGTAAAATATACAACATGTAGGCCTTGCAACTATTTCTACATCTAATTCAATAGACAGACTATTTAGATGTTGTACATATAAGTTTAATTCTTGTTGGGATAGAAAGAACACAAACAAGTTGGCCTTCAACAGTGCAGCCTGCCAGTGGTCAATTGGTCAAGTCCCTATTGGGCAATAAAAATTCTTTGCATTGACCATGCAGCTCCAATCCTTGCATGCACTGAAGTATTGGTTAAGGTGACCTTCATTATAGGTGGGAGACTACAGGTTTTCCCATGGTAGAACTGCACAATCTGTAGCAGCATATGCAATGGCGTTTTGAACACTACAGTACTACATGTATGATGTAAAGCAGATTGGCAAAATGTCCTCAAACCACAGGGGGAAAGGAGTACGTGTACATGTGTATGCCTAACAGTTAACATATTAGTTATTACTTGAGCTTCATGAACTTATTTTACACGTACATGGTGTACTAGAGGAATTTGATTTTTCTAGATTGTAAATTGTAAATGTAAGCCTAATCATAAAATATCAAAAACTTGAGCCAGAACTACCGGTACATGTAGTCCATATGAAGGTGTTTTACACCAACTTATGAAATACACTGTATACAATTAAGCTACAGTGCTAGCTGTCATCTTTTCCTACATATATGCACCTCCATGCAAATGTTGTCAAAATGCAAGGAGCGTGTAGGAATGTTTTTCCTTCCTGATGATGTCCATACATGTAGGTTCCATACCATATGCGTATGTCTTTTTCATAAATAAAGGAGGTTTTTCACATTTCTAAATAATTAAAATGAAAATGAACCCATCTTACCTCTGAAAGACTAGTAGACAAAAAAACAGTTGGTTAGGTTGTATAACTTGTGGTAGCTGTCCTGGCTGCTTGTTCACAGGTTGAAGCATGGAGGTCTTCCTACGTCCATGGTTGAAGCATATATGGTATGTCTGGAATCAGAATAACTGCTGACAAAGGGCTACTGGAGTTTCAAAATTCCCTGGTCTTGAGGTGTACTGCTGTTTCCTGCTACTTTGAAGTAATGCATGAAACAGTTACGTGGTACTACACCAAAGGAGGTTGGCGATGCCTTCGATGACTGTTTGATGCCTGAAACTTAGTTTTTTTTAGGAATTGATGCCTGTTACTTAGAAAATTTGGAAACAGTCATCAAGTGATGACTGTGATGCCAGTTTTGGATGGCCTTTGATGACCAAATGATGCCTTTGGATGACACTTTGATGCCTTTTGATGACAAAACAATGTTTTCTGATGCCTTTTGATGACTCTTTGATACCTGTGATGACTAAATGATGCCCAAATCCCTCCATGATGACCAAATGATGCCTAATGATGCCTTATGATGACCAAATGATGCCCAAATCACCTAATGATGACCAAATGATGACTGATTTTTCTGGTAGGGATGTACATTATTTTTCACTCATTGACTGCCTGGAACATGTACATACATGTACAAGTATTAAAAATGCATAAAATGCATTTTTGTGTGTTGTCCACACCCATAATGCTGTGAACTTGTATAGTAGGATACGATATTCATGTGATTTTTATCCTTTACATGTGGGCCTACATGTACAATAATTTAGTATAAAATGTTTTGTTTTTTTTGTTTTATTTCGCACCTTGGCAAACATAGGGACATCTCCAAAATAGGAAGCCTGTTTCCAAAACTGGAAAGGCATTCACTGTCTCCAAAACAGGAAACTGAATAACCTTTTAAAAGTTCCCATTTCTGGAAACACTTTAATGTCTCCAAATTTGGAGACGGGTCATAATGTTTCCTAAAAAGGGGTCATTTCCACCACCTGAAAAATGTGTCTCCATTTCAGGAAACAGATCCTTCTATCTGTCGGGGAACTTTTACCTGTGATATTTGGCGCCATATATCTTTTGGTAACGATTGGTAACGATAACGCCACAAGATGGAACACATTCCTTATGAATGGGATAATATTTGCTGAAAGTGGCTTGGCGGTGAAGCCTGGCAGTCTCAAGATATTGCTTTTTGAATTTTTCTTTGATTAAAATGAAGTATGATAACAGTTCAAAATATAACAAAGTTGGGTTTTATATTTGAGAATTCTTACATAGAATCCCTTTAAATCATAAAATTTGATGTTTTATTCTAAGTTTCTAAGAGAATTAGTTTTTAAGGTTTTTGTGATTTATCTTCTATTCTGGAAACATGTCGCCAAATCTGGAAACAAAATAAATGTTTCCTGATTTGGAATTGTACCGGACTGCTGAAAGCCCTGTATATGTGCAAATTTCCAATATACATGTACCGTTTGTAACAAGGACACCAAAAAATGTCACAACATATGTGTCTTATGTTACATACATTAAATAGGAGTATTGTACACAGAGTTTTCAGAAAGGTATGTTGTTGCTTCACTATTTGTTGCTTAAGTTATCTTCTTAGATCTGTCTTAAGATATTTCTTTTGTTTTGAGAAAAGATAATTGGCTTTGCACAGAGTTTATGATCCTGGTGAAAAAGTCTCTCCAGTATTGAAAACAGACTTATATATCTCATTTTCTGCTGAAGATTTCACTGGACAGCCCGGACCACCGAATAGGTTTTTCTGTTTTCATTGGAGGAGCTGACATTGATGGTTTGTCTTCACGAACGTACAACTGCAGCAACCGGCTGTTTAACAGTTCCGCATGGAGCTAAGAGTAGGTGTACAAACTAAAACACCTAATGACGAAACGCACCCTGCGGTCTGGCTCCCTGCCCATTTCACATGTTCAATGCCACGCCAGCTGCACAAACCACGTCACCGTATACCAGTCGCAGTGTGTGTACTGCCACAGGGCTGTATGCTCATTAACCCGTACACTGTCCACATTGGAACACGCTTCCATTAATCGCACTCTCCGAGTCAACATTTTATGTTCGATTTTTCATAGATGTTGAACTTAGTTTCAAAACCTGAATAAATCCCCAAGCCAAAAAAAGGTGAATGCCGGGAGGATGCATCAAGGATACCAGTACTGCTGCCAAAAGGATGCCTAAGGGATACCATTATTGTATGCAGAATGGATGCCGCAGGGATACCAGTGTATGCAGAATGGATGCCGCAGGGATGCCGCAGGGATACCCAAGGACGCCAAAAGGATGTCAAAAGGATGCCCCAAGGATGCAGTAAGCCGAAATATTTAAATGAGGGCATCCGTTCGGCATCCATGCGGCATCCATGAGGCATCCTTGCGGCATCCTTGCAGCAATTAGTTTCACATCTCTGGCATATATTTTAATTGTTGCAGCTAGGATGGGTTTCACAAGAAAACAAATGACTGGAAATATGAGACTTTTTGTGCGTTGTTAAAAGTGATGAAACAGATAAATTAATAAGTGAAGTTTGTACATTAAAGGTACACACCGGCCTACTGTAATTTAGTGATACAGTATCCTTGGCAATTTTGTTTTGATGGTCCTTGTCAGAATGTTCCGTAATTAACCACAAAAGCTTCAAATTAATAAAACGGTCAACAGTCGAGTTATATATGCTTTTAAAACCAGCCGTTCACTATCACGCGCGACTCGATCATGACTTTGTCGGAAACGATTCGCTCTTCACTTGGCAGCTTTTTGCTTTGGATATCTCCCATTTTCTGCTGAAGATTTCACTGGACGACCGAATGGGTTTTTCCATTTTCCATAGAGGAGCTGACATTCATGGTTTGTCTTCACGAATGTACAATTGTAGTTCCACGGCACCGGTACCGGTTTTGGGCGGGCAACGTGCATTGTGCCGTGGGGCTAAATGTCACATTGTCCGGAAGACTGTTCACGGTGGAACTCTCTTCGGTTCCTCAGACTGTGTCAAAATTTTATGTTCAATTTTTCAGAGTTATATTTAACTTTGTTTCATAACTTGAATAAATAGTATATTTTGTCAAATACTCATAAATATTTTTAAAAAAAATCAGAGCTGAATTTGATGCAGTATACTGCAGTATTAAACTTCAGGAATGAACTGTGTACCGTATCACACGGCCATACGGCTGGAAGTAAAACTAACTCCAAGGACACGTGATTTATCGGAACCAGATTCTGGTTCCGATAAATCACGTGACCTCGAATTTTTTGTAAAATGCAAAAAAATGGCACAATTTGGCGGTTTCTTTTCAGTCTATTTCGGAACGACTTTCTGAATCATGTATGGGTCTATTTTGAGCCCAAAAGAGCCCAACAAAGCCGGTGTGTCCCTTTAAGGGCTTTTGCAGGAGTTTGTAAAATCATCTCGAAACGATGTTTGCATGAAATTCAACCTGACTTTTTGTTCTCTCTCTTCAATCATGTCCATAAAATGCTTTGTACAAAATGTACACATATGTGCATTAATTGCCACTGCCCCGAGTATCCACAGTATTAATTGTAACCAGCTGTTCAACCTATACAATGTATTTCTCAGACAGGGCACACGAAAAAAGAAAAGAAAAAATACCCCGGCGAGAGATTTTACCATGCACGGACACCGAGGATTGCGTTGTTCGCACGCATGCATAGCGCAGTGGCTATAGTTACGGTAACCGTAACACACTAATTAATGGCTATCGTTACGGGATTGCAACTGCATGCGCAATAAACCCCTTCACGGTTATCGACACCATCTTGTTCACGGGGCACTTAATTTAAACACACGTTGCCATGTGCGTGCGCCTACAAAATGCTTCTGCCGCGGCCATTATGGCCAGGTGCACGCAACATAGTACCGCTAACAAACAGCTGCAGTCAACACATGTACATGTACATGTATTTACACAAAAAATGACAGTGAATGTCAGATTTATGCACTGCTGCCGGTACGGTTTGCCCTACGCAAATCACTGCTTGACGCGCTTGCGCTGTTGCAATTAATCCCGTAACTTAGCCATTCATAAAAATGTTACGGTTACCGTAAATATACATGCCACTGCGTTGTTTGTTTGGACATTTTCCTGAGTAAAACCATAACAATTGTCCCTATTAATTTTGTGTTTTTAATCCTGGGTGTCCATGCACGGTAATCTACCCAAATTTTTTATTTTGTTTACCTCATCTGGTCTTTTTTAAATGACTTGAATTAACAAGCACCATGCAGTGTACCCTTTTTTCCCTCTTTGAACATATTTTAAGTGGGGGAAGTGCATGCACAACTTTTGCTGTAAAGCAACTTAGTACACCATACATGTACAATGTACAACACTAACAGTAATTTTGCTACATACATTTAAGAAACAGGATTCTGCTCATGTGTGACCAAAAAGGTCTACAAAATATACATCTCAGTGTTAACATTACCTTTAAAAGTAAGAATAGTGGCTGATAAATATGTTTTTTTTGGCTGACAGACTTCAGTATTAATCCATTTTCCCACCATCCTTTCATTTTCAAACTAAACTGCCAACTCAGCAGCATGGAGTGTATATCTGGTTCTGGCTATATACACTTTACATGTGGGACTGTTTGAGTTGGGCACCACACTAGCTAGACTGGTACTCTGCAGTCTATACCGGTACATGTACATTATGAAAGTGTACCAGTACTTCCACAATGACATTCTTAAAATCTGTGGATGCCAAATATGCCAAAAGGATGCCATGCAATAAAATGACTACTCTGCAACTGTGGCATCCACGGTATCCCTTATGCATCCACGGTATCCCTTATGCATCCTCATGGCATCCTTTGTATCCCTAGATTGGCATCCTGGCCAGTTGGCCTTCTCTAGGCATCCTTTTGGTATCCTTTGGGCATCCTTGGCAGCCATTTGGCATCTATTTGGCATCCTTTGCATCCCCTGTATCCCCGTGGCATCCTTAGGGCATTCTTTGGGCATCCTTTTTGAGGATGCCAGTTTGAAGATCGTCTCTTTTGTCAAATATCATAAATATTTTTTAAAATCAGATCTGAATTCGATGTATGTGTGTATGGGTTTACGGTAGCACCATGTGAATCTCATTTCTGAAAAGAACCGGTGAGTGTGAACTCAACGTTTCGAACAGCGTGCTCTGTTCGTCTTCAGAATTTGATGTAGTGCTGCAGTAATAAACTTTCATATGGCTGGAAACAAAACTTACTCCAAGAACCCGTGATTTATCCGAACAAAAAATCTGGTTCTATAGGCCTGTGCAATTTCTATAATAATTGATCCATTATGCAAATTAAAATGCGAGGTCTATGGTTGGGAGCGGTAAACGTTTTTGGATTTTTGCATAAATTAATGTTGGCTCCGTCCTATGTTGTCACTGTACTTTTCCACTGAACTGTGGTTGGACATATAATGTGACATCAAAGAACCTCCGTCCACGTGGCCCGCCGAGCCCTTTAGCCGATCTCCTCTTTACAGCTTTATCCATAACAGAAGTCCTTAAAAAAGGGGGAAATGAAGTAACATACAAGAAGAAGACAAACTCTACTAAAACTAGATTGAAGTAATCACTCAAGCACACACGTTACATGTAGGATGGTGATGATAAACCCGGGAATGTGTCGCAGGAGAAAAAAATACAACCTATCACCATCACGCGCTAAGAGAAAAAAGAGTACAATATGTAAGCCAAGATGGCGGGCAGGCCGCAGGGCACGGTGGGTAGCCTATTGTGTGAACTCTTAGCGGATGTATTGCGCCCTCTGGGGATATGCGTATGTAGTGGCTCTACGGGTAAGATGTGCGCTGTAGAATAGTCGTTTCGGCAACGAAAAAGGGCCGTGTTATTCAATTTACCAACAGGATTGATTCTAAGTTTCTGAATTACATGTAGATGAAATGTTTGGTTTGTCGGGACCGGTTTGTATAATGTACATGAAAAAAAAGGTCATACCGAATATTCGATTTGGTAAAATGCTGTTCGAACATTCAATTCCTTTGGCACACTGTCATCTGGTTTGAATAAATTATATGCGACCTTTATTTTTTCTCAAAAACGACAAAATTGTGTACATGTAGCACAACAATTCCGAGTCTGGAGACTCTTGAGACAAAACCAGGATGTGGAATTTGTAAAAACAAGAGGGACCTTTTCCAAGGAAATAAAAAGCAATTGGCTCTAAAAATGAAAAAAAAATAAAAAATCAAATCAAATTTGCTAACAGTAATCAATCGTGATTGAACCACGCATACATGTACTTATGTGTATTGTTTTTCACTGCATCCAGATTTCCAAAAACTCAAGTTTTAGTTATCTTTATATTTAGTTATCTTTATATGGACAAGTGGTCTTTCTTTGTAAGTGGTCATTAAGACAGGTTTAGCCGTGTCCGCATTGGACTTTGATAAAAACTTTAGTCCAATGTGGATGGCCAGAAAATGCCCGAAATTGTAAAATGTCAATCATAATTTTCACGCTCTGTTGCTGTAATTATAATTGAGCTGGGTCATGTAAGAATTACGTGTGTATTGCCAGTTTTATGTACATGTACATCGCTGGGTAGTCCTGTGTGGACTGGCATTGTAAGGTAAGACCACAATAGAACACACGTTGTGGTCATGTCAACTTCTGTGTGGATCTCAATTAAAAGGTAACATGTTTTATCCAAGTTTTACATGGCGAAGGACATTCTATGGGCCAAAAATAAATCCAAGTGTGGACGCACAGCAGACTGACCACGATGGAATGTACAATGTACATGTGTACAGTAACTCCCGGAAGCCTTTTACAAAAATTTTTCAAATGGACGCGCCTTTTCATTGTAGACAAGTTTGATCAGGACACGTACATGTACAGTAAATTTTCCAAAAAATCTGTTGCAAAATCCGGGATAGCCTTTTGACAAGGCCTCTTGAATTTGGCCGATGTGATTGGTCGGATTGTCCTGTGGGAACTAAAAGTGACTTGCTTCACACGCGCGCGTGCAATACAGGTACCTAGCGCTTATTGGCTTAGTTGACAGTTTGTTTTCGATCTGTTTCAGTGTTTGCCTTTAACTTTTTTTCCAATTGGCGAAAAGGGCCAGTTGGCTTAAGTCTTTACTAGCCCATCGGCATTTCAAGTGGTCCGGTTCAAATTTCTTTATTTGTTGTTTTTTAATTTTTTAAGGACAATTTGGTAGATTTTCTCTGCAATTTTCTCTAAAAGGAGGCACTGTATGATAATACCATACGTAATGCATATTTTTTAGCAGGGTAAGACAATGTGTGAGTTACGGCATGGGTCTGTTTTATTTCAACTGGACAGCCGGACCATTTGGGGAGGCCTTCCAACTGACCCCAGACAATTTCAACTGTCATTTGGCCAACGGACCAGTGCTAATTCGAACACTGCTGTTTTCAAAATGTTTACGTGTAGAGTGGGGCGCGGGTAATGATGTTGTGACATTGCACGTTTGGGTCAACTACTTGCATGTAATAAATAATGTAGCAGTAGCCAGTTTGTAAAAGGCTTTATGGCATGTATGGCAAGACAGAAGGCATAATGTTGGCCCAGCCTTTATACTCCGCTCAAGATGCTCAATAAATTATCCCACATTTTACCAAACAATATAACCCCAAAGCCATCAAGCCTTGCCTTAAGGCTAAATCCGGGGGGGTTGGCAGCTCCGACAATGTATGTATTATGCATTATAACAGTGCTCTATCTGTGATACATTTTAACCATTAAACCTACATGTACTGTACTTAAGTCTGTCAATAATAATAGGGTACCACATTGTGCATTTAGAAATATGTTCATGCATTACTAAAAACTGTGCAATGTTTTCTGTGACTAGGGTTTACATTTACCTATATACACCTGTAGTAGACCCATGAGAATTTAGAAAAAAACAGTTCTGAATAACAGTTAATTTTGTTTAGCCTCATAAGTTCATGCCAGCCCTAAATTTTAAAACCAAAATATAGCCAATAAATGATGGCATATGATATAGGATTATTTTAAATGGGTAAATTTTGAAGCCGAACATGTGTGATACACTGATATAACTTTGAGATCTGTAGAATGTTCTTGTATATTAAAAAATAATAATAATAGTGCTTTAAACAACGCTGAATGCCGCAATGGGGCGACATTTCGGAAAGACTCTCGCCGGAGACCACCGAAATTTCGGCAAGATTCACTCAAAATGACACCTTATTTTTTTACCCAAAGCTTCCAGAGATGGTTGCAGTCCCAATAAAAATGGTTCTCGACCTAAACAAAATGGTTTTTGACCTAAAAAAATGAATTTTAAACTCAAAAATATTAGGGCGACACCAAAATGTCGCCCTATTGAGCAGGTCGCCCTAATATACCTTTTTTACACACGATTTGTCGCCCTATTCTAGCATTGAGTGCTTACGCTCGTAACGATGTCCGTCCAACGATAGCAGATTTTTCTCAGTTTAATATTTCACCAGTTAAACAAAAAAAGAATATCTGCATATTTCTAATTACCCTTCTGTTCTAGTAGCTAAGTGATGAGTTTCAAGGCGGTGACTTGAATGACATTTTTCTTGCGTGGTTTTAAAAAATCCATACCAGTTTTTTACGCTCGTAACAAACACAAACTGGACAGAATAAATTTGTCCGGAACTGTATGCAACAATTTTGCGCTTTAAACAGAGCCCTCAATTGTTAGCCTTCTCCAAACTTCGTTTGGCAACGAAATGTGTACCGCATTTGTGATTTTTTCAAACGCCAGTGTACTTGCCACATACTGATCAAGGATAATTTCCATGGAAAAATCAGTATTGGTAGCAATGACTTCTGTGAATATATTCTTTAGTCATGAAAAATGTTGGATTTTGACAAATAATATAACAAAATGTTTTTCAGATGCACTTCTTCTTGTCATTCCGGGTCTTCATTTCCGTCCTCGTTCGCAGCGTAACATCTGGTGACATGCAAACTTCAGCATGCTGTAACTTTTACGTGGTGCAGAAACACCCAGTTTACACTCATTTCGGCAAAGGCGAATCAAACTCAGCAATTTCCAAAAAGGGAAGTTGAACCCGGGTATGCACTAAGTGTAAACGCAAAAGGCGAATTGAAAAAGGCGGATCAGACCCGGGTCTGATTCGCCTTTTTCAAGTCACCTTTTGGGTAGGGTTGAACTCCGCAATTGCGGGGTTCAACCCCGCAATCGTCAAGGTCGCTTGTACTGTAAACGCTACCCGAATACAGATTCGGCAATTTCCTTTGCCGACATCCGGGAGGCCATCGTTTGGCGCGCTTTATTTTGTGGGCGTGCGTGATAGAATGTACGCCACTTACTGTGCTGGTGTGCTACTGCTAGTACATCGCTCACAGCACGTTTTGTTGGGCAAAAACTACCCTAGTCCTACTGGAAATTCGTCCTACTGACAAGCACTTCTTCTCTGGATAAATCTACGCCGTAAAATAGCCAAAAGTGGCAACGTCATGGCTACAAAAACAAAGGAATTCTCCATTATATTTAACTGTTGAAATTCACTCCAGAATTTTTGTCAACAGGAACAGTTTTGCAGGGTCATACTACATGTAATTGGGCCTTTCCACACTAATGGGCCAAAATGGAGTGTTGCACCAAACCACCAAAATATCTACAGACAGGGATGTTTAGAATCATTTTAAAGTGCATGGTGTACTTGAATTTATTGTTGAGATATAGTAGAGACAAAAACGTTTCAAATGGAAATTAACTTTGTACTTTTTTCCTTGACAGAAAGCCGATGTCCACCCATTATTTGAAGTCGAAATTGTGACATTGTTTTATGGGTGACTTTGCATCCACATGTACAGCTTTTTAAAAGCCAAATCTTATTTGTATTGTTGTTTTCTAAATACAGTGTGAATAGTTCAATACATAGCAGCAAACAAAATTTTTGTTGTGTGCGTCATATATAATTCAGGATGAAACAAAAGTGTGTGTTACGCACGAACGAATGTCTGTCCACTCCGTTACATACGTACATCCCGCCGTTACTAAACAAAACCAAATGTCATTTGAACTTTTTTGAGTGCAGGGTTGTTGACAATGATAGCACCAATATATGCATTGTTTTTATCCTGGATATAATGCAAGCACTTCCAGGAAAATGGTCATCGTTTGTCCAATACTGTTTTGTCTGTCCACATTTTTATATGTACGTAACTCGCCATTTCATGTTCCTAAATATTTATTCATGAGTGCTTTCCACTGAAATTGGCCTTTGACCTTGTTGCCTGGTTCAGTTGGTGAGAAATACACCAAGCACATTCCCATGCGTGCGACTATCCAGCTCATGAACGCCAACATTTGAAGTCTGTCCACCCATGGTCCACCAAGTTACATACGTATAAAATTGTTCGTGCGGATCTGTGAGTTCCCATTTTGTCAATGTATACAATATAGTTTATAGATTTAAGCAAACAAAGTTTTAAAACACTGAAATTGGAGTATATAAATGTTTTTTTCAAATGATTTTACCGATGTTATGAATCGTTTAACCACGTTCAACAAGCAGTAAAGGCAATGGACAGACATTGCAACAAATCACGCACGAACACGAATTGAGACCCAGTTTTCCTGGACAATGGTACAAAAAATGAGTATCATTTGTCAAGATTATATTGTGTATATACTTCCACTGTGGGTTATTTCAGTATGACATTGCTTTGCAGACAGTCGCGCAAAATGTCTGTCCACCGTTACATACGGTACTGTACCACTATGTGATGCATATTAACAAATAAGGGTCTCGATAAAGAAAATCAGACATGATCTTGCAGTTAAAATGTGTTTTACATTTCTGCTCTGCTTTGAACATGTCATGAAAGTGACATTGTCCAACACATTTAGAGTTTCTTGGGATAAAAAGTTAAGAATTTACAACCTACTGTGGTCATTTTTATCAGAATGGCACATTTTCTTGAAAAAAAATAAAATGCATCATAATGGTATAATCTTTTTTGCATCCGTTTCATATAAATATGTTGAGAGAACAGTTTTAAACCATGAAATGTCACAGAGAAAGCCATTTGATGTGGGTGGGGAGTCCCTGTGTCTGTCCATGTTACATACGTAACATGCATGCACTGGCAACATTAAAATACCTGTAAAATAAAAACGAAGATAAAAGTTATCTTGATATTTTAGATTTGTAAAGAGGATGACATACTGCACATTAAAAAAGTGAAATGAGAAGTCAAAATGGGTTTTCATTTTTTCCTCCTGATGTCACACTTTTAGGCCCATTAGTGTGGAAAGGCCCACTTACCGTCTACTGCCGTCAACGACTGTCAACTGCCGTCAACGACCATCTTTTAACATGTTTAATGAGAAATTAGCCACTTCTAACACAATGACAAAGAATTTCCGCATTTAATATGTAAAATCTGCCTTAAAATGAAAGAATAAAGTAACGTTTTTGCCGATGTTGCTTTGCGCTGCGCTGTGGCAGCCATATTGTTTTTGCGTGTGGGTCAAACCATTATTGGAGAAGGGGTGTGCTACCTTTTGTACAAAAACACCCAACACAATGATATTTGCATAAAAATACCACTATAAATGCATAGTGGTATCGTCTGATACATTGTATTCAAAATAGCCACCGAGTACGGCCGGCCAAATGGGCACCTCCTTTGAAATAAATTTGTCTGTTTTTTGTTTCGTTTTTGCTACAACTTCCTTCTTTTTCTGGCGGGGCGGCCGAGAACAGCCTGTGACGGCCGGGACGCGGCCGATAAATGCTGGCGACAGCTGTTGACGGTAATTAGTATGACCGGTTTTGCATGCAGCAGCACAGTAATAATGCGTCGATTTTCACGACACCCACCACGTGTGACGTGCATGCAGCGCTTGCATGCACACGATCATTACACAACAACATCGGGCGCGCGCTTTCATGACCTCTCATTTTGACCTTTCACACCCCGGGGTCACACGCATCGGTATTTCCGGCACAACAGGTGGGTGTTGAGCTGTAGTCGAAACACGGCAAATTGCCGAGTTTGCAGTTTGCTCTGCGGTTGCAATAAAAATGCAGAATCTGTATCCACCTTCGCCCGTTTGAGTGTAAACGCGGTGAAAGTTATCTTTTCATGAACACTTCCTGGCAATAGACCGATCCAGTAAGCTCCGCCCATTTAGAAATTGCCTAGCAACATGCCACACATGTGAAGCACGTGTGCAGTAGAGTCGCGTGGCCGCGCCGTGTATCAGCGTCCGCGCCCTGGTCAGCGCGTATTGGAATGTACATGTATCACTAAATCATATAACAAAATGAGAGTCATACCGGTACAAAGAGATTTAATTTGTTACCTCTGTGTTATGGTTTTGTACCCTATTATCATGGACATGTACAACATTGTGTAATAAACATACACGTACAACATTGTGTAATAAACATACACGTACAACATTGTGTAATAAACATACATGTACACAAAACTTGCTTTTGAAGCACTTAATGTGATTTCAGGATTTTATCAGATGCTCAGATGAACAATGCAATATTTTAACAGCACGTTGATCAAAATCATGTCATATTGCAAACACGATCTTTGCTACCGGTAAATGTATGTCTAGTGTACACACTTATGACTTTGCTGCGAATAATTATGGCCTCCCAAATTTGTTCCAGCCTAAACTTTATTTAATTATCGCGATAACAATTTTCTGTCTGACAATGTTATATTTTGCACCAATGAGTAAACTCTATGTGTGTATACATACATACTGTACCGGTACATACTGGTACATTTAAGTACATGTACACAACTTGATCTTAATTTAAGGCCACACATTAACGTGTAACCCCCCACCCTGCTCCCCCTAAATTTGCACAAACGTAAGTGCCATTTTGCCAACTTTGAAATTATTAGTGAGCAAAACAACCTAAACTTTTGCAGCAAACAAAGGTATACTTTAACCCTATAGTTGTCCAAAAATAAATGGCTTGACAGAACTCGTCTAGGGGAAATTTTTCCCTGTGTTACTACATGTACCGGTATACATGTACCTCTCTCGATTTATCCAAGCTCGATGCAATTAGTTTAAGTACATTGTATGTACGCATGCTGGGAAGGCAATGAACGCTGTGAACGTATGTACACGTACATGTACATGGCCTGTAGGGTAGCAATGCACTTGGGAGTTGTGCACAAACATGTTTTTTAGTTTAACAATTTCATAACACCACTTTAAACTAATGTGAAGTTTGCTATGTTTAAGTAGGCCCACATGTAGATGTCCGGTACATGTGGGAACCGCACCACATTGGTTTGTCGCTGGGAAATACTAGTCCCGAGTGCATAATTTTTCAGTTCGTTTTGTCTTTTTGGAAGTGCAGCGTTGGGCCAGTGTGGGGGCGCGCCACACTCTATTTTTGTTTTTTATTTGCATTTGCAATGATTTTGCCATCATATCCCTGTTTAAATTGTATTCGTATTTCATATGGATCATTCCAGTAGTAGCACACTTCTGTGACTGATCCTAATAATATTAATTAAAGTCAATTTTTGAGATTATTCTACAGGAAACGATCTAAATTGTTTTGATTTAAATAACCCCTCTGTGTTTTCATTTTTTTCATCTGTATATTAGAAGTCTCCCTAAACATTATTATCAATTTAGAATCAGGGGTCGACTGAAAAAAGTACATGCACCGGTGCAGGTCGACTTAAAAAGTTACATGCACAGAACAACTTTTACCTGCACAAAAAAGTGCGCACACAAATCATAACAAGATTATTATTTATGTATTCGCTGTTTATTGGTGGTGTTTTGTTTTATTCAATAAAAAGCTTTTTTTTTGTACAGTCACTATTGGAACTCGCCGTTCTTTTATTTCATCAATGACAAAATAAAACTTTCAAAGATTCACAATATCGCACGCAAATTTACGTACACGTACATGTATGAATACAGCAACGTTGTAGTCGATACCTTTAAATCGGAGACCGAGACCAAGACACGAGCATTCACGACCGAGACCAGCTGTTTCGAGACCGAGACCAACACCACCGAGACCGAGACTTTGGCACCCCAAGACCGAGACCAAAACCTTACATAAAAAATAGGCAATGAGTCGGAGGTAGTTTTCCTGGCACTTCAGCATTTTAATGACAAATATTCAAAAGATAACAATATTTGTAACGGTTTTCCAATCATGTAATTGGCTTGAAGGCCTGTTTAAAACAAGAGAGATCCGCCTTGCATTTGAGAGACATTAGTGTTTCTAGTACTTTTAGAAGGCTAAAAGTGTTTATTTGACATTTATATTGGGACGTTATCATTGTTTAAGTTACACTTTTAGCCCTTTAACATTTTAACCCCATTCACCGTGGTGAATGTTGCTGCACGCCCTTTAATGGTCCAAAACCTGTGTCAAAAATCTTACCTGACATTTCAAATCAGGGGCCAATTTCATAGAGGTGTTTAAGCACAAATATTTGCTTAAGCACAAGAAACTCTTGCTTAGTAGGGAACGTTACCAGTGAAACCCTCATGTGATAGAAGTAGTATGACCAGTGTATGTTAGAGGACTGTTTCATTACCATGGCAATCTCATGAAATTTTTGCTGGTAACCTCATTTTACTAAGGAAAGTTTTTCATGCTTAAGCAATGTTTAATGCTTAAGCAGCTCTATGAAATTGGCCCCTGACATTTAAAAACATTAGATTGGCGACTTGACTTTGCTGTATATCGCGTCTGAAGAAAGTAGTCCCACCAACGCGGATGGCTTTTGTTTACACTCTCTTAAGCCTGTAGCTCCCTGTCCGTGTGCGCTTTGCTGCTCTCGCTCATATACGACGCGTGGGGAAGTACATATGTGGACAGGGGGTTCCAGTCTAGGCTTAAGAGAGTGTAAACAAAATCCATCCGTGTTGGTGGGACTACTTTCTTCAGACGCGATATACAGCAAAGTCAAGTCGCCAATCTAATAGATAATTGTCGATTTTTCTCCGAATTTTGCTCCATTTTATCCTTTTCTGATGTTTGAGTCATCATGGGAAAAGAACGACAAGGGTACAGAAGTCTTGAGATTACAAGGACCTCCATGGTGTTTTTAAATGTCTGATTTGAAATGTCAGGTAAGATTTTTGACACAGGTTTTGGACCATTAAAGGGCGTGCAGCAACATTCACCACGGTGAATGGGGTTAAAATGTTAAAGGGCTAAAAGTGTAACTCAAAAAATGATAACGTCCCAATATAAACGTCGAATAAACAGTTTTAGCCTTCTAAAAGTATGTTTCTAGCATTTGAGATGAAATCCTGGCTCTGTCATGTCTGTGGGGGATGCATTATAATTCCCCCTGCATGCACTAAAACACACACCCCACTGGCGCACTAGGGAGGAGAGAAAGGGTCAGCTTGCTGAAATCAGGGTACTGCTGCCAGAACTGCAGAGGACCATCATCAAGATCTACTTCATGTATCTCCTCAAGATACTGCAGCAGCTGTTATTTGCAGGGCGAGTGCTCTCCACTTCTGCTCCTGGTCCCGGCCAAGTTTCTTTTATTTGGCTAGGCACTTTGGGAGGAACACACTTATCATCGCTGCTTGCAGTGGCGCTGATTTTCTCCGGAAAATACCTAAAATTCATTCCTTTTTTTTTTCAGTTGAAAAAAAAATGGGAAAAAATTACAAATCGGACGTCGCATAAGCCCTCCTGCTACAAACCTGTGGAACAACTCAGAAGAATTTTAAGTTTTTCCTAGTAAAATCTGTATATTTTCCCCCTCTAAATTGGTTTTCGTTGGATTTTCACGTCCGAGTACTAAATTCTTACCCCATTAGAAAACTCATGTTGACCTATAATAATAAGGTTTTTGTGTCATATGTTGTCGAAAAAGAGGCATTTTACGGCAAAAACTCTTTTTACATGTATAGCGCCGAATATTCCAACATATGAATTAATTCTAAAACCAAAAAAACACTGGTGGCAGATTTTGTCTTATTGAATAAAAATATCATTAATATTCATCAATGTACACCCAAAAAGCTGACGCTGATGGCATGAATTGAACATGTGTAAATGTACCTACACTGTACATATAATTTAAATAAATGAAGGTCTCACATATTTATAAGCAAAACTTAATTGTTTTCACTTTAATAGGACAATCTGGCCTCGAAATTCATTTTCAAAAGGGCACGGCAATTTTCTCGTGTGTTGCTCAAAATTTGTTTGAAATACGGCGCAACCGATGCGCGTCACAAAAAAAATACGCTCAAAATCATGATGCACGTGGCAATTTGTAGGAAGTGACGTCATTTGAACGTGATCAATAGTGTGATACTTTGCTAAAACTGTCATTCTTTGCCAAATTTGTTGCAACTGTTGTACACAAAGTATACATGTACATACATGTAATGTACCATAGCTGCTGTATAGGCTTATGTATTTGAGTAGGTACATGTACATGTATGTACGTTTTACCCACCTTATGGAATCTGCATGCACTTTATCATTTCAAATAGACTGCCCAGGCAATTGGCTCTACACTCAAAATTACTGAACCATGTCCGCCCTGTGCTTTCGCAATGTTTTTTTTTTCCCGACGGCCGTGATGTTTAGAGCCTATTGCCATGGCAACGCACGTCACACTTCAGCTGTCTATTACATTATGACTGAGCAGAATTGCAATAAGTCAATAAAAATGACAAAATTTCACTCTTACACAAAGTTCACACTATGATGTAGTTTATAAATAGAATCATTCTCTTCATGTTTTGAGAAACATGTATCAAGAGGTGGGGTGTTTCAAAATAAAGTGAGTTTTCAAGTTCATGCCATTTAACAGGCTGTTTAGCAATAACTGAGTTATTTCACCATTTTTTTTCTTCAAATGTACATGTAAAGTTGTGATCAAAATTATTCATACATGTACCATTGTAATTGTTAAGAGTATTTTGAATCATGTTAATAAATGAGTGAGTTTTGTCTGGCTTACTTATACATGTACCAGTGCTCGAAATAAGCGGTATCGCATCGCAGTTTGCGATGCAAAAACAGCAGTTTGCGAACCATAAACTTTGATTGCGTAGCAAAACTGCGAATCAACTTTTTAGCACAAGTTTAGTCCAGAATTGCTTCCACCACCAGCATACATCATGTACAGTACATGCTACAAAACTAAATGCAACAAAATAAATGCACAAAAGGTTGCCCTTCCCTCACATTTCAAGTTAAAAATCTACAAAGGCTGTATTTAAAACAAACGATGGGCTTACGTTCGACAGACCCGGGCGCGCGCCGGAACGTGCCTAGTCTGGTTTCCGGACCATAATATTCCCGGCTTTAGTGGGGCGGTAACCAGTCCAACTCATGCCGATCACCGTTTTGTCAGTTAACTTGAACGTCATTGGCCAGAATTTACTAGAAGCCGGTCATATTATTTTTATCAGCCAATCAGCATGCGTTTTACAACACGAGTTGGCCTCTTACTCTGACGGGGAATTCCCTGCACGTGAAATCCCCTGCACGTACGTACACATGGTAGGTAGATTTTGTTGCTACGTGGTATTAAAATAACAAGCCGGAGGTAGGTTGTAGCATGTACTACACGGTCACAAACAAATTATACAAGTTTCCGGGTTTCAACCACACCGCATGGTACATGTAGATAGCTGGGTTGTCGATCGTAATTTTTGTGATCGTTTTTTTTCATGCATCACAGCGACCGTGTTTTGCTTGATCGTCATTTTTATGGAAAATATCGTCAACTCCCATTGATAATGTGCCAAAATGTATTTGAGAAATGAGAATATTTCATGTGGAATGGTTACCAACTACCGGCAACTACCGGCAATGACCGGCCGGCGGCGGCCGTCTCGCGTCAAGCCTGCCGGGCGGGCTCTGTCTGCCAATCACACCGTATTTCTAGTACGAAATAAGTGCTCCTCAATTTCCAGAATTGCTATTCAAATGAAACCAATGATTAGCAAAACTGCTCCAGCCTGAAAAAAAATTATTTCGAGCCTTGTGTACATATGTGACAAACAACTGAAAGAATAAAAACAAATGACATTTTCTATAATATATTATTTTATTGACATATTTCCAAAAAAGGTCATGTCCATAATTATTCATACCCTTAATAAAGTCACTCTTAATAATCAATAGGAAAGCCTTTGTTTTTTATCACAGCCTCCAAACGGTTCCTGTATCGGCTACAAGGCCACAGCATTTCTGCCCAGTCCTCCTTCGCAAAAGACTCAAGGTCGTGGAGGTTTGAAGGCTTCCTTGCCATCACCCAATTCTTGAGTTCCGTCCATAGATTCTCGATCGGGTTGAGATCCGGGCTTTGGCTCGGCCACTCCAGAACGTCCACATGGTTGTCCTCGAACCATTTCATGACTGCCTGATCAGTACATGTATGTTTGGGATCGTTGTCCTGTTGGTAGGTCCAGTGCTGACCAAGCTGGAGTTTCTCAGCAGACTACTTGATGTTTTCATCGATGATCTTAATGTACTGCTCCTTTTTCATGATCCCAACCACTTTGACGAGATTCCCAGTCCCATTTGCCGAGAAGCATCCCCTCATCATGATGCTACCACCTCCATACTTGACGGTTGGGACCGTGTTCTTTGGATTGTACGCTTCCTCTTTCTTTCGCCAGACATAAGGGTCTTTCTATAAATTAGGGGTCCAAAAGTGTGACATTTAGTGTCCCCCCTTACACGTGATGTGTTATTTTTCGTACAAAAATCATTAAAATGGCTTTTAAACCATTTTGTATGAATTGTACTTTATGTACTCACTCTTTGAGATGGAAAGTATTTGAAGAATGTGTCCTGAATTTACAAAAACAAGATGTAAAATGTAACGGGGGACACCAACATTGGACCCCTAATTTATAGAAAGACCCATAGACAACATCTATGTGCCTGAAAAGCTCCATGTTTGTCTAGTCTGACCACAGAATCAATGACCAGAAGCGTGGATCCTTGTCCAGGAGCCAGTGACGACTTAAGCGTACTGGCCCTGTTGGCCAGTTGGGAAAAAAGTTAAGGGCAAACGCTGCCATGGGAAAAGTACCCGGAAATGACCACACCCTTTTAAATGACCACGCCTCATCTTATGAGAAGTGCTACTTCCGATACAAGCTAATTTGACCCCGAGGAACAACTTGGGGTTTGTGCCAAATTCACTATCCGGGAGAATTACCCGAAAATGACCACACCTTTTTAAATGACCACGCCCCTTATCAGAAATGCTACTTCCATCATAGATGTACTACTGAACTCAACTGATATTTAGCTCTGATATGAGCAACTGATATGAGCATCTTTTTTGATGGATACCGGCGCATTATAAATTTTCATTATTATTATTATTATTATTACTCCTGTGTGAGTGCACTTTAGAACAAGAAATGTACAATTTAAGCCTGGAATGCTTACGTTATTAAGTATTTGGCAATTCCTATACAGGTACATGTATGTACACAATGTACCTGTACATGTAGTAAGGGGTAGGATCTACATGTACATGGTACAATGTAATGGATAACATTTTTTGCAATTTTTTTCTCTAATTTTAAAAATATAAATTCGAAACTCTTCTATGACCCCATGAACATCATGGCCATTCTCAACATTTTGAGCAACCCATAAATACCTAGCTGTAACAGTTCTGAAGATACAACTACAGTATGTCGGAAGTACGGTAGCACTACTGATGAAAAAAGGAGTGTAGTCATATAAAAGTGCGTGGTCATCTTGGCATACATTCCATGTTGTTCCTCGGCGTCATATTAGCTTTAATATATCAGTTGAGTTCAGTGGTTGCAGCTACATGTATGTAGCACTTCTGATAAGGGTCCGTCCATAAAGTACGTACGCACGGAGGGGGGAGGGGGGTTGTTGACATTGCGTACACCATGCGTACAGGGGGGGAGGGGGGTCCAAGCCAATGTGTATGTACGCAAACCGAAAATTTCTTTTTAGTAAATCGGGAAAGGATGGACAAGTTGACCATGGCTTCAGACCTTATGTCCGAAACATACCGGTATTAGACAGGCCACACATTTTTCTCACACATCTCACATTTTTCTCACTCCTCAAATTAGGTTTTCCCATTAAATCTCCAGTTTAATGATGCTTGATGTGTCATTTTAAGTAAAAAAAAAAAAAATTAAAAAGAAATCTATACATTGTCATTTATTTCAGACTTAGGTGGCGACATGCGAATCGTACTACACTTAGTAGTATAGCACTATACATGTAGTACTGAACCATTTTTACCATTGCTGAGGTATATGGAATGCGTATGCGTTCAGGGGGTTAGGGGGGGTTGGAGCCATTGCGTACGCCATGCGTACAGGGGGGAGGGGGAGTCTAAAAAGTTGGCATTTCATGCGTACATACTTTATGGACGACCCCTAAGGGGTATGGTCATTTAAAAGGGCGTGGTAATTTTTGGGCATTTCTCCCTGCATAGCGAATTAGGCACAAATCCCAAGTAGCTCCTGGGGTGCACCCAAGTAAATAGGCAGAGATCTGTGCGCCGAGCTCATGAATATTTTGTATGCCCTCAAATTCTCTTTATTAGGGAGAGTTTCGAGCTGAACGAGTGTGGTCTTGTGTAGAATATGACTATCGTCGCGGTGTGGGGTATTTTTTCTTCCAAATATATACATTTTAAACACTGTAGCTGCTAAAAGTGGCCCTATTTTGCCCAGTAGCGTATGTGCCTTTGTTCTAAAATGGATGCAGGTCTGATTAGCAAGTTTCAGTGTTGTTAGGGGTAGTTTCGTTTCAAGTGGAAATTAGGGAATAAAAGTGACGGATTACCCCCATAAAATTGAACATAATTAAAAAGATGAGAAATCAGTGAGTATTCTGGTTGTTGTCCTAAGAAGCTGAGAGAGTTGTGAGTTTTTTTAAATGATTTTTGAAAATTGGGCATTTAGCATTGGTTCCTATGGGAGCCCTATTTACTGGGGTGCAACCCTGGGGGTCAAATTAGATTATATCAGTTGAGTTCAGTAGTGCAGCTATGTCGGAAGTAGCACTTCTGATGGAAAGAGGGGTGTGGTCATTTAAAAGGGCCAGGGATGAATTGCAATAAAACTTACTAACCAGTTAGTGCACTATGGCCAAAGTGCACTAAGAAAATTAACTAGCATTAGTCCACTTACGAAAAGTTCACTAACGTAAGTGTACTTTTTACTGCTGTCAAAATGGCGGCCATTAACGGCGATAAGATGTTTACATGTATGTATTAGGTCGAATACGTTGCTATTTTGATGGGCAGTTTAAAGATAATCCAGTGTTGATGTGTTGAATGGCTTCCGATTTCAGTCCCAAACCGGAGCAATCGCACTCGGCTCAACATATATGCGATATAGAGAGCGGAGCGTGCCCGCGTGTGCCGTTGTAAAAAATCATGAATGACATGCAAGGCACAGAAAAAAAGCTTGCAGACGAAATGTGTCATCCTACCCTGACCTTCTTCAAACACTGGCACAGTGACACTATTGATGTTTACTGTCAGTTTCTAATTCTTGAAATGTGTTCAAAACAAATGTACAAAAAATAAATTAAAAATACAAAAATACAAAATAGATCGCGGCCGCGGAGCACACAACAAATTTTTTTTAATTCCGCTACAAATTGGTAAAATTCTGGAAATCCGGAAAAATCTCACCCCTGTAGAATGTATACACCATTTGCTTTTACAAAATTAACATTCACAAAATTATATGTTTTCTTCTTAAAAACCTGAAACTTTCAAGGTGTTTCCAAAGTTTTTATGGGTAGTGTACCTGTACATTTTAAGAAGTTTACCAGTACATGTATGTATGTATACATGTAGTACTATACAGCAGGGCTCGAAATTACCATTGAAGTGATTGCGCAATGCAAGTAAAAATTAACGAACGCAAGTAACCCAAAGCACAAGCTTGCACTTTGCGCAAGTTGGCATAAAGTACGGTTTCAACTTTATTGCACCTCAACATTACTTTGCTGATTAAAATTTACTTGATTTGACCATGATTTGACACATGTTTGATTGAATAAAAACGAGTTTACTTGAAGTTTCTTTCTTTGTCTTCCTTGTTGTGTCGGTCATTTACGCCGGTCCGTGTTTTATGTATTCACGCTGTCAGTGTGATCGTTGGCACAAACAATGTAGTATGGTACGTGCAGACACGATGCATCGATAAAGTTTGCTCACCACACATGTGTTGGAAACTAGACACTGTGCGCATGTGAGCTTCGGGTCGAGTTCGGGTGGTCTGTTCTGAAAAAGCGAACAATCTTCTCGCGCCCGAACGGCGGGAGCACGATCTGAGAACACTGCACTCGGAGCATACAGGATCACACGCGAGAATCCATGATCGCCCGAACTCAACCTCGGCGATTTAAATACTTTCGGAATCGAATCGCCATTCCAGTTGAACTTGGTTCGTTTTTCAAAACAAAACGTTGGCAGGTAATTTAGAAACATATCTCGAAAACCTGATATAAAACACTGCCAAATTGTAACATTTAGAGTCGCCAGGTACGTCCTGAAATCGCCAAGATAATGGTAAAAGATTTCTCCAAAGGACGGTATCGCGATTCCGATTCCCGACGACTCCAGATTTTACACAAGTCCATGCATGTGCATAACCTCGCTCCCTGCGATTAGCTCCCACTCATGCTACACACAAGTACGGAAATCAATGTATTGGATACGAGTGCAATGCACGTGGTAAAACAAGCATCGTTTGACAGTTGACAGATCGCTGCAGAATTGTTCATGGCTAGGCTCCATGATGAAATGATCACGGGAAGAAGATAAAACGCTTTTTTTTTTTTTTGGACGGCAGAGTGGAGAGTTGGGTGACGAAAATACTGAAACATCTGCTCAGACCACTGGCTTAGACACTGCTGGGTCGGAAAGAAATTTCCGGCGCAAAAACAGACTCGGTAACTAAGGTTCCAGAGACGGATTCAGATTCTGACTTGTCATCTAAGTTAATGCAAGTAAGTTTTTGTAAGCGCAAGTTAATTCCAGTGCCAACTTGCGCAAGGCGCAAGTAATTTTTTGAGGGAATTTCTACCCCTGTACAGTTGTACTGGCAGGATACAAATTTTTGCAGACTGCAAGGCAGTACATAAGCATACATGTGTACCACCTTTTACAGCTCCATGAGCATACTATAGTGCATACATATATGTAGGCCACACAACATAATGTGAAAGTAGGTCACAGCCATGAACCCCACAGTAGTCCTGGCTGTGAGGTTTATTGACAAGTATGGTAGTTCAGTGAACTTTCACCAATGAATCACTATAATGTACATGACGTACATGTACTGGTACATAGCACTGAACAGGAGGCCTGCAATGCATACAAAGTACTGGGTTTGTTTCCTTCCTCCATGATGCTACCAAAGTCAACAAAATAGATTGATCCATTGTGGGCACTGGACCATAACTATGGTTACTGGTTCACGCTCACGTTTTACATCCATTGTGTTAGCGCACAGTGTATTTTACTATTATTCTTTTAGAAGAAAATATTTAAAAAGTAGGACCTTAATATGACTTGCAATGGTTTGCTCATACGTACATGTACCTGGGTGTGTCCATGAAGTTCGGGCAAAAAGTGTGACATGGAGGTCAAAATTTCAAAAGTGATGGACTGCTTTTGTAACAACATTTTTATATAACCCATCTACCCTAGTTTTAAGAAGAATATAAAAAAAATGGTTCAAAGCTCTGGAGAAAATTTTGTTCGTGTTACAACACTGCAACCATCATGCAAAAATACCGATGCTACATGGACACCACACCAAGTTAAATAGCATCTGTTCATTGTAATTGTTCATCATTTTGTTGATATTCTTTTTGTTGAATATCATCCTTGGGATGATGTCTGTATGGAATACAAACGATGTTGTCACTTCCAGATAATAAATTTAAAAAAATAACACGTCTTATGTCAAGTAATTGGAGTTTATTTGATAAAACATTACTGCATTCATTAAAAGTTTTGCTACTTATTTATCAAACACATATTTTAATACATTTTACATGTAGAACATTGTTAGAACAATGAAAATGAATATTGTACAAAGTAAGAACTGTATCTCATCCAGTATTTTTGTCCCAATGGTCTGCAATCTTGGTACCTATGCTACATGGACACTGTGTCCATGTAGCATAGGTAGATTTGTCAGACTTTTTTCCTTTCTAACATTTATGTAATCTGTGAGCTTATCGAGTCTTAAAATATAGTGGATACAGTAAAATTGAATTCATTTGTAATTCTTATCACCTCATCACCGACATAACAATACCTATTCTACGCGGACACCGTGTCCATGTAGCATCTATCCCCCTACCCGAGTGTTTGATAATGTTAGCTTGTGTTGCATAATTGGAAAAACGTTCCGTTTTCTTTACAAACTCTTAACAAATGCATCATATCTATCACTATTCCTGGATATATTATTGGTCCTATTGCCCTATATTGCTAATAATGCATTACCTATGCTACATGGACACTGTGTCCATGCAGCATGTCATTTTGGTTGATTGTTTGATATTTATGTTAGCTTATGTTGCATATTTGATGAAATCAGTGTGTACCTCATTTGGCACTGCTGTAACACATACATGTATGTGTAGTGCAATAAAGTTGCAAATTGTGCAAAGAAACAAAGACTTACTGTACTGCACGAATTCATATTTACATAATTGCTACATATTACACTGCATGTAAGATTAAAACTTGAAAAGCACAACAATATTTTATTAACGCACCAATGAAAACGAATAAAACTTGACACCACATCCACATTAACTTCCTAAGTTGTCACTCCCGTCATTTCATTTTTGTTTATGCATTAATGATTGTTTACACTTGTTTGCAGAGAACTTAAACTCGATACAGGGAGAAGTTTTTGTTTTTAGCTGATTTTCTACTAGCCAATCAGGACATCACCGCTGTGGACACGGATGGCAATTATGGATGCAAAAGTTTTTTTGCAATTACAGATTAATTTACATTTAAGCACACATTGAAACAAATGTGTCAATTCAATTCATATTAATTATATCACAAAAAGGGTAATTCAAAAGCTTGGATACAGTAAAAACATTGAAACATTAAAAACAGTGTCGAGCAACTCTTCTGAAAGTTCAGCCACATTCAATGATTAAGTTATGGAAAGGATGAACATCAAAAAATAACACGGGTTTAAGTAGCACCATTACAAAAAAATACTAGCACCATAACAATCAAACATTTTTTAACAGGCAAATTTGAGCTGTAAGGTAAGTAAAAATTCATAATTCTTCTTGTTTGTAATACCACCCTTCAACAATTTAAATTCGCATATCAATAGCCTGAAAATTTACTAAACGGCTGCAATTTGGCTTGTTTTACAACTTTGAGATGTTTCAAGGTGTAATTTGTGAATTGGTTACTGAAGCATAGTGGTAGGTTTCAACAGTGTAAGAAAATGGAATGCACAGTGCACTACAATATGGTACATCAAAATAGCACAACTCTGTTTTAAACCTTACAATGCCTTGCAGTTTTATTTGTTTTTAATCAATAGCAGTTCATATAAATCTCTGACAAGAATTGTTGCATGCTGCAACACAAAAGGTGAAAGATGACTCACTCTAGGTATTTTGACAAAGCTAATGAGATATCTTTGACTACTTGTGTGTCAAATCCCAGGTAACGAGATGTCACAGGGGCTGGTGGACAAGGCAACCGTCTGAAAACCCCAGTCTTAGCAATCCATGCATCATCTTTCTGTGTTGGCCAGCAGAACTTATTTGGACCTTTTTGTGCAAGGAAGTTGATGTGACACATACTGTCGTTGACATCCGTCACTTCACCTGCCCACCAAACATCGTCATAGATGACAGCCACATATTCACCAACTGTAAACACAATGCAAAAAAAGAGAGAATATGATGAAATTGCAGTTAAAGGCACAGGCTCGTCAGCAATGTGCGCCCGCCAAATTCATGCTCGAAACACGCAGCTCCATGCCTTTGCTATGGAGCTGCGTATTGCGTGGCACACATTTGGCGGGCGCGCATTGCTGACAAGCCTGTGCCTTTAACACTATTATCAGGGTTTTTCTATCAACGAACTTCCACTGTAGTTATAACACAAAGTAATTGCATTTTATTCACATAATCTTGTCATTTAAAGTTTTAAAAAGCCTTTAATAGAAACACCGGATTGTGTGAAGTTCGCATTTACCAAATAGAATGTGTATAATTCAAACAGCGAGACGAGGATTAATTTAACCATGTGTTGCTGAAAAGAAAGATCTGCATAAAAAAAATATATAAACCTTGTAAATTGTAATATTAATATACCATACATGTACCTTTGTAATCCAACTTTGCGCTAGTGGAGGGGACTGGATTTGATGCCGTGGTTCTGGAATCTGGGTTGCTTGGTTCCATTTCATTTGGGTTGGTTGGATCTCCTTCTAGGTTGGTTAAGTCTCCTTCTGTGTTGGTTGGCTCAGTTTCTTCTGGCTTGGTTGGCTCAGTTGCTACTGGTGATGTACATGTATGTTCATGTGATGCAGTGTGGGCTCCATCAGCTCCACTTACCATGGTAGTGATGACATAGGGTTGTACATATGCTGTGTTGGTGCATGATCCTGTGCCATCACTGCATCCCTTGCAAAAACAGGACAGCTTGCGGACACCGATGACATTTGGTTTGATTGAGACAATACTGTGAAATTTTCTGGTACCTGCAACTGTCTTTCTTGCGTGACGATCTCTTTCTCTGTCTATTGATTCCAGCCAAAATGCTTTTCTGAAGAAGTGGTGGCATTTGCTGTCATCATCCATTCCTTCTTTCGGCAGAGTTGCTGTGCGCTCAATGAACTGGTACAGATCTCGGGCATTAGCAATGACTTCAGTACCGGACATCACTGCATCTGTAGCGAGTCGCTTAACTACTCCACTTTCGCCGTCACTTGGCCCTTTGCCGTGGCGTGAACCAAAGTACTCGTGTTGGAATGAAGTACCGTAGTCAGCCTTTCCATACGAAATGTCCAAAAACGGACTACGAGATTTGTATTGGCATCCCGCACCATCAGAAAACCTGACAATCTTCTTAATATCTCCTAGCTTATTCTTCAGGTGGTCAATAGCCAGTACTGTGAAGTGATGAACTGCGTGGTGGTCGTGAGTATTGTCTGCTGTCATCATTATTAGGGACTCTGTGACAGACTCCTTGCAATTTGGGCATTGGTAGTATGCAATAATGGGATGTATTGTGGCCGAATCATGCCCCCAGTGTACGCTCTGTACCTCATCCTGGAATCTGCAGGAATAATTCTCGGCAAAATCGCAAACCAAGATAACCCAGCTGTCAGGTGGTGATTTTGATATATTGTGGAACTCCTTGCTTTGCCATGCTGCCGTAAACAGATGCTGGGAAATGGATTTCGCTGCTTCTTTCAACTCTTTCACCAAATCTTCCAATGTCCCTTCTTTCATATTCAGTACCATCTTGGATGTCTTCTTCCCTTTCTCTTCTTTACTTTCTCTCTCCCACTTCCTCCACTTTACAGGGCCTTCATGTTTTTCTTGCAATTCCTTAAATGCGTCATCGAGTTGCGATGTACCACATTTCTTACACTCCCTCTGGACGCATGGCAACTTGTGGTATCTCTGCTCCTCCTCCTTTTCACACATTGTTGCATCGCTGAACTGGTAGATATTCGCAAAGAGTGAGTGATTGGCCAGCTTGTTGATTGCTGTCAACTTAAGTTCAATGTTCGCACAATATTCACACAGACAACCTCTGTATGTGATCGAATGACGAGACTTCATGTGAGCTGGTTTTAAGTCTGAAAACTTTGACAAACTTATTTTCATGTTTGGATTGTCTCTCTGAAATTGTCCATGTAGTGCCCTAATGGTCATTGTCAGGAATGCAGTTGCCTTTTTTGTTTTCTTACTAACAAACTTCTTGTCTGGTAGTGTCATAGAGTTTTCCTCAAAGAATTTTTGAATTGTCTGTTTTGTGTTGTTTGGAACTAGGCGAGCATGTGGCTTGTATGTGGGTGGCTTAAGAGTTTTCGGCGTTATCTTGAGCTTTCCACACACTCTCTTCTGGCATCTGTATTTCTTCGCGATCCGGAGTGCTGGCACAAAGATACGCTTTAGCTCGCTGTCTTTCTTCTTTCTGCTCTTGCACAGGCTACTCAACTTCTGTGACACAGTGGCGTAGATGATTTTTGTTGCAACATCAGTTGCGATGCCCTTCTCATGAAGAAGACTCTTCTTCCGTGGCGATGCTCTTTGGACGAGATCTTCAACCGTTTCGGCAAATATTATAGGGTCTTTTGACAGGAAAGACCTTGCTCGTTTGAGGCTCTGGCGTCTCGCATCCTCGGATCTTTCAAGTTGTCGTATGTCCTCTAATTGTTGCCATTCTGTTTGCAAGCGCTTCTCTTCCTCTTCTAATCGTTTCTTCTCTGCTTGCGCTTCCAAAACTTCTCTCTTGTGTTCCTGAATCATTTGTTGCTGCCTGATGCGCTCTTCTTTTTCTTTGCGTCTCTTCTGGCGTCTTCTTTGCAAAACCTGTTGCGCCTTCTTATCGGATAGTCTGGCCCTTTGCTCTCTCTTCTTTGCAGCTTGTATTTCTTTCCGCTTTGCTTCTTTATCCATTTCAGAGCGCAATCTACAGAGCGCAAACTAAAGATTGCGCGCGCTTTTACTTGATCGGCAGATTGAGCTGCAGAGCGAAAACTAAAAATTGCGCGCGCTGTTACTTGATCGGCAGATTGAGCTGCAGAGCGCAAACTAAAGATTGCGCGCGCTTTTACTTGATCGGCAGAATGAGCTGCAGAGCGCAAACTACAAATTGCGCACAATTTTGTCAAATTCGTCGCGCATATAAATTTAAGAAATCAACGTATTTGGAACACAAGAACCAGGCCTCGGCGGGTTTAAACCACTAGTTTAAAACCTCTTCACCACACATTGATTCCTGATTAAAAATATCCCTCCATTTTCATGTTATGTCCCATTTTATTTTTAAAACCTCGTGAGTTTGTACCGATACTACATAGGACACCGTAACGCAAAGTGTCCATTTCATCCTGTACGTAGGTTCCTTTACACAAAGCTACGCTTACTTCAGCAAAAACATCACAATCGATACAATCGTGCACATAGTTACCGAAAATAATAAACAGCATACTCACCAGTTGTTAATTTCACCAAAAGGCCGTCAGTTTAAAGCACCGACGCTTCAAAATGTACCGTTGCTACGCAAGGACGTCATTCATTCAAGGTCATTTTCGGTTTCTCCTAGTGCGTGGAAAATCCCCACGCTGTGTGTTCCACACATTATCAGCAACGTGCAGTTCGTGCTGGGCTGATCCATTCTGGCAGGGGGTATGATTTCTTTGGGAATGATCACGATTAATGTACCGACGCTACATTTTACCGCATGGACACAGCATAGATAGCAGATTATACTTTCGGTTGTGTAGCGAAAATGTGCAAGCATGTTGAAGTTTCATTCATTAAACCTTGTTTGTAACATATTGACCTTATTTGTGGGATACAATTTTGGGGCGGAACCCGTTACATAAATCGGACATCCGCGATCAATACCGACGCTTCCAATTATTATTAATGGACACCGCGCGTAGCATCGGTACGGCCGACTTTGCCGATTCTGTTATTGAAAATGATGGACCACATCCGCATATTTTGCTTTTATTAAGGACAAACAATATAATAGCGTACCCTGTTTATGTTTTTTAATTTTTTAAATGTGTTTTTTGTTTGAGAAAAAAAAGTTTTAAAAACGGTTCTTTTCATGTCACACTTTTTTATTAAATATTGATGATGGACACCAGCAGTTTTGGTTGGTTTTTTTTTTCTACAAGGGATCAAAGTAATTTTTTTGTTTACTCAAGCATACTTCAACATTAGGTCTTCCAAATAAAACATCCATTACTAAGAACTTATCTGCACTTCACCAAGTAAAACCCATTTAAATCCATATGATCTGTCGCATTATGTGAATATCCCAACTTCATGGACACACCCATCTACATGTACTCTTATAGCGATACGCTACCATACCGCTTTATTTTGTGATGAATTGTAACGGAAAACTCAAAGATAATGTTCCCTTTGTGGTTCCTTGCCATGCAAGTAGCATGAACTGTTGTCAACGAAGTGAGCGCGACCACGCGTAAATTGACGTCACACTGTGCCAGCGAATTGGCACTTGTGTATCCTGCATTGAAGTTCTTACATGTACTGGTATGTGGGGTAGTATTGTACACAATAGCACAGTCGCATTGTAATTAAAATGCAATTAAAGCAATTTTTTACAGTTTTTTATTTATGTAATTTAACGGCAGGTACATGTATCACAGCATCAGCGGCTGGCCGCGAGCACCAGCAGCATGGCTGCGAGCATCTACATGTACCACATCAAATTGCATCTTTGTGGAATTCATGTTGTATTGTAGCCTCTGTTACTGTACATATTCATACACTGAGGTGGTAGGGCAGTTTACACAGGATCAGAAAAAAAATCTGGCAAATTTCAACACATCGCATAGGCCTACATGTGCATAAGATTTTGGGTAAAAGCTGTAATTTGTTGCGACTTTCTGCCATTTTTGTCCGGATTATGCAGTTTGCCGTATAGAGTACATGTGTACTGTATACCAGGCAGTCCCAGAGATTAGTAAAATAGTAAAATGCACTCGCTTCTCCGCGGAGGAAGTTTTTCAGTATTTTTCGGATTCGGATAGTAACAAACATTGCTATTTATCCAGGCGCGGATCCAGGGGGCGGCCAAGGGGGCACGTGCCCCCCGGGCAAATTGAGTCCAAAAAAAATAAAAATGGGCGGAAAGGAAAGGAGGTAAAAGAAAAAAGGGGGGAGGGCAAGTAGTTGAGTCAAAAAACAAAAAATGGGGGAAAGGAAAGGCCGTAAAAAAAAAAGAGAAATCGGAGGGCAATCTTCTTTAAAAAAATACCGATGCCGATATTTAACATCTGCGTATACTTTTTGGCTTTAAAAATACTGAAAAAATGCAATAAGAAAAAAAAGGTAATCAATCATGCCATGGAACTGAATTCCCCCCTCAACATCTAATCCCCATGGTGGAGTATAATTACTGGTTTGACCATTTTTCGTTTGTTATCGGTAGTCTGTGAAGTCTGGTTTGCTGACCTGATTCCTCAAAGTATATAAATTGTTCTGTTTCGTCTGAAAAAGGTTCAAGGTATACCTTGTGGAAATCTTTGCCGAGGACAACTTGACGCCAATACACATAGGCCTGCCTACTAATGGTCTATTATGTCTTGCAGCCGATCTGCCGATGTTTTAACACAGGGCATTAGGGCAAGGAACAGTCTGAAATCAAGTCCTTTTCTTGAACTTTTCAACTGGACTGAATTAAAACCAAGAAAAAATCCGGAAAAATAAGAAATGATGATGGGTAAAAACTGCATATTAAATGCCAAATTGGGGAGGGAGAAACTTTATAGATTTTTGTCAACTTAACCGGGCGAAAATAATGGCTAAAAATAATGGCGAAATTAATTCTTCATACACACAATTCTCAAAACACACAACAACCCTGGACCCCCGCCGTAAGGGCTTCGCGCAACGCGCTCGCATTTGTCTCTTTTTGTTGTGCCCCCCGTCTACAAAATTCCTGGATCCGAAAATGATTCTTCATACACACAATTCTCAAAACACACAACAATCTTCAAAACTTTTGCTTAAAAAAGTCAGTTAAAATTGGCTAGGAATCGCCTTAGATTGCACCACAGAGCATCTAGAATCCAAAATTTCCAGGGGCCCTTAAGCCGGCCCCGGGCCCCACGCCGTAAGGGCTTCGCGCTACGCGCTCGCATTTGTCCCTTTTTTTTGTGTACCCCCGTCTACAAAATTCCTGGATCCGAAAATAATTCTTCATACACACAATTCTCAAAACACACAACAATCTTCAAAAATTTTGCTTAAAAAAGTCAGTTAAAAGTGGCCAGGAATCGCCTTAGATTGCACCACAGAGCATCTAGAATCCAAAATTTCCCGGGGCCCTTAAGCGGGCCCCGGACCCCACGAAGTAAGGGCTTCGCGCTACGCGCTCGCATTTGTCCCTTTTTGTTGTGCCCCCCCGTCTACAAAATTCCTGGATCCGAAAATAATTCTTCATACACACAATTCTCAAAACACATAACAATCTTCAAAACTTTTGCTTAAAAAAGTCAGTTAAAAGTGGCCAGGAATCGCCTTAGATTGCACCACAGAGCATCTAGAATCCAAAATTTCCGGGGGCCCTTAAGCGGGCCCCGGACCCCACGCAGTAAGGGCTTCGCGCTACGCGCTCGCATTTGTCCATTTTTGTTGTGCCCCCCGTCTAAAAAAATCCTGGATCCGCGCCTGTTATCACTCAATAAAACAACACCATTGATTCTAGAACCTATAAAAGAAAAATACAACAAGTTTGGTTTTTTACAACTTCTTTATTTATTTTTTTACAGAATTTCAAAGAATTACCAAAAACGCAAAATGTCTGGCACTTTAGAATTAACTGCTCAACGGCTAATAACCGCTTAAAGTTGTGTTGTAAAAGATCAAGTTGAGGTGCCAAAACGGATATTAAAGGCCCCACACTTAGGAGGAATTATTTCCTGGGGTGAAGGGATTAATTTTGTTTGTGGGGTTTTGATTGCTCTGTTGGGTTCTGAAAGTTCCTCTGGCTTTTAACTGGCTCTGTGGGGATGGGACAGCTGGGTTTTTAACTCTTTTGTATGGCGGGGTACCGGGTTCTAATTAGGAAATTCCCTATACAGGTCTGTACATGTACATGATGCAAGCAGCAAATAAACTCCAGTTAACTCTAGTTTGCATCAAAATTTAAACCTCTGGCATGTCTGGGTAGAATGTCACGGTAGATTTTCTGTTATCCAAGCATCAGACTGCTAACTTTCATGAATGTACGTACATTGTACATGTAAGTTTGAAGGCAAAAAGATGGCGACAACAATATCCGTCTCCAAACATGCGCATGCTTACAAGAACGTCTCAGCCATAAAACGGTGCTTGAAGCTACAGTACATGTACGTTGAACTATTTTTTAATTTTTTTTTTGATCTTCAAAGACCGTGTTTACACTTGATCCCGAGCTCGGGATCGAACACCGAGCTCGGGATCAGCCCCGGATCACAAATAGGTGTAAACGCTCTCGGGACCAAACTGGCCCCGGATCAGACCCCGAGATTTTGGTCTCGCGATGGCGGAGGGTTCGATCCCGAGCTCGGGATCAGTTTGCGGTTAGCTGGGCAATAAATCTTCCCCACATCCTGTTGCGGGCTAAAGCGCGCGAAAATTCCAGGGGAGCCCGCGCTCGAATTATGTACACGTGTACACGTAGTACATGTATACACGCACACAGGTACCGGTACCACTGGTTCCATGCATTGTGTGCAGGCATATATGCCATGACAAAATGCGTGATACCCCGACGCGACTCATGTGATGCAACGCTGAGAATCTTGCTGGTGTCCGTTACGAAAACACAACGTACATGTACTACAAACGTAATTGGTATCCTGCATTCAGCAATCTCTTTTGCGTGTCCGATACAAACTTCACACGTTAAGTGTTTCTGTATTTCCTCTACTTTCTGCAACTTCTCTACTTTCTGCAACTATCTAGCGACACTTTGTCATTATCATACAGCTTAGTTTTTAGTTGTTATATCAAGGATTTCGGAGTGTCATTCAACGATTTCCGACATAGCATAAGTTGACATTATTTCGTCGTGAAGAGAAGTTGACGAAGACGAAGTAGCCGAGTCGAGTTGTCTTCGTGTGAAACGAAGTTCGCGGGCGCTCGTGGAGCAACGACGAACTGGCGAAGTTTTTGGACATTTGGGCCACCGCAGAAATAATGGCTAAACTGGATGGAACATCTCGGAATTCTGCTGCATTAGCTTGACCTATGACTGCAACTTCTGGCTCCGCGCTCGGGATCAACAACAGATATAAAAGTGGCACTCGAGGCCATTGCAGTTAACCTCAACACATTCTTATCAGGGGGTCAATCTTGATCCCGAGCTCGGGACCAGTGTAAACACGGTGAAAAGAATGAACTACATTGTACATGTACATGTACCCGTAATGTGAGCCATATCCCGGACGGTACATGTACTAGCTGTTTCTATTGACAGATTGAAACCATTAGAACCTACATGTGATACTGTATTACACCCCGTTTACACTCGATTCGGCAAAGGCGAATTTCCAAAAAAGGGGAGTTGAAGCCGGGTATGCACTAAGTGTAAACGCAAAAGGCGAATTGAAAAAGGCGGATCAGACCCGGGTCTGATTCGCCTTTTTCAAGTCACCTTTGGGGTAGGGTTGAACCCCGCAATCGTCAAGGTCGCTTGTAGTGTAAACGCTACCCGAATACAGATTCGGCAATTTCCTTTGGCGACATCCGGGAGGCCATCGTTTGGCGCGCTTTATTTTGTTTGTAACACGTTCGTAATGCCGCCTTCGTCGCCTGCGAAGTTCGACCAAAGCACTTCTTCTCTGCATAAATCTACGCCGTAAAATAGCCAAAAGTGGCAACATCATGGCTACAAAAACAAAGGAATTCTCCATGATATTGAACTGTTGAAATTCTCTCCAGAATTTTCGTCAACAGGAACAGTTTTGCATGCAGCAGCGCAGTAATACCCCGTCGATTTTCACGACACCCACCACGTGTGACGTGCATGCAGCGCTTGCATGCACACGATCATTACACAACAACATCGGGCGCGCGCTTTCTTGACCTCTCATTTTGACCTTTCACACCCCGGAGTCACACTCATCGGTATTTCCGGCACAAAAGGTGGGTTGAGCTGTTGTCTAAACGCGGCAAATTGCCGAGTTTGGGGTTTGCTCTGCGGTTGCAATAAAAATGCCGAATCTGTATCCACCTTCGCCCGTTCGAGTGTAAACGCGGTGTTAAACTCATTTACTGGAAAAGAGATTAGCGCAAAGTTTCTGTTGAATTCCTCTTCCAGGAAATTAGCCAAGCTTAATTGCTGGCCTTCCAGCTTCCCATCCTGCTTCATACACATGTACCAATTTGCTGGATCCTACCGGTACCCTATGCAGGGGTCAAGCACAGGATCAGAACAGTGTAAATCAAGCTACCGTACTCTGGGAAATTTTATGAGGAGCTTTAAAAAAAATTCAAAAACTAAAAAATTGTCAACTTTTTAATGAGGAAACCTTTCATACATGTACACTTCACTTTTAGCAGTTTTTCAACTATAGACATGCACTGTTGTATGTTTTTTGATGTTTGGATATTCCTGCATGTGTACGCTAAACCTCTATATAAGGGCCACCTGCTTATTCTGGCCACATTTTGTGGGTCCCTTGGGTGGCCACTATAGACAAGTTTCACTGTAGTACACACTTTAAACGTTACATTTAAGTGGCATTTGTTGAAATATTTTTTTTTGTTTTTTACTGGGAAACTACTTTCAATCACTAATAACACTTAAAAAGCATGTCACACTTTTGGACCCCTAATGTTGGGAATTACCCACCGCTACGTACGTACCGGTACGTAAACAGCCCGCTACACCTACATGTAGCCGTAGGCCTACCGGTACAGCTTGTCACTTGGAAGCTTGCAGGGAACCCTGGATACATGTAGGTCTACCAGGTACATGTACTGGTACATGTACATGTAGTTGTCAGCTGCAGTGAGTAATATCCCCAACATGTGTGTTTGCCAGCACAACTTAATTGACAGCAAACTTAATCACTTAAGCCATTACAAACCCAAAAGTCATCACAAACTGCAGCATGGTCGACTGATTTCTTACTGTACGTGGGTCTTTCCATGGTAAAGGGGGCATTAATGGCAACACGAACCATATTTTCAAGGAAATACCTTTGTCTGGTCTCAAAATAAAAGAAATAAGTTTCAGTTGTTCTGAAGAGATAACTTAGGCCCAAAAGGGTTACAAATAGTGTCACAACATGCCTTTCCAAAAACCCTGTGTACAAATTTCCAAAATACACTTGTAACCGGGACGGACACTTGTGTTACATTTTAGGCTGTCCAGGTTTCGAGCGTACCGGTACATGTACATGTATGTATTGGAAATGTTGTTTTCACACTACTGGTAACCCTTTTTGGGCCCAAGTTATCTCTTCAGAACAACTGAAAGTTATTTCTTTCATTTTGAGACCAGACAAAGGTATTTTCTGGAAAATATACAGTCTGTGTTGCCCTAATTTACCCTGGAAAGACTCACATACCGGTACGGTACATACCAGTATGTACATGTAGTAACAATACTGAATCACAGCAAATTATAAGTAGGCGTACCAGGGGCAATGGCCTCCGTGAATTTCCAGCCCTGATAGGGGCCGTCCATAAAGTACATTGTACATGTACAACATACGTACGCACAAATTGCCCTCCCCTGTACGCATATTTTGTGACGTCATCCATGGATGGCCCCATAGCATTATGGCCAGCCATGCTTAATTTGCGAAATCAATAATCCGCGCGCTTAAAAACTACGCTGCCATGCTTAAAAAGTCACATCCATGCTACAGAAATTAACTGAAGCACAAGTGCATCCTAAGCGCCGAAGTTTAAAGGAACACGTTGCCTTTGGGTTGCGCTTTATTGGGCGTTTTTGGGCTATTACAAGCGTTTGAAGTATAATGAGCACGATCTGAAAGATGTTTAAAAAGTAGAATATAACAAACGTGCCTTAGAAATGCTTCAATTTTGTGTAATTTCTCGAAGCAGCACGCTCCGCCATTTATGGGAGTCAAAATCTTGACTCCCATAAATGGCGGAGAAATTATATTAGTCTTATTTCCAGCCTGGAGAAAGAAATTATTTTTCCTTCCTCCGTTGCGTGTGACGTGCCTGTTTTTTTAAATTCGTGTCTACAATAACCATTGGGTATAAATCATCCAAGTCCTTTCTATCGGTTTGTCCCATGACAATATTCTTACCCTGATTGGCGAGGCTTTCGTTTTTTCCTTTTTGACGCGTCTGCTGTGTTCTCTTGACGATCCATTTTTTGACAGCCAGTCGGTGTGTACACATGTGTGTGTGTGTATGGGTTTACATTTCACACATGTCTCGGGAGGCGGAGAATGGTATGGTACCTTGCGTTCATATGATAGGTTTACCTGACCACTGGCTACGGCGCCAGCCTAACTCCTGTTCGTCGCTGCATTTTGCCCACTACCCGGACGATCGTATTGACGGCTTGAAATACGTATACATTTCGCAGGACATGTAGTGGGGGTCAGAGGTCAGTGTTTGTTCTTTTTAATTACCATTCACTAATTATAACACATTAAATGTGTTTTATTGCAAGAACAACTTTTAATAAGTATAAGGAACACCCTCAAACGTGAGATTTCGTGAAATCTGAAGGCAACGTGTTCCTATAAAGCAAAAGGGCGTGGCTGCAACTTTGACGAGTTTTTTTAGTTTGTACTTGTGGTGTAAATAGACTTGCCATCTACTGCGGGGCCAAGGAATCGATGTATTTAAAGACAAATATAGCTTTCTGTATTTAACTCTCTCTGGATAGGCAAGCCAGTTGAGCTTGCCTATATGTGGCAATAACCTCTGCTTTCATATGTATGTCATGACCTCACCAGTGTCATTTTCCTGAAGGCAGGAAGTTCAATAGGCCAGTGTCCACCTACCGGTGTACACATGTACATGTACGGTACCTGTATGCTGGTGCCCTTATTAAAGGTAAATGTAATCTACATGATTGGTAAACCGTTACAAATAGTTTTATCTCCCTGTGTAATTGAAGATATGCATGAATAAAACCAACCTGAGTGAAAGACAGCTCTGTATACGTACTTCGTCTAACTTTTGAGAAAACAGTCAACAACTGTGTTATTATTCTTCCGAAAGCTTTAAAGTCACTTCGTCCAAAAACCACTTCGCCCAGAACGACGGCCTGCGCAAGAAGACAAGTGGTTTTTGGGCGAAGTGATGGTTTTTGGGCGAAGTGATGGTGTTTGGGCGAAATGACCGACATCGTTAGAAAAATTTGTCTCACGAGATGAAAGTTAATGGTTTTAACTCATTTCTCAAAGAATTAGCACTTTAGACAAAACCATTTTAGGGGAAGTTTTCTACCGTCATCATGTGTATAATGTGTAAGTTACCTGGTACATGTACCGGTAGGTGTAAATCTGTGAATTGCATCACATAATGCGACACGTTTTTGACAATCTGCGATGCCACTTTTTTAACATCTTGTCCTTATTCTTGCACTTCCAGATTAGTTTTGTTAACGTTAATGAACAATAACAAAAATGAAAATGGAAAAATTACGAGACTAACGTACCGCGACAGCTTACGGCAGGGTTCTTCTCACGCATTGCGTATTGGCCCGATACGTTGAAATTCAGGTCCACCGACAAACATGAAAAATTACCGATAAAAAAATACAGATCCCAGTACGCACAACAAAATGATCACACATGGTGCTACTAAGTAAAGAATTGACAAATTATTTTTCATGAAAAAAGAACCCTGAAGAGAACTGATAAAAAATACTTCGATCGATCTTCTGATTCGCACGACCGGCCAAAAGCAGCTCTCTGTAACGGTCCACAGCCGGCGGCCTGGTCTCGGTGCAGCGGTGCTAACCCAGGGCACGTGCTTGCGGTGGTACTGTAGCTAGCCTTGTACAACATCAAAATTCTCCCACTTAAATATTTGGTATGTGCTTTTTCCACTCCAAACCAAACAGGTCTTTCAGCTAGGAAGAAGTAAAAACCTTTAACCTTTGCCGAAACGGCCGCTTTGATGTCATATTTGCATCTAACCACGAGTCCAGTTTACAAGGGCCGACGATAATTTCTGCAAAAACATCTTCAGGTGTAGTTTGAACACGGGTTATTTTTTAAGGCGCCAAATTCGGCAATAAAAAAGCTGTTGTATTCCTGTGAGCTCCGAGTTCGGATGCGCCAAAAATAAAATAATTTTATGGCAAACGTTTTGTCAAAATCTTAGAATCGAATATTGAATATTCAATCGAAAATAAAATTGACTTTTTCAAATAGTAAATTTATTCAAAAATGCACAGGCCTAATGTAGGGACTTGGAAAAAATTCAAAGCTCGATTTTGATTGAAAATATTATCTCACATTACAGATTATTTTCTGTCAATTCCAAAACAACATTCATCGCATTAGCAAATCTTAGAAATCGGCCATTTTTTTGCAAAATCATGTGTGTAAACTGATTAGGAGAGAGCTGGAAGAATGTGATGCAGTATGAAGCGCCCCCACACTGACATTTTGCGCCAAGCCAGCGAAGAATTCCTCAACTTTAAGTCTGATCAGTCTTACTTACATTGTAGTTCAACACGCCTCTTTTTCTGCTAAACTAAAGATTTTTCACGAAAGCCTAAATGCAGCGAGAGTACGTAGCACACGTGGGGGCGCGCAACATCATTGTCAATGTGTAATAGCACACATTTACGCCTGAAATGAAAACTACGCACTCGACGACGCTTACAAAGAAGAACTGATAATAATGTTTGCACATGTGCTAATACAAACAAAGTGCATGTTTTTTACACTGAAAGTTTGCACAAACACAGACAACAATCTCCCCAAACTGTCGCTGGTTTCACAAGTCTGTTTCGCAACACAAACTACCCTTTTTGGACCAGAAATCGCGGTGTTCCAATTTAAATATTAAATAAAATTGTTTTAAAAATAAATATCGTTAGAAAGTATTCTTTATTTTCAGTATCTATTAAAAAGTTGGAATTGTACAATGCTGTGATGTTTTACAGCGCATTTCTCACCATGCGCCACTTCGCATACGGCAGAAATCCACTGTGAAACTGACCAGTATTAGTGTACCCAGTGCGCGCGCGATGACTATGACGTCACAGATTTCCAAGTCCCTACCTAATGTAAATGTAATACACAAAAATAGTAATACAATGTAATACAATGCACACACCAATACTTACCAATCCTGTTTCCTGAGCCCGTTCTGTGAGGTGCAGGCACAGGAGACTTGGATACAAAGTCTGTGTTTCCATGGTTATCATAGTTTAATGGCGATGGGACATCAGTACTCACAGATTGTGGACTGACGGCTTCCGTTTCGTTCACTTCCATGGTTTTTTTTCCAATTCAACGTGTTTGTATCTTTGGAGAACAATTCCCAAAACTTACGGCTGAAGTTGGTTGACAAGACTTGTTTACACACGATCAGTATGCATTGACATTCCCTGAAAAGTGCATTTTCGTCTTGCTAAAGAAGTACGTGTACAATACATGTGGTTGGCACATAACACTAATCCATTGCTTGTACTGGATACTGCTGGGCGTTGTGTAGGTTTTGTTCTAAAAGTAAAAAAAAAATTTAAAAAGTAAATAATCCATTATTGTTTTGGAGTGCAGTACATACACATACAATGTAGCAATGAAAAACTTACATGTAGTAATTTGAGTCCGGATTATTTCTAAGATGCACTTTGACTATGCACCATCGTATTGAAAATATGGTGATCTGACAGGGCACCCGCTACCAGCCAACAAGTGCACGCAAGTCTCAGGTAGAGGGGGCCCTACCAGGTATCAGATTGCCATATTTTCAATACGATGTAGTAAAATATGCACGTTTGACACTCGTTCTGCTGTTCGGACGATTCATTGGGGTAAAAAAAAGATTATTGCACAGAATTCTTGAGAGAACGACCTGCGTGATATTTTTGTAAAGTTTGATTTTGACTGTAGCGTGGGATTTCTGACATTTAAAACAAATAAAGTAGAGAATCCAACACTTTTTTTTTATGAGCAACAGCTCTCCACCTTATTTTCCACAGCACATGTGCTACAACCCTATTAAAATGTTGATGGATTCACCATGTTCACTCGACTAGATTCACTCGACTACATGGTACACAGCGTTCGAATTAGCACTGGTCCGTTGGCCAAATGACTTTGAAATGGTCTCGGGCCAGCTGGAAAGCCTCCCCAAATGGTCCGGCTGTCCCGTTAAAATAAAACAGACCCACATCGTACTACAGTTTCTTTCGTAAAAAACTCCCACAGCCATAATACTGCTTTCGATACCGTCCTTGGCCACCGGTTCCAGTTTATTCCCCTGGGGCAAAAGACTGCACTTGCAGTTATGTCTCTGGGGCTGGAAACTTGATGACTAGTTTTTATTTCAAGTCGTCAATCAATCCTATTTCCCAAGTCCAGTCACAAGTCATTTTCTCCAGAGTCAAGTCACAAGTCAAAAACCAAAAACTGACTTGACCCCAAGCCAACAAGTTAAAGACCAGCTCTGCCCAGGGGCCAATTTCATAGAGGTGTTTCAGCACAAATATTTGCTTAAGCACAAAAAACTCGTGCTTAGTAGGGAATGTTACCAGTGAAATCCTCGTGTGATAGAAGTACGAGTGTATAATGACCAGTGTTACAGGACTGTTTCATTACCATGACAATCTCATGAATTTTTGCTGGTAACCTAATTTTATCAAGCAACGTTTTTCATGGCATGCTAAAAGCAATTTTTCATGCTTTAAAAAGCATCTCTATGAAATTTGCCCCTGGTACAATGTAGTACTATGGGCTACTTCTGTATTTATAACCGCCCCCAAGAGTACACTCACACTTAGAACTGCATATATATACATACATATGTACGTATAGCAGTTCCCCGTTGCGAAGGGATTAATGTGCACAAAAACATGCATCCTTGAGACAAAAGAGCCTTTCCAACACTCCAGAATAGCTCTAAAATTCACCAGAAAGCTCTCAAATTCACCACACATTTTCAAACTTTTAATGGGGAGAACCTTATGACTACCAAATTTTCTAAATTTTTTTACTCAAATGTGGCTATTGCAAACTTTAAAGGTTGACTGTGTGTAAAATGAACAACCAGAAATTTTAACGTTAACCGGGCCACTTGAAATGCCGACGGGCCAGTGAAGATTTACTTAAGCCAACTGGCCCTGTTGGCCAGTTGGGAAAAAAGTTAAGGGCAAACACTGATAGTAAGACTATCCAAACCTACTTTTAATCCCTTCATAAATGTGTTTTTGTGTAAATGGGAAAAACTCAAAAAAATTAGCTTGTCGTTTTGCTACGTTGTGCATTCACTGCGCTCTAGATGTGTGTCGAGATGTTTTTGTTTGATCGCGCGCGTTACACGTAATGCAGGCGTGTTGTACGTGCACGCACACGACCGGATACTTAAGTGCACGCACACGACCGGATACTTAAGTGCACATTTTGCTTTTGAGCGTGCAGTTTCTGTGTGCGTGTGCGTATTTCAATACGTGCTGACCAGGGCGCTGACGCACGGCACGGCCACGCGACTATTATACTGCACACGTGCCTCACATGTGTGGCATGTTGCAAGGCAATTTCTTAATGGGCGGAGCTTACTGAATCGGTCTATTGGTAAGGGGTACTTTTAGAAGGCTAAAAGTGATTTTCTGATGTTTACATTGGTTTGTGATGAATCACTTTTAGCCCCTTACCAATTGAACCCCATTCGCCCACGTTGAACAAAGCTGCACGACCAAGATGGCGGCTGTTCTCCAAAGTGAAATTTGACCCGACAGTCAAAATTAAACATTGAAAAACTCACCATGGAAGTCCCTGGAATCTCCAGAATCTAGTACCGTGGTCTATTTTCCCCGATGATTCTTCTAAACAGGGCAAAAACTAGTCCAACGTCATTTTTCTAACGTCATTTTCCGAGTTTACTGAAGAGAACAGCTTGACGTTGACGTAAAACTAGCACAGCAAATGAGGGTCGAGATATACTGCCCTCTTGTGGTCACCTCATTGTACTGCAGTGACGTCATATTGTACTGCAGTGACGTCCCAGGTCAACTCGGTCCCAGGTCAACTCGGTCCCAGGTCAACTCGGTCCCAGGTCAACTCGGTCCCAGGTCAACTCGGTCCCAGGTCAACTCGGTCCCAGGTCAACTCGGTCCCAGGTCAACTCGGCCCCAGGTCAACTCGGCCCCAAGTCAACTCGGCCCCAAGTCAACTCGGCCCCAAGTCAACTCGGCCCCAAGTCAACTCGGCCCCAAGTTACTCGGTCCCGACGAACTAAGCCCCAGGACAACTCGACCGTCATTGGCAAATAAATGTAGCCTACGTGAAGAAAAGTTTGAAGATCATAATCGGCGTAGTCGCCAATAGAAGTAACGCCTTACGCCGCGAGCGCATGACATCGGGCCCAAGAAAATATCAAGGTTTGCGGCATGGTTCATGCTTAAAACGAGAGTATACAACCCAAAATGTTTATACCGTTAAGGTTTAATGCAATCCGCACCGCGCCCCACAAAAATTTCCCGTAAATCTGACGTCAAACAATTTGCAGTGAACATTCGCCTATAATTTAGTTCAACTTGAGGCCTAAGCGAATTTGTGGCGCAAACTGTCAAATTCGCGTCAAGTTCACTTTCACGAGCCCTTGCGTATGAATTTGTCATGTACAAAAATGTAAAGTAATTCGGCATATTGCGTCAAATGAATCGGAAAAGATAGGCTGCTTAGAAATCTTGTACATTTTCTAGAGCGGTTGAGTTGGGACCGAGTTGACCCGGTCCCGGGACCGAGTTGACCAAAACCGAGTTGACTTGGGACCGAGTTGTCTCGAAACCGATCAATCCGATCACGAATGTGTGGGTGTCACTGTCACATCTTACCTAGAACAGAGCATATCATGTACATGTAACTAGCCCGATTGCCTCGAGTCTAGCCGGCCGTCACACACGTACACATCACGGCCGGCCCAAAGCGGTAAACTGCCCCAAGCGGCCGGACTTTTTTTTGTAGCGAATTTGCTACATACTTTGAGCGAGATTTTCTTCTCACCCAGGACGGAGATTTCCAAAGTTAGGATACCTACACATAGAGGAACTCATACCTTTTCCAAAACACGTACCCTTATCCAGAAATCTTCATCCATCTGGCCACGAAGGGACGATCATTCTGCAGGTTCCAGAAATAGCGGTTTGCCGCTCTGGCCGTCTTTATTCGGGCTACATTGTATAACATTTTGTACAAACACGGTGGAGCTAGCTAGAGGGCGGTATTTCACAAAACAGCGTGCTGTCACCTTCTTTACTCTTTGGGTAGTTCAAGTTGTTTAGACCATCATGCAGAATCAAGACCACTTCATATCGTTCACTTCATATCGTTCACTTCAAACAAAATTGGCTCCACTTAAATGGCAGCCATATATATCCTGCAATATACCTATTAAGGAGAATTAAATTTGCATGCTCACTCACACTTTTTTCTTGCAAGATGCTAATCAACTGAAGACGCCCAGTGCACGACAAAAGCGCGGCCACTAAGCAGACAGACTGGATCCAAGGCGTTGGAGGAATATGATCGACAACGTTTTACAAATTAAGGCACGGAACATTTACACCTGTATCAGCCGCCAAAAACATACTTTATGATGTGATTTGTAATTTGGCCAATGTTCGTTATAGCAATGATGACCGGCTGTACACAATTCAAGTAGGCCTATATAATGCGCTAGAAAGGAGCATGCTCTCCAACCACAGGCTTAAAGTTAGATATTGAACCGAATGCAACAGTTTCAGCCTCTACCATGCATGTCTACTTAGTTCCAATAAAAGACTACCAAGATACGGGCACTAAATTGATGGTTCGCCCCAAACATGGACTCATTATACATGTACGTTCGATTCATAATGAATGGTCAGTATTTCAGCCAGTGTCACTGACTGAGATCGTAGGCCTACAGATCAAGTCTGCGAAATTAACCAATTGGTCTTGACTTTACTTGCAACCCGGTTTTTGGTACATTTGCCGCCTACATGCTGCGTTCCAGATTGCTTTAAAATAGCCCATGTTACACTCATCATCGAGAAACCAACGGTCGACAGGGAGTCACTCGATAGTTACAGGTGCAGTTGTTGTTGTTGTTGGTATAATAGCACGTATGGCAATATATTGATGTCGGCCTTATATCAGACATCGAGTCGGTACCGACAACGATATTTAGATTTCATTCTCCTTCGCTTCGCTCATACGAATGAAAAACAGTTTTATTCTAATACCCCGTTCACACAGCTCTGCGTCCTTACGAAGACCATTCCGATCACCCGATCATCCCCGATCTGAACAAGTTATAAAATCGGGGCATTAGGCCATGCACGACCCGGCTACGCTTATTTTGTGTACGTTCAAAATAAGCGTGGGGGCGGAGCGTGCAGCTTCCCGACCTGTACCGAGGAGATTCCCCCGACCAAACCACGCTCGTGGAGATCCTCCCACGTTTGGCCCACGGCCACGATCTCGGCCACTTTTCCATCGTAGTAGAATCGAAGCGGCGTCTATGTGTGAACGGGATGTAATAAATGAGTCGAATAACAAAGGAACATATGGATTTAAATGTTTTATTGATTACAGCACGGGATATTGGCCGGGAACTCTATCGACGAGCACCTTTTAACCTATTTCAACTGTACATGTACATGTTATAAAAACTACAATGTACGTTACAACGAATAATCATCAAATTAAAGGGTATTAGTAATACCTCCACCTGTGGAAGGTCGAGAAAATAAAAACAAAAACAATCTTGTGAGTTTAATTAGAACGAAAAAGCATCTTCTCCTGGTATCCATCTGGAACCAAGCCCTTCAGGCTCTTCGGACATCGTCCAGCAACTCAAACTCAAAAACATAGGCTACATTTTGACAATTAGTAAGATTAGTACATTGTTGTTTAGTACTATCGTGTGAAAGAATGTCTGAACACAACACGAACAAGCAGAAATCGTAAGCATGAAAGATTTCCATGTGCTATACGACAATCAGAGAAATCTCTGGGATCGAGAAATCGCCCAGGAACATGACAATGCTTTTGACGTCGGTCCATGCAGCAAAAACTGCTGGCGCTCGGAGGCCACGAAAAACCTCCTTTTATATTTTCTTTGTTTTTTTCTAGGAGGAAACGTGGGTGCATCCTAGGACACCAAAAGGAGGCGCACTCCCCTTATCATCGGCACATTACCTAGGTTTGTTCCCGGGGGTTTGAAACAAATTGGAATTTGTTAAAGGGGGTAAGCTAAAGGGAAAAACATGTAGGCCTATGCATTTATCAAACATAAAGACAACGAAAAACACTCAACATACTGGTCCCACCTGACCAAGCCCAAGAGGCCTTTGGACATTGTCCGGTTCGTTTCAACTCAAAATATTCAAATTCTTCATGTAACCGTACAACAGGTTACTCTCGCAGCGGCGTAGCTACGGGGAAGGGGGCGTGGGGTGCGCGCGCACCCGCCCCCCCCCCCCCCATTCACCCAATAACGAACAGAGGTAACAGGTATATATTGGTCATAGTAGATTATGCAACAAGGTACCCTGAATCCATTGCCCTTCCTCGAATTGAGGCTGAAAGAGTTGCCGAAGCATTGCTTGAGGTGTACTCCAGATTAGGGTTGCCACGGAGTTCTCACTGATATGGGAACACAGTTCACATCAGAAGTCATGAGGGAAGTCAGTCGCCTCTTAACAATCAAACAACTTACGACAACGCCATACCACCCTATCTGCAACGGCCTTGTGGAATGTCTTAATGCGACGCTCAAGAAAATGTTGAGAAGGATGTGCATGGAACGCCCCAAAGACTGGGACCGATACATTCCTGCGCTGCTATTTGCATACCGCGAGGCACCACAGGAGAGCCTGTGATTTTCACCTTTTGAATTAATGTACGGTAGGTCAGTAAAGGGTCCACTCTCCCTACTTAAAGATATTTGGTCTGATGAAGATGTTGAAAAGTACCAGTATGTGGACGATCTTCGAGACAGATTAGAGACCACCTATGAACTGGCAAGAGACGAGTTGGCGAAATCAGCAAAAAGGTACAAACGATATTACGATGCAAAAGCCAAAGATTCAAAGTGGGAGACAAAGTTATGATACTGAGACCATGAACAGATCACAATAAGCTATTAATGCAATAGGCAGGCCCTTTTTCTGTTGTCAAACAGGTCGCCAAACATGACTATATTGTTCAAGTTGCGGGAAAGGAGAGAACCTACCATGCAAATCTTCTGAAGCTGTATATGTGGAACGAAATCCGAACGAGTCCACTACAGACGACGCTACAGACGACACTGCATGCAGCCTTGGCTGGTTTGTGATTTGTAGTGGAAGACCCGGAAGACTCCGATGGACTAGTAGAAGTTGTTCTTCCACCTGTGGCATCCAAGGAAACCAGCAAAGATGTCGTCCTTGGATATGACTTGGGTGACCAGCAGATTGCAGAAGTCAGTAACATCCTATATCAGTACGAACACGTTCTTACTGATGTCCCAGGTAGGACTAACCTTGTAGACTTTCCAGACTTTCCAGTAAGATCTAAGCCTTACCCAACACCACACGCAACACGAGAAGTCATCAAAGCTGAAATTGACTCTATGCTGAAATTAGGTGTAATCGAACCTTTAAACTCGGCTACTGCGGCTTCTAGAGTTCTCGTACGAAAACCTGACGGAACTAATCGTTTTTGCATAGATTACCGCAAGTTAAACAATATTACAGTGTTTGACCCCGAACCCATCCCAAATGCAGATGATGGCAAGACTGGGAAAAGGTAAGTACTTCACGAAACTTGATTTGTCAAAAGGCTATTGGCAAATCCCGATTGCGCAAGGTGACAAGGAGAAGACTGCGTTTGTGACGAGTGAGGGACTTTTCCATTTCAATGTCCTTCCATTTGGAATGATAAATGCCCCTGCTTTGTTCTCCAGGATGATGAGAAAATTGTTATATGGCCTGTCAAATGTTGTCAACTATATCGATGATATTTTGATATTTTCAGAGAACTGGGATGATCATTTACAGTCACTCGACGAAGTGTTGTCAAGACTTGAGCAGGCAGATTGACTGCACGGCCGTCTTAGAAATGCCTAGTTAGTTTTCGGTCACTGGAGTTCCTGGGTCACGTTGTGGGACAAGGTGTGTTGAGACCACAGATATCTATTAACAACAAGATAGGAAACGGAGGCCGTACGAGCATAACCGCGCCTTCTCATTAGCATAGTTTTGGGCACCCTTATTTACATACTTTTGGGAACCATTTGCATAAGTATTTCCATATTTGCGTGGTTTAAGCCACCTCATTTGCATGATTTTGGGCACCGTAATTGGCATGATCGTTGGCACTTCTACATGGGTTTTCGCGCATGCGCACAGATGAAAGCTGCTGTCGCGTGACTCGCGTCGCGTCCTCAAGTTTGGATATACGCGCGATGCACCCAAAGCCCCATTTGCGACGTGCGCGCTGTATTGGCACGCGTACGCGTACATTTACACCAGAAGGATGAACGAACTTGGTTGCTAAGGGCGTGTTTGTTTCATGACAGATCCGAATCCAGATTCCGATCTGTTTTACCGCGCAGAAACAAACGAAACCGCTCTCAACTCGGATCTTAATTCACGTGAATTGCAATTTATTTACAAAATTTGTCAAAGTTCTGTTCCAAATTTCTCCCACGACATTCGTCGTAAATAAACAAGCATTCTAAATTTGTTTGTATCGTGTGTTGCCTCTGAAAACTGAAACGACACGGTTTTACTCCATGGAGCTATATGTTTTACTCACACAAAATCTCCACGATGTTTACGTCGCCATTTTGGATCTAGCGCTGAACCATCTCTCGAGAAGGATTCCACGGATCACAGATCTCGATCAGGATGTGCGCGAAGTGAACGAGTTCACCTTGGTAATGCGCGGAACCGAATCTGGATCCGTCCGAAACAAACACGCCCTAACTGTATACGTATATTGGTATTTCTGTGCACAATTTAGCGTGACTTTTTTGCCATTTTCCTCCGGATTAAGCACTTTGGTGATGTGTTGGGTATTTCTAAACCCGTCAATGCCAGAGATTAGGACACACGGAACCTTGTTTGCACATCGTCTTCCAGCACAAGGTAGACAATTTGAAAACCTTTCTTATAAAGTTTGTGCCATGTTTTTGGAACTTCATATCCCGGACTCCGTCCGCTATGTAGTATTAGTCCGGTTCACTATGTCCATTTTGTTTAGTTCGTTCACTTTTTTTGGAGATTAGGTAAACTATACATTTTTGAAAACTCCATGGACCAACCAATCAGAAAACACATGTTTCCATTTTCCCGAAGGCCTGTAAGGCGGCCATCTTGGATTGTCCAAAATTGCCACCTGAAAGTCGGGATTTCGCTCTATTTTAACTGCCAGGTTACCAAGAATCACATTTGTTTGCGACCAAGCTTACAGTTTTGCAATTATGTTAATAGCAAAAGGGTACAAATTGTCAAAGGCACAGGTATTGGCGAGGCATATGGGATTAAGTGTCTTGCCCAGGGACACAAGCATGTTGGACATAGTGGGTCTTGAAACATCAACCTGTGATTGCATGCAAGTCTTGCTTCATACTCACTAGACCAGACTACATGTACAAACAATCCATTGTTGGTTACATTGTTATATTCAGGCATTACATTACACTCCGGTCTTAAGGAATTTGCATTGGCTACCTATCAAGGACATGATATGCTTCAAAATGTTAATGTATGTTTACCGGTCCACTACAGGCAGGCTACCATCATATCTTTCCGACCTAGTCCAACGGCATCATTCAAATCGTGAATCCATGAGATCCAACAACAAACTCCTAGCGAAAGTTTATTCCAAGAGATCGTGGGGTGAAAGGTCCTTTGCCTCAGCAGCTTCATCCTTGTGGAATAAGTTACCAGGACACATCAAGCTATCGCCATCACTTGCAACTTTTAAAACATCACTTAAAACACATTTGATGAAATCTCATTAACTGACTGAACTCCATGATTGTGATATTATATTTTTAATGTGTCTCGCTGCGCCATGAGCATCTTTTTGATGGATACCGGCGCATTATAAATTTTCATTATTATTATTATTACTTTACAAAGCATAAATATATTCAAATTACAAATTTGGACAGATGTCCATGAGTATGGGCAATCTGGATGCAGTGAAAATTCGAACCGCGGACCTTCTGCTCAACGTGCAGACGCCCTACCAATTGCTCTATGGGGCCAACTGTGGTTTCGAATCACGGCAGTGCAGTGATTGTGATTGGCCACCACGTGAGCTTAGCAAGCCCTACAGAGGGATAAACCATTTAATGAGATAACCACCCCTCCCTGAGATCACCTAACCTATGCCCCAAACCGAAATTGGTGCAAGCTGGGCAAGATAAAATCCACAAGTCCTGGGACTGGCTCTGAGCGTCATTTTAACACAAGAATCAAAGCGCCGATGAAGCTTCTCAATGCACTGGGTTATTGCATCCCTCATCCTGGTCCTACAAACTGCTCTTGCCAATGCCGTGGTGGAAAACAAATAAGCAGTTTCAAGGCTTCTATGTACCCCCATTCCGGTGCTGGCAACACTGATTTCGCGGAAGACAGAGCTGATGGCAAGGGTACGACTCGTGGAACAATTGCGGCTGTATGCGTACCAGAAAACTGATGCTGCGGGAGAAACAATTGCCCCAATGCTGACCATCGGGGATGCAACAAGTCTTTCAGTCACACCATACCACAAACAAGTAAAAGGACAAATACATTTCCGATCAACAAGCAGGGTATCCTTGGAAAGTGTCAGCTGAAACACCTGGTCTGGCTTATATGCTTTTGTAACATCTAGACTAAAGAGGGACCAGGATTCCAGCAAAATCCCATACTGGCTGGCATATCTGGGCAGGCTACAACTTACTGATGTCCACAAGCAAGCCTGTAACTCAGGTGGGAGCCTTTACCTCTGCTTCCGGAGGTGGCACATACGTGGTCGACTCTGCTGACCGTGATCATGCAAACAAGTCGGCGCGGTGGTGCTGAGCCGCCGTTCACTGGACCTAGGCCCCCTCGGCTCAACCTGAGGCGGTCGCTTCGGCTTGGCGCCTGAAACATCCTCTCCCTTCAGGAGGACGCCCGCGTGCCTGCCTTTATCGGCGGAGCTCGCCCGGCTCGACATAGCCGTTGCTGCCTTGTCTGAGGTGAGGACGCCACGCTCGGGTGAGATTGGAGGAGGTGGTTACACATATTTCAGTGCGAGGCAGTGGCGGTTACTGACCGGCTCGCTTCGCTGGTAAGGGAGGTTACGTCAGTCTCTGAGCGTATGATGCGACTGAGGCTTGCCCATACTGTGGGTTGAGTCTCATTTGTTGCAGTGCATGCTCCGACCAGGGTTTGTGCCCAACTCCACACGGTGGTGGATGCGGTACCCAAGGGGGATATGCTAGTCCTTCTCGGTGACTTCAATGCTACCGCTGGCACATCCAGAGACGGATACGAGCCATGTATCGGTCCTCACGGCTCTGGACCACGTGATAAAAGCTCCTCAATGTTGCTTGACTTTGCAGTAAGTCGCGGGTTGAGGATATCTGGATCGTGGTTCCAGAGACCGGATTGGCGGCGCTGGACTTGGTATTCCAACAACGGCGTCACCAGGAAGGAGATCGACCATGTACTTGTTGATGGCGCTGGAGGCTGTTTGAGAACTGCCGGGTGTACACGAGTGCCCAGTTCTTTAGCACTGACCGCAGGGTGCTGGTATCAACTCTGAAGCTGCGTCTGAAGTGTCCGAAACGGGCGACGACGGGCCAAAGGCCGGACGTCGGCCCCCTGCGGGACCAGCACGTGGCTCGGACCTATGCCTGGCAGGCTGGGGAGGCGCTTGGGGTATGGCTGCTGATATGCATCCAGAGATGATATGGTCGGCCTTCAGAGCCCACGTCCTAATCTTGAAGGCTGCCGGTGAGTGCATTCCGGAGAAGCCGAGAAGGCAAGACCGCGTGATCTCCAGGGAAACTGCAATGCCGGGCAGCACAGGAAGCTGCGGCGCGAAGCGCTTTGGGCGATGCGTGGGGACCGGGAGGCCAGAGTCTGGGACCTCTGCGAGACGGTCGAGGGCCACCTAAGCACAAGTGACTCCCGATCGGCCTACAGGGCAATCCGGAAACTGCGCTCTTCGGGTGCCCATGTGAGAAGCCCGACGATTCGTGCGGCTGACGGCGAGATCCTGACCGTGGAGCACGCCGTTAGGAAACGTTAGGCCGGGTACTTTGAGAAGTTATATAGTGCTGACCCGCATGACTGCAAATTCTCTGCGGAAGGCGTCGAACCCCTGACTACCGAACTGACAGTGACCTGCGACCCACTGAGCCTCGAATAAGTTCAAAAGGCTCTGGGGCAGATTAAGGACGGCAAGGCACCAGGTGTGTGCGGCATCTACATGTAGACGCTTAAGGCGGGCGGCAAGGCATCTTTCCTGTGGTTGCACATTTGTACAGTCTGGAACTCGGGTGTCATCCCATCCGACTGGGGGAAGGGCATTATTGTCCCAATCTGGAAGGGGAAGGGTGGCATTCTGGAGTGTAACAACTACAGGGGCGTAACCCTCCTCTCAGTTCCAGGCAAGGTCTTTGCGCGTGTGCTCCTCAATCGAGTGCGCCAGCAAGCTGCTTGGCCAACAGCGCCCTGAGTAGCCCGGGTTCACTCTGAAGAGGTCCACTGTAGACCGCATTTTGGCCCTCCGGATCTTCACTGAGCGCTTTTGTGAGTTCAATCGTACATGTATGCTGATGCCAGCTAGCCTACATCAACATCAAAAAGGCGTTCGACTCAGTCAGTAAGGATGCCCTTTGGAATCCCTCCTCGGTTGGTGCATCTCATCGCCTCCCTGTACTCCGGAACAGAGAGTGATGTGAAGTGCGGCAGTGGCATCTCTGACTTCTTTCCAGTTAATACTGGAGTGAGGCAGGGATGCGTATTGGCCCTGTCACTTTTCAACACTTGCATGGACTGGATTATGGGACGGATGGTGGGAGGAACCGACTGTGGAGTGTCGTTTGGAGATGTTCAGATCACCGATCTGGACTTCGCCGATGACGCCGTGATATTTGCCGAGACGATGGAAATTATGAGTCCTTAGGGTCCAGATCAGAGTGTGGGGACAGGCTGCCAGCGCTCAGCAAGAGTTCCTTGATCCACTACGGAATGACTTTTACAACTGATGGCACTGAGACTCCTCATGTACTCATCAAGATTAAGATCATAACTCCAGCTTCTTGTTAACCTACATAGGTTTCGACTGTAGTGCTTAAATCCATAGCCACAAGATAATCCATGATACCCAGGTGCAATGTTTGTGCATAATTGGTCATGGTGACAGACTTCACAGAATCCATGTAGGCCTAAAGCCGAGGGAGGCCCTTAGGCAACCAAGCCAAGCCAGAAACACAGGGGAGAATCTCCTTCTCTGTGCGAATGAATGCTCTGGGACACTTAAAAGTGCTTACATCCCATCCGAAGGACGGAGCTGTCGGGGTTAATCAACTTGATCAGGGCCAAAGTGCCACTAGTGGTTTCGAGGCTACAACTTGAATGTGTTTCCACCTCCAGTTTGAGAATTGATAACCTAAACCGCTCGGCCACGGCACTTCCTGCAGTTTAATTCTAACAAAATCTAAGATGGCGGCCCACACCAGTGTCTTTGACAGTCTGGTACCATTTTGTAATTAGCATGACTTGATTCCTTGTACCAAAAAATATAGGTTTAGCCACAACAAAATATAATTTTGTATCATTTAAGTGCAGAAATACTACAAAAATCCCACCTGAAAGACGCTATTTTTAAAAATCCAAGATGGCTGCCATACAGGCCTTTGGGCAAATGGAAACATATGTTTTCCGGTTTGTAATTTTCTGGAGTTTTCAAAAATGTATAGTTTATCTAATCTCCAAAAAAAGTGAGCGAAATTACACAACGAACCTGACTATATGCGGTAACGAGTCCATACCGTCGCGACGACGGTCGAAATTGTCTTAAATAAACCTTGCAATATCGTGGCAGATTCTATTCTGTCAAGACATTGCTTCAATTAGATACAATATTCAAACTACATCACCTTTATAGCTCCATGATTACGAGTTTAAAGTATATTTTCAGCATAATAAGCCCGGAATTTGCGCCACACTGGTCAAAAACAAGATGGTCGTTTTTAATATTTTTTCTCCGGGTATGTTAATTTTGACGTCATGAGATCAAACATAAATTACATATATATTTAATGTTACGCACGCGCACACGTTTGGAACCGCCCCAAGCCGATTACGATGATGTGCCATTCAATAACACAGTCGTTTCCTATCTTGTTGTTAATAGATATCTGTGGTTGAGATCAGGTAAGATAAGTCAACCAAGGTGAAATGGGACCTTCCGCAAGAACAGGCCTTCAAGACACTCAAACAGCGTTTAGAGTCGGAGCCTATTTTAATTCTTCCTGACGAACATAAGACCTTTATTCTTGCGACAGATGCATCAGATATGGGAATAGGGGCAGTTTTGCTGCAGGAGCGTGAAGGCATAAACCACCCTGTGTCATGTATGCAAGCAGCGGAAAGCTGCTGCCGCGTGAGTGCGCCTTTGCTACAATTGAAAGAGAATGTTCAGCACTAGTTTGGGCCATCTCTAAGTTTCATATTTACTTGTATACGGTCGAGAATTTGTGCTGAAAACGGACCACCACCCCCTTTCATACTTGAGTACAGTAAAGGTTAATAACAATAGAGTTATGAGATGGGCACTGGCCTTACAGCCTTATCGGTTTGTTATCAGGGCTATCAAGGGCTGTCATAATGTAGGACCAGATTTCTTGAGTCGTTGCCCATCTTAAGTAAATGGTAATAAGAATTCCAGATTTATAAAGTGGATGATGGATAACATCATCTTAAGTGGGGAGCATCGTCACAAGGTGTTTTATAAATGGGAATTATTTTATTTATTATGCAAATCGACAGGCTTCTTAATGCCAGTGTGCTATAGTGAGAATTTCTTCACGCGATAGACTCGTTCGTAGTCCTATAACCATATCGTTTTGTCAAAATGACCGTCTAGGGAAACTCGTAAAATCTCCCCCCGAAACAGGGGGGAAATTTGTGCGCATGCGTTAGTTTTGTATGCAGATACGGGTAGATTCTTCTTAACGCACGCGCACGTAAGAGCAAATAGCCGTTCGACGCTTATATCGTGTTGATTTGAAAGTTTCTTGTTGTTTTGTACGCGCCGTGGTTGATTTGACCGGTAGGCCCTACGCGTTGTTGATTTCGCTGGGTGGCTCGCGCGGTTGCAAGGGTAGGCGAAGACTCTTTCCAACGGACGGGTGGCGAAGTAACAGAACCTGGCCGACGTTGGCGGTTAGGCTTCGGTCGGTCTGAAAAATACCCCGGGAAAAATCCATCTAGACCGCACGAGTTTTGAATTTTGCATAGAGTATAAAGCCCGACTAAAAACAAAAGAATTTTCAAAAAAATAAATTATATACCGGCCCGATACACAGTGAGAGCCCAACGGAAGAAAATACCACAGTTTGGCAGTTGAGACTCCGTACACTAAGTCAATGGCCTGGGTAGCGACTTGGAATAAACATTAAACATTTATATTTTGAGTTAAAACCATTTTCACACAACAGACAAGTTGCAACAGCTATCAAAAATACTTTTGTTGCAAAAATTCATCAAGCAGTTTCTGTTTTATGCTTGTTAAAATGTGCCAAATTTACGTGCGGAATCGTCAATAAAAATGAATAGACAGCAACTTTAAAAATTGTGATGTGATTTTGGTAATATTTTGGGGCGGAAAATCTCACCACTGCACAGGTGAATTCGCGTGATATTTGGCACAAATACAAAGAAAACCAGCCTCGATAGGCCTGTACCAAAAATAAATCAGCCTGGCAGATTGAATAACAGAAACTAAAGTGCAATTCCACGCAGCAGTCTATCAAGCTTGCAAACTTCGGTTACGGATTTGACCAAGTTGAAGTAATAGTTTCGTGACTGCACGACTGATGATGTCACGGATTTCCAAGTCCCTAGCATAGGCCTAAGAATGTATCTTATGACAGTGCTATTGCTGGTTTTAAGTTGACATTTTGAAAACCTACTGGGAGGGAAGGGAAATTTATGTCACGAAAAAATGTTTCTCTCTTGTCGATCCTATGCTAGTTTTTGTGCCCGCACGAGTCGCCCGGTGTGCAGTATTTGCTTTTTGCGAGTTCCTTTCTTCCACATTTCGCCAAGCATGGAGCTATTTATAGCTCCATGGTGTGAGCGATTTTCTCTGTTATGGGATGGTAAAATGAAATGTGTATGTGTCAAATTTTCCAGATTATTTCCGAAGATTTCTGAGCCATAGAGATTTAGGCCAATAAACTGTTCAACACACGATCAAGCTACGGCAACAAGCAGTGTTTTTATTTCACCCGGTTTTTTTTTTCATTCCAAAAAAATGAACAGCTTGAAAGAATATTTTCCCGAACCGGCGGGTTTTAAACTGGCAAATAGGTTCAACTGTGGCCTCGATTATCTGTGGAACAGTACCTATATTATTTGCAATGTCCTATACAATTGTATTTCCAACAAAATCTCTAAATTGCCGTGTCGAAATCGTAAGGTTTGCCGAGGGCATTACAATTTTCCCAGCCCGCGGCTTCCCCGTGCAGTCATGCCACGATGTGAGGACACAGGGGACTAGACATCGTGCAGACATGCATAGTAATTGCAGGCGACAGTGCACTCTGCATTATGCATAACAGGTGCGCGCGCACGTACGGCGCTGTCACTACGAGATTCCCTAGACGTTGTTATTGACCGTCTCGCGGCGATCGGTTTTCGGGACGGACGTTCAAAACGAAACAATAACAACGTCTACTAGGGCCTAGACTAGTATGGAGACCGCAAATCGCCTCCTGTGTGGTGACTGCAAATCGCCTCCTGTGTGGTGACTGCAAATCGCCTCCTGTGTGGAGACCGCAAACTGCCCTCCTGTGCGGAGACTAGTCGTACATGTACACGAATGGACTGGCGCCATGGTGGTGGGTTGTATCGGATCAAATAGGGTAACATGTTTATTCATATATATATATATAGCGCGTCCACAAGTACAACTTTTCCTATTACAGGCAAATTAACATGTACGTTCAGTAACTACATACTGTCTTACATGTACTAAATGCAATCTACAATACATTGGCGAAACAAGTACACAACTCAAGGCTAGATTTAGGGGACACCGATCTGACGTTACACTCAATAAGAAAGATCAGGCTACAACTATAAACACTTCAATCTACCCGGACATGACCTTTCCCACATGCGTATCATCACCATTCATCAAATTCCTACATCTTCAATCCAGCTTATTTTGATCCAGTGCGTTCACCTGATTCGGCATCTGGCTTTTTACACATGTTCCGTTCACATGGTCTTTCTAATCTATCCAAGCACTACTTTAGTTTTATACGAATTTCTCCATATATACATGAGTTTTGCGTCTTTTTTACCATTCTTGTGTGCTTACCTGAAGAAGGACGTTTATACGTTCGAAACGTAGTCCAATAAAACTTTTGAAGTAAAAAAATGAGTCCGTTGAAGTTCTTCCTTTATTTAATTTTATATATATATATATTTAGTGTAAATAAATAATTTTGTTTTGGTATAAATTTGTTGACCCTTTGTGTTCTTCCTTGTGTTCGTTAGCCTGGCAATAGTACTTTACTGACTGTGAGAGACCTAGCCTTGTCCAAGGCCGTCTTCAAGTTGTTTTGTTGCTGTACGAGAGAATTGGGTCTAGCGCATGCCCAACTGCACACGGCATCTAAACGCGGAGCTACCGTGCGTTCACGACTTCCATAAGTACAACCCGTACGGCAACACATGGGCTGCGTACACACAACACTAGCAGTACGGCCTGCCCTAAAGCTCGAAAGACAGCCTTGTCGAGTCTGTCACTTCCAGGTTTAATGTGTTTCTTTATATTTTCGGCCGGTTTTGGCCGAAAATGGGCGGGCTTTGGGTATGCGGATATGCAGGGTATGAATATCTAAATTTGTCTTGAGCCAATCAAGAGCTTCATGAGTAGCATGTAATGACCCGAGCATGCATTATGCATGCCATGTTACGAGAACCGTGGCATGATCGATGGACGAAAACAACAAATATTATCGGGTTCGTAGCATTTATTGTGCTTTTCTGTTTACGTATTTGATTACACTTCTGGGGGACAACGGTCATAATATGACAGCTTTCCTGAATGATTTCTGGGAGATATTATACTGCCTCGGATGAACAAACTGGGGATCGCAGATCATAGCGTTTTTCAAACATAGAAGGGTGTACCGACAGCCACGGTCAGGGAGCAGGCAGGAAGCCCGAGCCCCGTTTTCCCTACATCCTTAGATTTCTCGGCCATTTCCCGGCGAAAATCTGTCAAAATTCCTTGACTTCCAAATTTGCCGCCATTTGGACCACACTTTGGCAAAATTCCCGTCACAAACTGGTGTACCGACAGCCACGGTCAGGGGAACAGGCAGGAAGCCCGAGCCCCGTTTTCCCTACATCCTTAAATTTCTCGGCCATTTCCCGGCGAAAGTCTGTCAATTTTGCAGGACAAGTGCGGAATATAGACAGTTTGGAGCGTGCAACATTTGAAGTTCGTCGGAAAATTCCTTGACTTCCAAATTTGCCGACATTTGGACCACACTTTGACCAAATTCCCGTCCCAAACTGGGGTGGGTCAACAACCATCCAAAAGTCTGAGCATGCGCACAAGTCAGGAGTACACCAGAGAAGGGTGTACCGACAGCCACGGTCAGGGAGCAGGCAGGAAGCCCGAGCCCCGTTTTCCACATCCTTAAATTTCTGAGCCATTTCCCGGCGAAAGTCTGTCAAAATTCCTTGACTTCCAAATTTGCCGTCATTTGGACCACACTTTGGCCAAATTCCCGTCACAAACTGGTGTACCGACAGCCACGGTCAGGGGAACAGGCAGGAGCCCGAGCCCCGTTTTCCCTACATCCTTACATTTCTCGGCCATTTCCCGGCGAAAGTCTGTCAATTTTGCAGGACAAGTACGGAATATAGACAGTTTGGAGCGTGCAACATTTGAAGTTATTGACTTCCAAATTTTCCGACATTTGGACCACACTTTGGCCAAATTCCCGTCCCAAACGGGGGTGGGCCAACAACCATCCAAAAGTCTGAGCATGCGAATAAGTCAGGAGTACACCAAAGAAGGGTGTACCGTCGACAGCCACGGTCAGGGGAGCAGGCAGGAAGCCAGATCCCCGTTTTCCCTACATCCTTAAATTTCTCCGCCATTTCCTGGCGAAAGTCTGTCAATTTTGCAGGACAAGTGCAGAATATAGACAGTTTGGAGCGTGCAAAAATTGAAGTTCGTCGGAAAATTCCTTGACTCCCAAATTTGCCGACATTTGGACCACACTTTGACCAAATTCCCGTCCCAAACTGGGGTGGGTCAACAACCATCCAAAAGTCTGAGCATTCGCACAAGTCAGGAGTACACCAGAGAAGGGTGTACCGACAGCCACGGTCAGGGGAACAGGCAGGAAGCCCGAGCCCCGTTTCCCCTACATCCTTAAATTTCTCGGCCATTTCCCGGCGAAAGTCTGTCAATTTTGCAGGACAAGTGCGGAATATAGACAGTTTGGAGCGAGCAAAATTTGAAGTTGGTCGGAAAATTCCTTGACTTCCAAATTTGCCAACATTTGGACCACGCTTTGACAAAATTCCCGTCCCAAACTGGGGTGGGTCAACAACCATCCAAAAGTCTGAGCATGCGCACAAGTCAGGAATACATGTACACCAGAGAAGGGTGTACCGACAGCCACGGTCAGGGGAGCAGGCAGGAAGCCCGATCCCCGTTTTCCCTACATCCTTAAATTTCTCCGCCATTTCCGGTGAAAGTCTGTCAATTTTGCAGGACAAGTGCGGAATATAGACAGTTTGGAGCGTGCAAAAATTGAAGTTCGTCGGAAAATTCCTTGACTTCCAAATTTGCCGACATTTGGACCACACTTTGACCAAATTCCCGTCCCAAACTGGGGTGGGTCAACAACCATCCAAAAGTCTGAGCATGCGCACAAGTTAGGAGTACACCAGAGAAGGGTGTACCGACAGCCACGTTCAGGGGAGAAGGCAGGAAGCCCGAGCCCCGTTTTCCCTACATCCTTAAATTTCTCGGCCATTTCCCGGCGAAAGTCTGTCAATTTTGCAGGACAAGTGCGGAATATAGACAGTTTGGAGCGTGCAAAAATTGAAGTTCGTCGGAAAATTCCTTGACTTCCAAATTTGCCGACATTTGGACCACACTTTGACCAAATTCCCGTCCCAAACGGGGGTGGGTCAACAACCATCCAAAAGTCTGAGCATGCGCACAAGTCAGGAGTACACCAGAGAAGGGTGTACCGACAGCCACGCTCAGGGGAGAAGGCAGGAAGCCCGAACCCCGTTTTCCCTACATCCTTAAATTTCTCCGCCATTTCCCGGCGAAAGTCTGTCAATTTTGCAGGACAAGTGCGGAATATAGACAGTTTGGAGCGTGCAAAAATTTAAGTTCGTCGGAAAATTCCTTGACTTCCAAATTTGCCGACATTTGGACCACACTTTGACCAAATTCCCGTCCCAAACCCCAGTGGGTCAACAACCATCCAAAAGTCTGAGCATTCGCACAAGTCAGGAGTACACCAGAGAAGGGTGTACCGACAGCCACGGTCAGGGGAACAGGCAGGAAGCCCGAGCCCCGTTTTCCCTACATCCTTAAATTTCTCGGCCATTTCCCGGCGAAAGTCTGTCAATTTTGCAGGACAATTTAGTGCGGAATATAGACAGTTTGGAGCGAGCAAAATTTGAAGTTGGTCGGAAAATTCCTTGACTTCCAAATTTGCCAACATTTGGACCACGCTTTGACCAAATTCCCGTCCTAAACTGGGGTGGGTCAACAACCATCCAAAAGTCTGAGCATGCGCACAAGTCAGGAATACATGTACACCAGAGAAGGGTGTACCGACAGCCACGGTCAGGGGAGCAGGCAGGAAGCCCGATCCCCGTTTTCCCTACATCCTTAAATTTCTCCGCCATTTCCGGTGAAAGTCTGTCAATTTTGCAGGACAAGTGCGAAATATAGACAGTTTGGAGCGTGCAAAAATTGAAGTTCGTCGGAAAATTCCTTGACTTCCAAATTTGCCGACATTTGGACCACACTTTGACCAAATTCCCGTCCCAAACTGGGGTGGGTCAACAACCATCCAAAAGTCTGAGCATGCGCACAAGTCAGGAATACATGTACACCAGAGAAGGGTGTACCGACAGCCACGGTCAGGGGAGCAGGCAGGAAGCCCGATCCCCGTTTTCCGTACATCCTTAAATTTCTCCGCCATTTCCCGGTGAAAGTCTGTCAATTTTGCAGGACATTTGCGGAATATAGACAGTTTGGAGCGTGCAAAAATTGAAGTTCGTCGGAAAATTCCTTGACTTCCAAATTTGCCGACATTTGGACCACACTTTGACCAAATTCCCGTCCCAAACTGGGGTGGGTCAACAACCATCCAAAAGTCTGAGCATGCGCACAAGTTAGGAGTACACCAGAGAAGGGTGTACCGACAGCCACGTTCAGGGGAGAAGGCAGGAAGCCCGAGCCCCGTTTTCCCTACATCCTTAAATTTCTCGGCCATTTCCCGGCGAAAGTCTGTCAATTTTGCAGGACAAGTGCGGAATATAGACAGTTTGGAGCGTGCAAAATTTGAAGTTCGTCGGAAAATTCCTTGACTTCCAAATTTGCCGACATTTGGACTACACTTTGACCAAATTCCCGTCCCAAACTGGGGTGGGTCAACAACCATCCAAACGTCTGAGCATGCGCACAAGTCAGGAGTACACCAGAGAAGGGTGTACCGACAGCCACGGTCAGGGGAGCAGGCAGGAAGCCTGCAGGCTGACCGTAAGTTTTCCTGGCTTCGGAGCTTGAAGAGAAAATACATTCGATAACTAGCTTGAATAGCGTATAGCATTAGCCCAGTTCTGGGACCAATTTCTTAAAGATTCTTAAGCATAAAAAAAATTATTAAAGATAGTACATGATTGGTAAACTGTTACAAATAGTTTCATCCCCCATGTGTGATTGAAGATATGCATGATTAAAACCAACCTGATGAGCAAAAAACAGTCAAAAAAGGGTTTGCAGTCTTTTCGCCCCAAAACCACTTCGCCTTGAACCATTTCGCCCTGAACCACGGCCTGTGCACGAAGTGGTTTTGGGGCGAAGTGGCATTTGGGCGATGTAGTGTTTGGACGAAGTAATTTGGGACAAAATGGCACTCGGGCGAAGTGGTTTGGGGCGAAATGGCACTTGGGCGAAATGGTTTTGGGGCGAATTGATTTTTCGTCTCATGAGACGTAAACTAATTGTTTTACTCATTTCTCAAAGACTAGCATTTCAGACAAAACCATTTCAGGGGAAGTTTTCTACGGTCATCATGTTTATATTGTGTAAGTTAGGCGTAAATCTGTGAACATTTCTGATTTTCGAGATTACCAATGATGTATACTGTCTTTAAAGATAGAACACAATGACTGAAAAACTGTTAAAAACGGCGTTATTTCCATTGTACAAATTTCAGCCACATAGATGCCGTAATACTTCAGAAAACCTGAACAATCCATGCATGTTTTTGTGTGTGTGAATGAATGAACTTTTTCAAAAACTTACCTTCAGGTTGCAATTTCTCCCACAAAATTAAGCTACCATTTTACATGGACAAAAAACTCACGTGGTATTTGTTACCATTGCTATCAACACTTTTAGTCAGTCTTTTCTTGTCAACTCGTGAAGTAACATTTTGGATAACTGCAAATGATTGGAGTTTTAAGCATGAAAAGCCTTGCCTATAACTTACTTTATTTATTTTGTCGCCCCATCTTGCAGCTTGGTGCACTGTAAAAATATTGTGTTGTGTTACAGTCGTTTTTCTGTTTTTCTCTACGGGAATACAATGGATTCAGACGGCAATAGACTACTAAAGTGTGACGTCGGTTGCCATGGTAATTGGGTCTAAACATTCGCTGGTAATCTGAAACGTCCATTGGTATAGCGCAGGGAAACAGTTCACTGGTTTTAGTTTAGACTCAAAAACCATGGCAACACACAAAGGGTGACGTTTTTACTTTAGTAGTCTATTGCCCCCGAATTCATGGTATTCCTGTATTTTAATGAGCCAAGTTAAATCCCCGGTATATACTGAACGTTGTGTTGACCCTATACAGTGCATCTAAGTATGTAAATAAAAGCTACGAAATTTAGAGGAAAATGCCGACTTATTTTCCACGTGGTGATGATGCATCCCCAACACAAAAAGTGAAAGGCAAACTGGGCATATCCGCACTCAAACGTCTACAACAACTAAAACGGTCGTCAATAACCCATATGCTTCGTTCAGTTACATAGAGTTGTTTCTGGACAGAAGGCTTTGTTCAAGAACAAAACCATGTACAAAACGAACACTTAGTCGTCTGTTGAAAAACAGAAGAAACTTCTGTATATTTACAATTCCAAATGACAGTAGAGTCTACTGTATGCAAACGGAGAAAACAAAAAAGTAGAATGTACTGTTCAAAAACAGTACCCTATATGTAATGCCAATTGACATATGAATGTACTGTGAATGAACAGAGATGTTTTTAACAGTGTGGCGACCAATTAAGTTCCTCCATGTGCGACCCTCCATATCACTGTCATGAGATCACTTGTGTCCTTAAGTCCAGTGTCTTTCCTCAGTAGATCAATGTAGTTAGTAGCATGCAGGTCGCTACTTAATTCCCATATTTGAGAGTTTTGGCTGCCAGTCTGCCAGAAGATAAGCTTACTGACCACTTCCTCTTTGCTTAGGTGGCAATGGCCAGCAAACTATACCCGCCATGTGATGATGTTGGTAAGCCTAGGTATAGGTCACCATCATACAGGACATCACATTAATAATAATAATAATAATACCTCAAACTTATATAGCGCATATAGCTACGGCCTCAATGCGCTTAACATCACTAAAAATACAAAGTGCATAAAAACCAAGATTAAAAAGTTAAAAATACAGCCAGGCATTACCATAAAAATAAAACAAATTCAGCTAGTTCAAAAAATGGACACTTGTGATATAGATGCAATTTGACCTAAACATCATTGTACACTTTATTAAACAAGTACGTCTTAACGCGAGACTTAAATTGCACCAATGTCTGTGAGCTACGGACGGCAGGTGGCAGACTATTCCATAGGCGCGGTGCCGACACCGAAAAGCTCCTCCCGTAGGTTGTTGTTTTCACCTTCGGCTCACAGAGTAGATGTTGAGATGCTGACCTCAGTGCCAAATGGGGTTGGTAGCTTTTAATGAGCTCTGTGATATACGCCGGTGCTCGGCTGTTCAGTGCTTTGTAAGTTAGTAGCATGATCTTGTATTCTATTCTTTTACGAACCGGTAACCAATGGAGGCGCTGCATCACCGGAGTTATATGGTCATGCTTGCGGTTCAGAGTGACAACTCTCGCGGCCGTATTCTGGACCCTCTGAAGTTTGAGACATGGTGCCGAGCATCAACTTTAATTTTAAAGCAGCTCTTAACAGTCTGGTGTAACATCCATCCTATCTAGCCGCCATATCATCTGTCAAAGTCCAGGTTTCACACCCAGCACTGACTCCACCGTGGCCTTGAATAAAGGCCACTGTTCATTTTTGACCGCTATACCTTCTTCATTTTATCCATTGCCTGCCAGGACAGTGCTTTCCTAATTTGAATATTCATATGCAGAACTATTAAGGTGGCCTCCTATAGATACTTGAAATCTCCTACTCTTTCAAGTGGCTCGCCTTTTAGAGTAACAATTGCTTGTGGGTTTGTAATGTTGCATGTCATTAATTTTGTTTTCTTTACATTATTAGATGAAGTCTTATTTCACTTGATTCAGTTTCTTTTACAAACAAAAGGTCCTGATATTGCTTTATGCTGCTTGATGTGAGCACAATGTCTCCTATATAAAAAGGTTCCCAAACTTCAGCATATTTTTTTTCATGGATAACCCAGCCAACAGCGTTTTCTCGGGGCCTACTCCAGGATTTTACTCTAAAGCCCACCGCACACCTTTGCGATTTACCAGATAATCGGATCATCGGACCACATACCGGAAAGGTGAGCGCTAAAACAATTTGGGCCGGTTTGACCGTACGCTATATAGACCGGAGCAAATCAAACTTGTTTGATTTTTCCGGATCCGATGGTCCGGTGCATGTCCGATTAGCCGGTAATCGCAAAGGTGTGCGGCGGGCTTAACGCGCATTTTATTAACATCACAAATGAGTTTTATTGCGTCACAATTAAATGGGTAAAATGTTCTTAGCTGCCGCGCGCGTCTCATTACGCAGTACGCATTTTGCGAAAACAGACACTCAGCGCGCGCGCACACGGTCGCTCAAACAAAGGAACCCTGATCAAAACAAAACATCCGTTGTGGGTTTTTGCTTGCCCGTGGGCAAGCCCTGGAATCCCTCCAAAATGGCAATCGAATCCGTGTGCCTCGCTTCATCGGGCGAGTAACATCATCGGAAAGCAAACAATAAAAACGTCGATGGAAGTTGGTTTTGGCCCTTCGTTTTACGTAGCTTTGCTAGCTGTACTAGCGTCCCAGTTTGTAAACCTGTCGTGGTGCTCAGCTCCGGCCGCTCACGATGTTGCTGGTCATCCAATCACGGTGGCTCCAGGGGCCAACGTTACCGCCGGGAATGATACGGAAGTCCCCGAGACGCACGGCCATCCGCCGCCATACGAAATCGTCTTCATCTTCGGGTCGTGTGTCTTCGGAGGTAAGCAAAATCTGGATTTGTTTGTTAACTTGTAAGTGCTCGTAGTCTATTTTTTGCTTTTGAATGTTTACAGGACACCGCTTTGTACAGTTTTTTCCAACTGCTTACACACGATAAGTGCAACTAAAGCCACAATATTCGAATGCAAACACTCGCCGTTCACAAACGTGCAGAATATGTGCAAAACTTAAAGTAGGCCTACATTCTGGTTGTTTTCGAACCAACTGCCCTGCAGAACACGACCGATGCAAGCCAGTTAACAAATAAACGTATAGGCCTACTTATTACACGGACCTCTTTTGTTGTAAATCAAATGACACTATTTTCAAAAAGTGAAAGCCTGAACCAGTTGAAATAGTTCGTACCTCACACAAATAAAACACACGAAGTCGATCTGTTATCACGAGCGAAAACAAAATACACAATGTAGGCCAATTACTGAATGATATTTTTATATGAAATGTATAGATGACAATAGCCTTACAGGATCTGAAGGACATCCAAAAAAGAAAGGTAAAGAGGAGGGAAGGAAGAAACTAAAACGACATTTTTTCCCCTTCAACATGTTCAAAAGACCTGTCACCCTAATTGATACAAAGACCGGCACGGTCATGAATTTTGATTCAGGAAAACAACGCCAAAACTCAAATCGGAAAGAATGTGAACTGGATGGAAGGCCTTTCACTTGTGAAGTTGGTTTGCTCTGAAAGACTCAAATAGTCATAAAAATATCTAGTAACAGCCGGATAAAAGGTTATCGTTAAATAAACTGTGCCCAAATACTTGGCACTTTACTGTAATAATAATACAGTAAAGTTTCGTGCAAAACACATAAATTTGCATTGTACATTATTATGTAAAATGATTTCGAAAATACTGTTATAATGAGTAGAGTAAAATAATATTCTCCTTAATATTTGAGTCTTATTGTGCATTATACATGTACTAGGTTGATTTTGCCGATCGATTTCCGGAGACCTCGGATATATAAGTTTTAACACATCGACGTTTTTTGGTACCGTTTTCACACCACGTCAAAATTAGCAGTTCCACCTACCGATTGGGGGTCCACTGTAAAAAAATATTTAAATTCCATTTATCACCTGTGCAAAAGGTTAATTGAGCAAAAAGAATCACAACATTCTTAATCTGACCTTTTATGCCGGGGTCACACAGTGCCGATTATGGCTCCCGTTTGAGATCAGACGGCGCTACGACACGAAAAGTGAAAAAGTCGGATTACTATCCTCAATGATCTAGAATGTCCTATCATTGTCATATCATTGTATGAACGTAGTCGTATACGTTCGTAACAGAGTCCTACGGATCGGGAATGGTCCGAAGAGGTCGGCTAAGCACTCCCGACTGTTAGGTGTGTCCCGTAACATTCGGGAAACTCTGCCAATTTTGTCTAGTCGGATTACAATCGTGACTATGTCGTGACCGATTCTGCTGTATCGGATCAAAATCGTAACAATCCTGTGTTGTCTGGACGGTGTTTGGACGGTGTCCTGTGGATCGGGATGCTGTCGTGATGAACGGGCATGTCTCGAAAAAATGTTCATTGCCGTTTTTTGCCGATTGAGTCCAGATTGCGTCCAGTCGGTTCACTGTCGGGTCACTGTCTGATCTCTTCCGGATCGCATTCGGGAGAATCGGGACGCTGTCAGGACAGATTCGGTGGTTTTTTTTACCCTGGAAAGATACAAATCGGATCAGAATCGGATTGAGAACTGGAGAATCGGGATGAATTCGGCTTGGAACGGCTGATTGTTGTCGTGATTAAATAAATGTTTTTACAAATTTTAATAAAAAGTTTGAATTTCCCGTCACGAATCACAGGATCTTTATCAGACTTTTGACAAATTTTAATCGGGAATGGTCCTATCAAGGACGGCAGTAAAAATCCTGAATGTGTGACCGCCGCATTATTTCCGTCTCTTATATAAACTGGTAACCCTACACGCCATAGAAAAACCACACAGCCATGACAGCGCGTCGCTGTTAGTCCGCAAGTGGTGCGAATATTTTGGCGCCGTGTAGTTGGCGCGAATGCATACATATGTAGGGCCTACTTTGCATTATAGCCGTTTTCAAAAATTCTTGATTCGGCTTCAGACGGTCTTTGCGATTTTTGATTTGTTTGGGATTTTTTGTGGTTTTATCTACTCTCAACGGACGTGAACGTTCAAGTTGACGTTCGAACTAGATATTTGATTTAGCAACGCTAATATTTCTGAGATGCACCAAGCCAGCGAGCCTAGCTGCCGTATTCGTAAAGGTAATTTGCAGACCGGAAACAAAAGGTAAAACATTTTAATTGTTATTTTGTTTGTGACGAACTCGGAGAAAATTTTCTTTATTTTCTTTATTGAATCGATATATTGTATATAAGGTGCTTTTACCATTTATTGGCGTATGGGCGTTTACAAACGCGGTACGATAATTAAGTGATAATTCAAAGTAGTTCGTCGCAACGTTACGACCCCATTGCCATTCCCTGACTGGTCCCTGGAAGCATAGAGCAAGGGAGGTGATAATTGCTCTCAGTTAATCTTATTAGCGGAGGGGCTGAGTTGTAACTCCTTCTGTTCCTTGCTCTATGCTGGAAGTGTGACCCGCCGCGAGACTTACATGTACTACAGACAGCCGAAGTATGACGTGTTAATTGCCATCATGATGGTGATTGGCTCTAAACATCATGGCCGTCGGGAAAAAAAGTACCATTGCAAAAGCACAGGGACACGGTTCAGTGATTTTTAGTGTAGAGCCATTGCCTATATGGCAACTAACACAAGATGACGTATTCACTTCGGCAGTCTATTGTGCGAAGCCGCCAAAACGGTGTGGTCTATTTGGCCATCGACGTGTTCTAAGTTTTATGTAATGAACAATTTATGGCTGCTTCGGGCGTCTATTCGTGTTAAAGGAACACACCGGCTCGCTGTTTACATAGTTTAGTGATGTAGCATCATTGACAACAATTTTTTGATGGTCCTTGTGAAAAAAAGAACATCAAAATGTCAAGTAATTAACTAAAAAAGCTTATTCACACAGAAACCGAACAATTTGTAATCTACGCGAACCATATTTAGTCCATAGGTTTTTTTTTGTTAAAATTGAAAACACTTCGTCCAAATCACTTAGATTACAATTGTTAATGACCGTGGTGCACCAGGGATTCCGATAACGCTTTTGAGCGCGATCGTATGTACGCATGTGTGTGACGTAACGTTACCAACGCCTGAGAGCTGCACCAGGGACGAGCGCTCGAAAGCAGCCAAGGATAGGGGCTGGTGGTCTATAGTTCTCTATGTCCGTGGGCGCAGCTGAGCAGCAAAGATGGCGGCGCCCATAGATGAACGCGTGCGGTCCTCCGGGGAAGAATTTTTTTCGGAATTTTGCGGAGTATTTATCACTCGGTCATTTGCAAAGTCTTGTTGCCAACAACATCAGTGAGCACAACTCCTCGTTTTGCCTCGCCAACTCTAAAACAGCATGGTGGATTCACCTCGGCCTCGCCTCGGGTAAATCTTGTGTACAGTCACTGACTGAGTCAGTGGTCAGCATGGTCAGTCATTAGCAAACCCTTACTTACCGGTAGCAATGTCAGTCATCAGCAGGTCATACTTTTAGAAGGCTAAAAGTGTTGTTTTTGACGTTTATATTGGGACGTTATCATTTTCTATATAACACTTTTAGCCCCTTAACATTTTAACCCCCTTCGTCGTGTGGAACATTCTTACACGCCCTCAAGAGTCTAAATACCCGTCTGAAAATTCTTACCGTAAATTTCAAATCAGACATTTAAAAGCACACCATGGGGGTCCTTGTAATCTCAAGACTTCTGTATCCTTGTCGTTCATTGTCCATGATGACTCAAACATCAAAAAATGATAAAAGGGAGAAAAATCTGGAGTAAAATCGAAAATTTTCAGCCAGCGTGGTACACAGACTTCATGGTAGGCCGCGTCAAAAGGAAAGTAGTCCCACCAACGCGGATGGATTTTGTTTAGCCTAGACGACCCCTGTCCACATATTTACTTCCCCACGCGTTGTATATGAGCGAGAGCAGCGCGGCGTAGCGCACATAGACAGGGGGCAGGTCTAGGCTAAACAAAATCCATCCGCGTTGGTGGGACTACTTTCCTTTTGACGCGATCATATAGCGAAGTCAACATGGTCAAGTCTCCCGTCTGTCCAGATTTGTCGATTTTACTCCAGATTTTGTATTGTCATACATACCTCAATTAGGGCTGTGAATTTGCGACTGTAATAAGTCAGATTTGAAAAGCGAGCAATTTACAGCCCTAACTTTAGGGCTAATTTTTGCCATGCTAGCTGGTAGTGGTAAGACATTTTCATGAAAGTTTTGTCTAATTTGTACTTTAGACATAAACATGCTTTGAAAACCTAGATATATGAATTATTTGGTTATTTCTGTGTATGAAACTACCAGTTTTGTTGCTTCGCCTGATTTCGCAATGTCACATTTATTAAAGCTTTTTAAACATGCTGTCATTGCGTAAGTTGAGCGCAGGTGATAGAAACTCATTACACAGTACACATGCTTTTATTGCATACAGTGTATTATACATTGTACTATGCATGCATGGTGCACTCTTACTCAATAGTACTGAAGCAAATTGTATTTTTAATATTTTTAGTATTACCAACAAATATTTTTAATTTATGAAATATCAATTTTATTCATTCCCAAACTAAAACTACCTTTTTTAATTAAAAGATGTCAAGTTAAGTTTGTCCAAACAGAAATTTAAGAATGTACATGTACATGTATATGAACTTGTGAACTATACAAGAACACCTGTACGGAATGCCATAAATGCAGTGCATGTTTAAAGGCACAGGCTCGTCAGCAATGCGCGCCCGCCAAATGTGTGCCACGCAATACGCAGCTTCATAGCAAAGGCATGGAGCTGCGTGTTTCGAGCACGAATTTGCGGGCGCGCATTGCTGACGAGCCTGTGCCTTTAATGTCTGACTTTTTTTTTCATTTAAAAACCTAGGGATTTTGTCTCTCGAAAATTGACAATCCCCACCAAGACTCAAAGTAGTGAGTCTCGCGCGATAGTGAACGGCTGGTAAAGTGTACAACTCAAATATTGACCGTTTCTATTAGTTTTAAGCTAATGTTTTACACAATGTTTTACACAATGTTTTACACAATGTTTCCACAGTAAAGATTTTCACAGTGTGTATTGGTTGTGATATTTGCAGCTCTTGTGCGAACGCTTCTTCGGAAGTTACCGGTACCGCTGCCGTACACGGTGGTCTTGCTCATCCTCGGCGTTGGACTGGGCTTGCTCTCGGAAAAGGTACCCGAAGTAGGCGACTACACGACATCAATCGCCCACATGAACCCCCACCTGCTGTTGCATGTGTTCCTACCTGTGCTTCTGTTTGAATCTGCATTTGCTATGGATGTTCACACGTTCATGAGGAGCTTTGTGCAGGTATAATATTGCAGTGTTTTGTACGTAAATGTTGGCTTAGCCTTTGAGCCTGTCTTTACCTTTTAACGGTTTATGAACAGTGAAGTACATGTACATGTACGTGTAGTTGAGCCAGCTAGAGCACAAGCCAAGCAGTTGCTTTGCAGGTTGTGGGTTCAAATCCAGGCCCTGTCCTTGGTGTGTGTCCCGTGTCTCCTTGGGACAGGGCACTTTGCCATAAATTGCCTCTCCCCACTCTGGAAGGTTACCGGTAGTAGTAACATTGTTTGATTGCTCAAGCTTGCCAAACAGGTAGCCGAGAATATTCCCATTATATATTTCTCGGGAAAGGACAAAGTGTCGCCATCTTTGTGCTACATGTAGCAAGGGCGCGCATGAGAGGTTTTTTTTACGCACTTGCTGCTTCATAGGATTTTATAATGATGGTAAATGTAGATTCTTGTATAGTGCACATATTGATCATGAAGGTAATCATGGCGCTTCAGGGGTAAAAATTAACCTGAATTTCATGCTGGTCAGAAGGACCAGTAGATTAGAGAACTCTACTGGTCCTGCTGAAAATTTGATGGTACGTCCACTGGTGCTTTCCAAAATGGCACCGAGATATACTGAAACATTTTCTGGTTTAAGGTCGTTGAGTGCAGAATGGATGAGATTGTTTTTTGATCCAACACTGGGGCATGTCTGGAGAGATCTGAGAAAGAAATGAAGTTATCTGAAAATGTCTAAAGCGATCAGGAATTGTTTGTGGTAACCAGGAATTTTTCGCATTGAGTAAGAAATGATTACTGCAGACCTTCATTTTTAAGGAGCGCGATCGCGCAGGCGCTTCTACCGCGGTCCTCGTAATTTTCGGGGAGCGTAAAAAATAGCGCTCCTAAAAAAATAACTGGACCATCAATGACCAAGTGTCCGAACGCCAACGCTGTACGGTGCGACTAAAATGGTCGCATTGGCGCCTAAAAATGCTCACATGCGACCAGTGATTAAATTCTTATCGCCATTGGCGACCACAAAATTCGCACCTTAGTCGCCCAAGGTGAGCATCGGTGATGTTTACGGGCGGTACAATCCAGTGTTCTGCTCTTTTTAATATACTTGCGGCATGCAAACGACGATTGCGCATTGCATTTTTCCATTTCGCCACGTGCAACACACGGCCACAGCTTGGGTCTGCATTGTGTCCAACACAGCTTGTGTGCAATATACGTGCATAGACATACATGCATCTGGTATCCGACTGCGGCACCAGACTGACTCAGCCCCAGACCAACTCGGCCCCCATTGCCTTGTGTACAAACTCATCCCCAGACTGACTCGGCCCCAATTGCCTTGTGTACAAACTCGTACCCAGACTGACTCAACCCCAATTGCCTTGTGTACAAACTCGGCCCCCATTGCCTTGTGTACAAACTGGGCCCCAGACTGACTCGGCCCCAAACAGGCTAAACATTTGATTTTTCCCAAAAAATCCATATACAGTGACAGTGTGTTTTCAAAGATTTTAAGTAACTTTTTTTTTATTGGGAGAGCTATTAGCTCTCCTCGATTATCTCAGGAGAGCAATTTAGGGCTCTCCTGACTTTTTTAAAAATGAAGGACTGATTACTGTGGATTAGGCATCAAAGACTGTTTCCACGATCAGTCAGTAAATGTTTTGGCTGGTTCTTCGGGCCAGCTTCTTTGACAGATCTAGTGGATTTTTTACTGGTCTCGGACCACAGGACCAGTGCTAATTTCGACCCCTGCACTTTTGCCATTATTACCGCTGCCATCAGGAAATCACCAGAACCATTTCACTTGTACATGTTGTACTGCTGGGCCAAGGCGCCCAAGCCTATCGGCAGTTAGGTTGTATAGCATTCCCCCTTAAACAGCTCCCAAAATACTTGGGTTGACGAGGCAATTGAGATAAGTGTCTTGCCCACGGCCACAACACGTTGGCACAAGTGGGGCTCGAACCCATAACCCATCGATCATGAGCAGGGCTGTGTACCCACTGGGCCACATGTTTTATGGTGGCGTACAAGGGACATCGCATAATATCACAGATACATGTATATCTTTGCAAAATTGGGATGTCGCAAATTTTATGGCAAATATCTTTGCAAATATTTGCGATTAAAAAATAAAATGGTTACATATCCCAAATATTTTAAAAGATATTTGCAAAAAATAAATGCACAGTCATTTGCAAAGATATGCGCAACTTACTGCATACATTCTGACACGCTGCTGTACACAAAGTGGATGTCCGGTCAAGATTACATGTCCTTGAGTAAGACCCCATTCCGGGATATTAAAGGCCCAGTGGATCATTTGCAATGACCCCAAAAAGTAATCGACGAGTTTACAGGGGAAAAGTTCTGAAAGTAAAGATTGAATTAATAGGAACTATCCAATGAAAGGTTTTCGCTCAAAATGATATAATTTACCAGAAAATAATCCGTAAAGATGAAATTATTTAGATCGTTTGCAAACGATTTACTTATTTTGGTTCGCAGTATGTGCGCTACAGAGTGCATGACGCAAGCCACATATAGTACCCGATCAGCTGAGAACGAATATTTGAAACACCCCGCCAAGACCAGGAAAATGCATATGGATTTTCATGGTTGTTTTAAACGTGGTACATTTGACAAAGCTGAAATTTCTTTGGATGAGTTTGTTGATGTCTTTCTTTTGATTTATAATGGTTTTATTCGCAGAATCGCTCAAAAACAGATCATCTACAGGGTCTTTAAAGGCACAGGCTCGTCGGCAATGCGCGCGCGCCAAATTCGTGCCACGAAATACGCAGCTCCATAGCAAAGGCATGGAGCTGCGTGTTTCGTGGCACAAATTTGGCGCATGCGCATTGCAGACGAGCCTATGCCTTTAATGAAAAGTGTCACATGTGACACATGCGCGATATGAGCACTGTAAATATATCCATACTAATATATGCTTTTAAAATATACAGGTGTGCATACTGGCAATCCTGGGCCTGATTGTCGCCTCAGCTATGACGGCAGTGCTTGCCATGTACGTCTTCTCTTACCAATGGTCGTTTAGTGTCAGCATGATGTTTGGCGCCCTCACGAGTGCTACAGACCCTGTAGCTGTGGTATCTTTGCTCAAAGATCTTGGTAGGTGCATACCGGTATATACATGTAGTGCATACCACATTGTGTAAGATAGGGTTGATAAATTTCACACATTCCCGGTTTTGCGTGATGCTGGCAATACGATTGGACTTTGTAGTTAATCCTAGTTAGACCGCGTACTTAAACTTAGTGACCCGTAGTCATGAATCCTTACCAACTTTCAATTGGCAATGTGTCCCGGTGGAGTTTTGCGTGCAATACTTTGCCGAAACCAACTGGGAAGGAATTGAAATCGTAGTAAAACCTAGCAGGACCCCACTAGAGCCCTATAGTGGACCCCTAGGTCCTGTATCCTTAGCTGAATGTACTGTATGAGGACTATACTTTTTTTTATGTATCATTTAAGGTGCCTCCAAACAGCTGGGAACCATTATTGAAGGAGAATCGCTACTGAATGACGGATGCGCCATTGTCATGTTTTACGTCTTCAAAGACATGTCTGTGCTAGATCATAATGCAACAGGTAGGTTGTTATTATTATAGGTTCTACGACACACGTACGTTCAGCTAAAATGGCCAAGTTGGTTGTGTATTTTTGTGTGTATTGTCAGACAAAATACACTTTGGGCTTCCTTTGGGCATTGGAGGGGGTACTAGTGTAGTTACGGATGAGTCTGTTTTTAATACTGGAGAGACTTTTTAACCAGGATCATGTGCAATGCCAGTTATCTTCTCTCAAAACAAAAGAAATATCTTAAAGGTAGAACACATGATTGGTATCTCGAGGAATCAGAAATGTTCACAGATTTACACTTAACTTTATACACAATATAAACACGATGACGGTAGAAAAGCTCCCCTGAAATGGTTTTGTATGAAGTGTTATATTCTTTGAACAATTATTTTTCGTCTCGCGAGACGTAAATACATTTCGCCCCAAAACCACCTATAATACCTCAATCTGTAAAGAAATGTCCATATTTTACAATCATATTACAAAATTTAACAGAATAAATTTGACTGGGCACCAACCTAAGGAAAAATCAGCTCCATACTTCGTCTTAAACTTTTGAGAAAACAGTCAAAAGATGGTTTACAGTCACATCGCCCCAAAACATTCACCCTGAACCACGGCCTGTGCATGCACGAAGTGGTTTTAGGGCGAAGTGGTATTTGGGCGAGGTAGTGTTTGGACAAAGTGATTTTGGGGCGAAATGGCCTTTGGGTGTAGTGCTTCAGGGCGAAGTGGTCCAGGGCAAAGTGGTCCAGGGCGATGTGACTGTAAACCATCTTTTTACCATCGTTTTCTCAAAAGTTTAAGACGAAGTATGGAGCTGATTTTTCCTCAGGTTGGTGCCCAGTCAAATTTATTCTGTTAAATTTTGTAATATGATTGTAAAATATGGACATTTCTTTACAGATTGAGGTATAATTTTGATTAATTTAATTTAAGAAATATTGAAATCTTCATCTAGTGTTTACCAGTTTTGGATCATGCTCTGTAAATTGAATTGTGCGGGGCAAACTGTACTACATATAAGAACAAACTATGTTTATCCCCAATTTGTATGCTGACGCAAATGGGGCGTTGTGTTCAACACCCTGCTTTCCGCCCTAGCATGCCTAGGGAGTTAGGGCCAAATCACGCTTCTGAAAATGTCTGTCTTTTTTCCCAAGCGGGCAGTGTGATCGTGTACTTCATTCGTGTCGCCGTCGGTGGCCCAGCCTTCGGGTTTGTCATGGCCAAGATCACCACAGCCTGGCTATCATACATCTTTAACGACGCCATGGTAGAGATCTCAATCACTCTCGCCTCAACCTACCTGACCTTCTACATTGGCGAGTCCATCTTGGGGGTGTCTGGGGTTCTCGCTGTGGTTGTTCTAGGTTTAATGGTGAATGCGGAGAAGACTGCCATCAGCCCGGAAGTGGAGGTGTTTTTACACAGGTAAAGTTTGACTGTGCTGCATTGTCAGATTTCTTTTTACAGAAGAATCAAATGTAAACCATAGCTATTGTTTACAGCTAGGGACACACCAGCTTACTGTTTACATAATGTAGCAATCTAGCATCCTTGACAATAATATTTTGATGGTCGTTGTGAAAAAAAATTATCTAAATGTCGCGTAATTAACTAGAAATGTTTAAAATTAACAAAAGAGACGAATGTTGGGCTATACGCTTTACCAGCCGTCGCGATGTATTATGTATCATGTGTTTGTAAATAAAGGTGGCGTTCGATATGGATCGCCACGTGTTTAACCTTGATTCCTTGTTTCCCCTGACTCATCACACCTTGCACGATCCCTCAGGTCAGCGCTGACTCGAGGAAGCACATCGAACGCAATGTTTTGGTGTCTTTAGCGCCCTCAATAGGCCTATGCTGTTTTTTCTTCGGATATTATTTATCGCCGCGAACGTGAAGCGAAGACATTTAAATCTTGGAGATTCTCTCGTCCATATCAACACCTAGAAACCCTTCTTATGAAATCTGTTGGCAGATTTGTGTACAAATTGGAAAATACGGTATGTACATAGTGTTCGTAGGACATTATTTTCCAACAAGAAGAGAAACCAACCGCGAATGACAAAAGCAACTCGCACTTCGCGCTGGGTTCTACGGCTGGAAATACAACTAACTCACAAGACCACGTGACTTTTCGGAACCAGAATCTGGTTCTGAAAAGTCACGTGACCTTGAATTTTTGAAAAATTCTCAAAAACGGCAAAATTTAACGGCGTCTTTTCAGGATATATCTAATTTACTCTGGAAAGCGCTTCAGAATAATGTATTGGTCTATTTCGAGCACAAAATAGCTCAACGAAGCCGGTGTGTCCCTTTAAGTGAAAAATACATGTACATGTACTTGTAAGCTTCATGCAATTCAGTCTACGGGCTGCGATTTGAAGTTCAGTAAGCCCATTAGAAGTATTTATTAAAAAGTGATAATGAAAAGGTTTTTTCTTTATTTTGTGTAGATTTTGGGAGATGCTGGCCTATCTTGCCAACACGCTGATCTTCATGCTTGTGGGCCTCGTCATTACCAAACACGCTCTGGCTAATGTGCAGCCAATTGACTATTTCTACGTCCTCACTCTGTACGTCGGTATCAACATAATACGGTATGTTCATGCTAACAAAATAAAATGACCATAGTATAGAGTGTGCACTGCTGATTGGACAGATGCCAGAATATGCTTACCAATCCTTGTCGTAACAATGAGATTTGGATGTACATGTAGTTGGCACCTTTCAGCAGTTTGCATTTTGATTTGGGGATCACGATGGAACCGTCTTGCAGATAACAGTGTTGTACATGTAGTCGAGTTACCAATATTGAGTCCGAGTCCGAGTTTCAAGTCACTAGCCTCTAGTCCCAGTCATGAGTCATTAGCCTTGAGTCCGAGTCACAAGTCACTTTCCTCGAGTCCAAGTACGAGTCGCTTGTTCGCCACATTAATCGGTGATCTCCACTACCGGTTTTGTCCGGATCCGCATCGATAACGGCCATGACAGTATGCATTTGTTGAACAGCGCCCTCAAGAGGCGAATGTGTTGACCTCTTGAGGGCGCTGCATGCCAAGCACTGTGCCGCGGCGTACGGGTGCGTTCGTGGTTGTGTGCATGGGTACGTGCGTGCTGGAGGGCGTCCGCTGAATGAACTGTATGTTTTTGCTGTTGCTGAAGCTGCAGCTGCATTTGTTTACTTCGAACAAGTTGCGCGTCTTGGTAGGGTTGTGTACGCGAAGCCGGGCGCGTCGCGTGTACTCGAAGGGGACGCATTCATGCATGTAATGGATGAACGCTTTTCGTTCTAACAGCAACACAAAACGCACAGCCCATGCACTGGACGCCCCCAGCTATGGCGGATATACAGGGAAGGAGACCTTAGTTACCAGATTGGTCTTTACCATGGAACAAATTATAAGCCTTTATGGTTATTTGTTTTAGTTTTCAGAAATCAGAGAACAAAATATTCAAGAAAATGATGCTGCCCCCTATAATCACAGGCCACAGCCCATTACTGAGAATTTGTGATCATGAGTGGTGATTTTTGAAGCAGAGAGTGTCGTACGTAACTGGGACACCAACAGATTTGGACCCCTAATATAATTTGGGGAATTACCCACACACGACTTCGAAATCGAAATTCACTCGGGGTTGCTGCATACAACTATAGGCTACCGAATCTCTTACAAGCACATGAGTATTGTTTTGAAAGTTATGCTAATGCACTGTCTGCGTAGCTCTGTTGTGATTGGTCATAGATGGTCAGGCAAGATTAGTTTGATTGACAGGTCGGAAGTTCGGAACTTTGCATTATAGTTATTATGGCTGTTTTGTTTGTTAGTGGCATTGTCATCGCGATGTTCAGTCCGATCCTGTCCCGCATCGGCTATGGTCTCAGCTGGCGTAATGGCGTCATCATGACATGGGGTGGCCTGCGGGGTGCCGTTGGTCTGGCCCTGGCCTTGATCGTGGCTCAGTCTGAGGAGCTGGACTCGTTGAATATCGGCAGTAAGGTGCTGTTTCACACGTCCGGCATAGTGCTGCTGACGCTGCTGATCAACGCAACTACCATTCAGACGCTGCTTCGAGTCCTTGGTGAGTTTATTTCTGGTTAAAGATACAGTACGTGCGTTTTGGGTATTGTACCGCGAAAAATAAAGTGTTTTTGAATATACAATTTTTCTAGAAGCATAAAAGTTATTCGCTTTTAAAGGACATCTTCGGTCAAATGGGTTAGTTGGCAGATTCCCTATAAAAATCATATTTCCCTACCTATCCCTGCTCAAATCAGAAGATGTAATTGTGCCAATCCTCTGTAAAAACGAAAAATAGTGTGAGTAAAAGCATCTCATGGGTGCCGCCATCTTGCATTGTCCTATTTATATTAACCAATCACATCGCGCGTTAGTATTCACTTCGTGAAACTGATGATGTCATGTTGCGCAACTGCCTGAATCACCAGCAAGCAAAATGCCGAAATTTGCGGCTTTCGTATGTGAAAATAATTCCGGGCATTCTCAATTACGGGAACAGGATGAAACTTGGGATGAGAACAGGATGTTTAGCAATTATATGCGCCAAATGTTATTAAACAGCCAGGGAATCTAAAGTCAAACTACAGCTAAATTCCAGGAAAATTTATCACGGCCAAGTCAGCCACGTGCACTGTGATTCCATGCGATGCCACACCGCGGTGCGCGATGCGATGCCGTGTTTTCTCCATGCCACGTGGCGCGCGATATGGCCTGCGCTTGGCCACACTCTTCTACGCGCACACATTTTTCACAACTTGCGTGCGCGCAGTCGAGCCTGTGGCACAAACCAAGTTGCGAAGTGTGACGTCATGTCTGACTGAAAAATGGCGGCTTACACGGTAAGTTAAAAAAAACGCTCATTTCTTTTAAAAACCAAGTGCAAATGATGAAAAGGTATCTATAGATAAAGAAGTACATGTAGGTCTTAAGGTGGTATCTGCAAACTAACTCGCTTGACTGAAGATGTCCCTTAAATGAGATATCAATAAAAACATCAACCAGCGTTTAGTTATTGAACAATAAATGTCAATACTCGCAGCAGTCTCCCTTGTTCTTATAAAATGAGAGGATAACTGCCTCATTCCACACGTTCTTCTTCCAAGACATTTCGGCAGAGTTGTTGAAACCAAGGGGCGGCTGAATCAGCTTGCTAATAGAGGGCAACCAAAACAAAAGCTAATGTTCGCAGGAATTATACAAACCGGTGATATGTTTTTCTCTCCTAAAGGCATGAGTGACATCTCGGTGCCCAAACGGTTAGCCATGGCCAATGCGGTCAGGCGAATCCAGGAGGGGCAAGCACGGACGTTTTCCATGCTGAAAGCCGACCGATTTCTGGCTGATGCTGATTGGACAATCGCCATTAAGGCAGCCGAGATCACCGACCCGTACAAGACCCAGAGTGAGGAAAAAGGGGTGAGGAGTTCTGTTAGGATTTGGAGTATTTTTGGAAACAACAACCGGTATCTGATTTTTAACTTTTGTTTGCAAAGTTCTGGTTTTTTTTGTAACTTTTGATACTGTACTCATCACATACGTGAGGCAGGCACGCTAGGGCCAATGATTTTCCCTTTCAGAAAAACAAAAATTACGTTTCAAAAATCCCAAATTCCGTTTCGGGTGACGAAAATTCCGTTTCATGTTTTTAAAAAAAAAAGGAAACGAAGGCATTTATAATACACAGTTACGTCGCAAACCTGTTTCTGTTTGTGGTTGCAAAAACGGGCCCCTGCAGAAGGCGTTTAAGACCTGTTTCTACTGAGCACATTTTCCATCTTTTCTGGCATTATCCGGTATTAAATGGATCTCAATAGAAACACGCATATTGAGTGCAGGATGGATGGGATTGCTTTTTGGTCAAATACTGGGGCATGTCTGGAGAGACCGCAGATCAGGAAATGTTTTCACTGGTCCATCGGACCAGCGTCTTTGACAAATCTAGTGGTCTTCTGACTTTTCAGGATATATCTAATTTACTCTGGAAAGCGCTTCAGAATAATGTACATGTATTGGTCTATTTCGGACCACAGGACCAGTGTTAATTTCGACCCGTGCTTACCAAGTCCAATACCATTAAAGTTGCTACGCCAAGAGAAAGGTTATTGGTTTCCTATGGAAAGCGTGACGGAGTATACCTTTGTGCCTCAAAGCTGTGTTTTAAAGGTCTCGAGTTCGAATTTTGATGAGGACCGTATGAATTTACACTCGTTGCATACTTTGTTAATTCATTTCTGTGGTGATTTCAGATTAGGAACCACATAAATTATTGCAGCAAAATGATTAAAGCAAGTGGCAGTTGTGTTAAAAATAAGTTAAAGGGACACACCGGCTTTGTTGGGCTATTTTGGGCTCGAAATAGACCCATACATTATTCTGAAGTGCTTTCCAGAGTAAATTAGATATATCCTGAAAAGACGCCGTCAAATTTGGCAGTTTGAGCATTTTTCAAAAATTCAAGGTCACATGACTTTTCAGAACTAAAAAGTCATGTGGTCTTGTGAGTTAGTTGTGTTTCCAGACGTGGAAACCAGCGCGAAGTGCGAGTTGCTTTTGTCATTCGCGGTTGGTTTCTCTTCTTGTTGGGAAATAATGTCAGACTACGAACACTATGTATTTTTCAATATGTACACCAACAGATTTTATAAGAAGGGTTTCTGGGTGTTGATATGGACGGGAGAATCTCTCAGATTTTCGTGTCTTCGCTTCGTGTTCGCGGCGATAAATAATATCCGAAGAAAAAAAACAGCATAGGCCTATTGAGGGCGCTAAAGACACCAAAATATTGCGTTCGATGTGCTTCCTGAGAGATCATGCAAGGTGTGATGAGTCAGGGAAACACATGATACATAATACATAGCATTAAAATTTTGATAATTGTTTTTCACAACGACCATCAAAATATTATTGTCAAGGATGCTAGATTGCTACATTCTGTAAACAGTAAGCCGGTGTGTCCCTTTAACAACATTGCTTGATGAAGTCCATCACTAGTCTGAATGGAGGTTTCGTGATAGGAAAGAAAAGGCAAGAAACAGGAAAACATAACTTTTTTGTATTTTGTCCTGCAACAGTTGAGCACAGAATCAATCAGCTTGGCCCAGCGGTCTAGTGTCTGTCCCAGCTGTCACACCGAGGTGCCAAATGAGCCGTCGCCGCTAGAATATGCAGAAATGATGGACGAGGCCAGACTACGAATGCTGAAAGCCGAACAAGTGAGTTTGATGAAAACTTAATCCTCTTAGATGAATATTTCATGAGCTTATTGGTAATTAAATAAACTCCTTTGGAAAGTCAAGTTTGACTGACGATTTCTCTCTTGTTGCAAAATAATTTTCCTTGAATATTATACAATTGGAAAGCCCCGTTATTCCTCTTTACGATGATGTGTCATTTGTTATGATTAAGCAATTGGGGGATGTGCAGCACAGCTGAATACGGGGGCGGGGTGTCAAGTGAAATGTCATAAAATGCATTGCTATTGTCAAAAAGTGCATTGACACATTCCCACCCTCCAAGCAAAAGGGGAATGCACTGCATGACAATAGCAGTGAATTTTGTGACATTTCACTTTCCACCCACCCCTGTATTCCGCTATACTGCACATCCCCCAATTGATTAATCATAACAAATGACACATCACTGTAAAGAGGAATAACGGGGCTTTCCAATGATACAAAATTCAAGGGAAATGATTTAGTAACAAGAGAGAAATCGTCAGTCAAACTTGACTTTCCGAACTTTTTTTGAGGAGTTTAGATAAGCACCGTTTAATATTTTTTATGTACCTCATGATTTTTTTTGTTGCACATTTTAGAAAATATCAAGCAAAATGTAAAAGAAAGGTATTAAATCGGTAAAACCAAGTCACTTTTGGGGGAATCAGGATGTCGTAGTAATACTTTCATCGCCTTCCACCTCGGTGGCCCTGGTTCGTATCCCGTCCGGGTCAGTATGTGGATTGGGTTCTCAGTCCCTGCTTGAATCTGTGGCTTTTCCCACACACGTTGGTCCATGGGGCTTTTTTCCCACCTCTAAAACTGAGCATTTCTTCCTGTTCTCTCGCTCTCCGTGGCCGAGCTGATGAACCTCCTAGGCTACAGGGCAACGACTTAAGTCCGCAAATACGTCAGCAACTAGATCCCTTTAGGGGATTGTACGAAAGAAGAAGAACCAAGTCACTTCTACCAATGCCTCAGAGCTGCATTTTGCTGGGTATTTTCTGAAAAGCACAACAGAAAATCTTGATGTATATGAGATATCTTGAATGGCATTTGAATGAACATTTGTTTGAGAATAACAATCTACCCATGTGCCCAACTGATGTGCAGAGAAAATACTCACCAAGCTTTTGTTAAATGTGAAAAATAGTTGCCGATACTAAACTTGTTAAATACCTAGTATTTGGACCTTAACGAAAATTAGAGCAAGAAAAAAGTTGTTCACGTACCCAGCCTAAATATTATTTTGTTGTCTGAATTCCATTCTAGCCTTAGCATGCATTTTACACCTGTAGTATACATGTAGCTCTATTAAAACAAAGTTAAAATACGATTTTCAGACTGTTAATCGGAAAACAAATTAAGAAGTTTGTCAGATGTATATTATACATGTACATGTAGATGCTCTATACTTAAAGACCGGTCAAATGATTGGAAAACTTTTAAAAACAGCATTATATAACTAAAGAATAATGTTGGTATAAAAACTGCCTTGTACAAATTTCATCCACATAGGTGCAGTAATGCTTCAATACTACTTAAAAATCCGTGCATGGTTTTTGTGTTGAATGAATGGTAAAAACAAATATTTCCAAATTATTCCAAGTACGTTCAGTTGGCAATTTCTTCAACAAAAGTAGCATTTTCCCCAGGAAAAAAAATCCCATGGTGTTTGTTGCCATTGCTATCAACTCTTTTAGTTAGGTTTTTCTTGTCAACTCGTGAAGTAAAATTTTTGATAATTGCAAATAATGTATACTTATGGATGGGGATTAAACTAAGATGTCAATAGAATAAGTTAATAATCTGAGTTAAGCAGTTAAAGGCAGTATACATGATTGGTATCTCGAAAATCAGAAATGTTCACAAATTTACGCTTAACTTACACGATATAAACATGATGACCGTAGAAAACTTCCCCTGAAATGGTTTTGTCTATTAAAAGTGCTATAGTCTTTGAGAAATGAGTAAAACAATTATTTTTCGTCTGATGAGACGAAAATTCAATTCGCCCCAAAACCATTTCGCCCAAGTGCCATTTCACCCCCAAACCACCTCGCCCGAGTGTCATTTCGCCCCAAATTACTTCGTCCAAACACTACATCGCCCCAAAACCACTTCGTGCACAGGCTGTGGTTTAGGGCGAAGTGGTTTTGGGGCGAAATGACTGCAAACCCTTTTTCGACTGTTTTCTCAAAAGTTAGACGAAGTACGGAGCTGGTTTTTGCTCAGGTTGGTTTTAATCATGCATATCTTCAATCACTCAGGGGGATAAAACTATTTGTAACAGTTTACCAATCATGTATACTATCTTTAAACATGGCAAATTGATTTGTTAATTTTTAGCTTTCAGTTATTTAAGTTTGATTTATTGAAATTTCACTTTAAAGGCCTGTACAGGCTTGTCAGCAATGCGCACGCGTGCCACGAAATACGCAGCTCCATAGCAAAGGCATGGAGCTGCCTATTTCATGGCACAAATTTGGCGCGCGTGCATTGCTGACGAGCCTTTGCCTTTCAATAATAAGAGTATTAATTTAGGGAAAATGAATAACCTCTTATTGTGCCAACAGGTGAGCTATTGGAAGCAATTTGAGCATGGCATGTTGTCGCGTGATGCAGTCCGCATGCTGGTTGGTTGCGCTGAGACAGCAGCAGATCAAGAGAACGGCTTCATCAGTGTGGATGACTTCAAAAAGAACTGGCAGGTCAAGGGAATCTACCCATACCTGGTGAGGCTCATCACTATTATAAAAGGGTCAACTCAGCCACCCATGTATATCACACCTCTCAGATTTTGCTGAAACTTTTTTCAAAAATACCTTAAGCTACCAAACGAAGGAATCCTAAGTTTTAGCTCGATATCTTTAACGGTTTTTGCAGGACAACCTTTTGAAATTTGAGTGTTTTTGAATTGCTCAATGCAGTTCGTAGCATCTTTGAAGCCCCATAACTTATTTTCTAATAGTGATAATGAGCTAAAATTTGGTTTGCTTGTAGACTTCTGCCCAGATTGCAAGATTCTGCAGTCTGAATCATCAAGTTGTATTATTTGAGGGAGAGGTGGACCCCTAAATATCCTAATTTTAAAACAAAATGGTGGCACTTTCACACGCAAACTTGCATGTGTCACCGACGGCTGTTACATGACATGTTGATACTTTGCAATGCATGTTTGCGGAGAGAAAATTAGTGTGGTCCAAACACAGCATATATGCTGGCCGTTGCCGGTCGCCTTCTGTAGGGGCCCGTTTTTGCAACCACAAACAGAAATATGTTTGCGACGTAACTGTGTATTATAAATGCCTTTCACCCGTAACAGAATTTGGGATTTTTGAAACGGAATTTTTTTTTTCTGAAACGGACAATCATTGGCCCTTACAAATCTCACATTAAATTTACAGAAACATTGATAACACAAATTTGACACAGATGTCCCAATAATTATGCAATTGAGTAAAACCCTATTGTACAGCCAGCTCAAATTAAAACCTGCTCGGTGAAGGTTTTTGCCGATGTGTGCAATAATCGCGAGAGGCCGATTAATCAATTATTTAAAAAACCCGCGATTAGTGCTAGTAATGCACATCAGCCATCGATTAATATCGATTAATCACACAGGCTTAATTAATATATTACTGATTACTGATACTGTATCTCTCTTTAGAAACGCAAACTGGAAGAGCTGACTAAAGTTAAGAAGGCGGAAGAGATCCCCCAGGCTCGTTATGCCATCCAGCGTCTCATGTTCACTGTCAGTAGTCACATGGTCTTTGAGGCTACCATCATGGCCATTATTCTGCTCAATATGATCCCTATCATCATGGGCTTCGTGGTACAGGAGGACCATCCACTCTATGATCAGTACAAACCGGGCCTCAAGGTCACCAACTACATCTTCACTGTTATTTATTCCATTGAGGCGCTTATCAAGGTATTATAGCCCTAATACATCATTTGAAGTTACCCAAAATTTTACTTCACGAGTTGACAAACACAGGATTGTTTTCTCGTGTAAAATAGTACCTTTGTGGGAGAAATTGCCAACTGAAGGTGCCTTTTCAGAAAAAAAAGGTTTGCAGACAATTTGTTTACCATTCATCCAACACAAAAAAACATGCATGGGGGTCATTCCATGTCAAATCACCCAATGGGTTAAACCCGACCCTCTCAGATTTTGGTGAAACTTAGTATACTTGTTGATTGGGATCCCACAGCACCAAATATTAAAATTTAGATCAATCGGACCAGTGGTTCCGGAGATACGGCCCCTGATATTTTGGCATTTTTGGCTAAAAGCGGCACGGACGCCCACCTTTGAACCCTAATATCTCAGGAACTATTGAGCCAATCTTCACAAAAGTGGTGTTGTTGCAAAGGGGATAAGTCAAGGAATCAAAAACTGCCATTATTTTGGGGACTGAGGTATGTTGGGGTTGCATTGACCCTTGACCTTTGCTATGACCTCGAATTTGACCTTGTGGATCACATGATTTTAAAATGACCTTTCTTGAAATTTAATCTCCCACTCATTAACTATAAAACTTCTGAAATTTTCAGAGGTTTAATATTCTTCGTTTAGCAGTAAGTTGCCCACCTGCAGAGATGAATGATGAGTCTGTATCGTTGCTTGGGGTTTCCTGGTTGAAGACTAGTATACCTTGATCTTGGTTTGGTTGAGAACCTGTTGAATTTTGTGAGATGCATTCCCTATATGTACAAAATTACAACAGGAATAAACAAATATTAAAGGAGCGTGTCCAGATTTTCCGGAAATTTGATTTATACATGTATCTAACTTAACAATCATACAAAATACATCATACTGAGTTGAGCGAGAGGTTGTCTTCAGCCGACGCCTTCTCGGGAAACTCTGATGGTCGTCTTCCACGCATCCCGGTCCAGCGTCCTAAGCTCAGTTGTTTCTTGTTGTGTTGCGTCCCTTTTCAGCTGATCTACGAAAGTTAGTCTCCTCCTGCCCTTGCTCCTGTTTCCATCGATGGGTTCCCAAAGAACTAGGGGGCTCACAGCTAGCTCTGGATGGCGGACACAGTGGCCAGCCAGCCTCATCCTTCGTTCCCTGATCTTGACAGATACTCTTGGTAGGGAATCATAGAGCTGGGAGTTGGGCATATGGTCTTCCCAGTGTACATCAAGGGCCATCCGTAGCATTCTTGTATAGACGCCGTCTAGTGCTCTTGATTGACTGTCAGAGTCCATGTCTCGGCTCCATACAGAAGTACAGACTCAACTGTAGCAACAGTTGAGACCAGCCCTCCAAACTCGCCTCATGCCATGAAGGGCCTTCCATGCCAAAGCTCTCCTCACTTTTATCTCACTCTCAGTTGATCCTATGAGGACGCCAAGGTATTTAAACTCTTCAATGACCTCTAGGGGAGCACCATCTCGGGTCTTAATGGTACTGTCTACTGAGTTAATTGCCATCACCTTTGTCTTTTTTCGAGTTGAGCTGCAGGCCAACTCGGCTACACTGGAGCTCAACAGCTGCAAGTAGTTTTAATACATCATACATACCTCCCAAAAATACTATTAAAATTTTGTTTACAAATATTAAGGTGAAAATTTGAGAGTAAGTTAACGACCCGACTGTAAACAGTGACACGACCCGATATCGCGCCGTTTTGCTTCCATACCAGAATTGGAAATTGGAGTGAAGTTTGCTTTTCCCGACTATTTTTCATACATGTAGTGCTAATAATAGCTGTAGCATAATTTCTACTCACATTGGAACCTCCATGCAAAGTATCAAAATGCATAGGATCACATACATATGTAATATAGCACTGTGTAATGCGTACATGTAAATGAAGCCGGGATACCAGGCTGCTTTGCGCCAAAATCTTTTCTAAGTTAAAAACGTTCGAATTTTGTCGCTCCGAAGCTCAAACACTCTTATTTCTCAGGAAATATTGTGATTCATATCCCAGGATTCCTATAAACACAGGTATATCAAAGTTTCCTGTAAGCATCCATTAGCTGAATTGTGCTTGGGACAAACCGCACTAGAGACAAAAATGCATCATCGCCAATTTTTATGCTTACGCATACAAGTATGAGTCAGTGAACAACATCCTGCTTTCCGCTCCCGATAAATTTGTTTATTAAACTTCAGTGTTTTTTTTAACGATATCCTTCGAAATATTTGGATTGGGAGCGCCAAATTCAAGAATGGTAATGAGAAAAATATGACAAATGATATGGTATAAAAATCTCAAAACACATTGATAATGGGGGGCGGGGGGTAACAAAATCTGGACACGCTCCTTTAAATTATTTTAGTTTCACTATTTGCTGCATGAAGGGGGAAAAAACTGGTATAGATGTAAATATTTTGGTATTTAATGACATAAATTATCATATTGGATTGCAAACTGTGTGTCAAAACTGCGCAATTAAAAGTCAAGCAAATGTTGGACGAATGTTTGCTCTATGCCAACACCTACATGTATGTGGTGAATTTCAGGGGGAAACAATTTGTCCCTGAAATTCCAAAACTTGTCAGACAAATTTGAAACCCTCCTATTTTAGTTTTGATTTTCATATTTTGCATCAGTTTTAGATATTAGGAGTGCTTGTTATTATCCAAAGGCACCCAATTTCAGGAAGAATGTACCAATAAGATAGAGATGGAACTGGAATCTTTACAGGAGCGTGTTCAGATTTTCCCAGAAAATGGATTTTGTTTTAACCTAACAATCATATAAAATACCTCCCCAAAATACTATCCATGGGAAGAAAACAGGAAATTTGAAATTTCCAAGTTGGATGTGGAAGCAACAAAGTTGGTATAACGACTGCACTGCTTTATGAAAAAACATCGGAGGTTTTTAATGATATCTTTAAAAATATACGGATTGAGAGCGCAACATTTTAGGATGGTAATGACAAAAATATGACAAATGATACGGGAACAAATGGGATTCAAAAATGTGATCTGGGGCGGATTGCAATATGCAGTCTAAGACCAGTCAATAGGCTTAGCCGGCTAACGCGGCGTCCACTAAGACGGGTCTATAATTATAGCCCGCTTGTAATATCATTGTCTTAAAGTTAGACCAGTCTTCAATTTTAAGCCCACGGCGAGCAGGCTATTATTTTTGAACAGTACACTGAACTAAATCTCGTAATTTTGCATGAAAAAAGATGAACAAAATGCACATTGTGCCCATTAGAGCCTTTTTAGTGCTATTTGATAACTTTTGCGGTCAGTTTCTCTGCAAAACCTGCACCACACACGCGTCATCAAGTGGCTTCGTGAGGACGTTTGTTTGGCTTAAAATCACGCAATGATAGCTGGCTGCGTCACTTTACGTTAAGATGTGTGTGTTTTCGGCTGGCGCAGCCGTACTTCAGTTAGACTGGTTTATTGCAATGGGCTAAACCAGCGACTAAGCCGAGACTGACTAAGTTGGATAGCCGGCTATAAAAGACCGGTCTTAGACCAGTGGCTTAGTCAATTTTATTGCAATCCGCCCCTGGACACGCTCCTCTAAATGCTGAAGACAAAGTCAGTTTTAGTTTTGTTCTTAATGTCACAGGTGGTTGGCTGGCGTAAATACTACATCTTCAGCAACTGGAACAAGTTTGATCTGCTTATTCTGATCATATCATTTGTCGACATCATCCTGGACGTGACCATTGGAGACCAGAAGGGCTTTAGTCCCTCTGTGCTGAAAGTTGTGAAACTCGTGCGACTCCTTCGAGGCCTGAGAATGCTCCGCCTCTTTAAGGTAAATCACGTATTTTATGCTTGTAAAATTTCAATGCCAGGTTTTCCCACACATTTTTTTCATTCAAATTCATATCCGGTTAACTTCAATTTCATCCCAAGACGAGTGAAACGCGCAAATGCTACAATTGATTTGGTCTTTCCAATTGATCAATGCTCAACCAATTTTAACATTTTTCCATCCAATGTCGTAAGATTTCAATCGAATTTGTCTCGACTGATGATCATCTACATCACGTAATGATTGAATTCGTCTTTGTTCAACCCATTCCAAGAATTTATCCATCAAATTCGTCGGATGGTGAAACTGTATTGTGCAAGCTTTTAAGGACAACTTTAAAGGTTAATTTCTTGCACTTACATGTACATGCCGACGCCAGGCAACGTAATCTGTGCGTGTAAACATTTCATGTAAAATATGAAGACGATATCCAAAGTTATCATGCAATCAATTAAGTGACGAGTTCAAATGAAATATATATGAAATTTATTTCCCACTGAAATGTTTCCATATAATCTTTTTCGAAAAAGTGTGAAAACGTACGAATGTTTTGGACAAATACGAACACGAGTGACCAATTACGAAATTAAACATGGAAATGCAAAAAAGTTGTGAATTTTCGAGACAAAATTAAAGTTAACCAGTTATGAATTTGAATGAAATATTTTTAAAAATTAGTTATTATAATTACTGCATATTATGTGGCTGAAATTTCTACAAGGCAGTTTTCTTGACATGAGCTTTTAATTACGGTACGAGTGGAAATAATTTAACAGTTTTTAACAGTTTACCAATCATTGTACTCTATCTATTGTCTTTAAACAACAGTATAAAATTGGGCCAAAGTTTTAAAAAATGTCTCAATTCATTGTTCCAAAATAGCATCAACATAACAAGTAAAATTACATTATTTTGTTACTACATGTACGAGTATTCCTGGGGCCAATTTTGCTTTAGCAGAAAATCAGAAAAATCAATATTTGTTCGCCACAGGAAAAATGACTTTAAAATTTGTTTTCAGGTGCTGATCCCCAAACTGATGAACTTCTTGAACGGCCGCATCAACCTCCAGCTCTCCCTAGGTTATGACATCGGCAAGGGGTTTGTGCTGGGAGAAGAGGAAGTGGGTAAACTCATCGAACGTCTTGTGGACAATGACAGCATCTTGAGCCATCTCAAAAGCATCTCGGAGAACAATCGACTGGAGTGCATCAGAGAACTAGGTACATGTAACTAGGCGGTCAAAGGAGCATGACCAGATCACCTTTTTTGACCTCCCTCCCACTTACCTTATGGGTGATGAGATTTTGATATCGTATCATGTCATATTTTGGTATATTTTCAAGAACAATGTCCAACATTTTTTTTTAAAAATTGGACATTTAAACTTCTTTATATTAAGGGACCGTAGGAATATGGCAAGTTGGCCATAATGCTTGGCCACCATTAAAGCTGGTGTCTCATTTTATGTAGTTGCCTGTAGTTGCCTGTTTGTCTGTTTTTAGAGGCTAATTTTGAATTGAATTGAATTAACTTTATTGTCCATTAAATGACAAGCATCCAAGGGGGAGGGGGGGCATGGTGCCTTGCCCCATCCCCTTTTCACATGTTAACGCACGTAAAATCACAGAATTACACCCAAAAAAATTTCCAAGTACATGTATGTTGTTATGGGACACACTGGCCACAGTTCTTTGAAATTTTAGAAATTGAGACATACATGTACATGTAGATTTTTGGTATATAAAAAAAAAAAAAAAATTGTTTTTGACGTTGTAAATGAATTCATCATAAACCAATCTTGTTTGCACTTGCCACGCTTATGGAGAATGTCATTACAACCAATTTATAAGTTACACTTGTGCCAGAGAAGCTTGATGAACGTGTTTAAAATCAAACAAGTTGAATATCAAACTCTTTGAAATGTACGTCCAAATTTATGGAATCGCCCCTTTTTAAATTCCATTCAGCAATCCTTTAGGGGTTAATGATAGATCTTAACAGTTATCAGCAAGACGGGTGTACATGTACTTCATTTTAGGAATGACAATTTGTTTGAACTGTTTGATTTGCATCATCTAGGCATGCTTCAGCGTGTACATCCAGGCATTGCCGTGTCAGTCAAGACAAGACAGGCAATCCGCACGGTACTCAACCACTCCAGGGACACCATCCGGGAACTGCAGGGGGCTGGCTTGATAGATGAAGGCGAGGCACAAAAACTGGAGAAGGTTTGTTCTCATTATGGGGGGTGGGGGGGGGGGGGGGGAGGTGGTAGCCTACAATTTGGCTGAGTTGTTTGGATCACTGGCTCACAACACTCTGGTGAAAACTTGGGGTTGCAGGTTCCATACCCGGTCGTGGTACCTGTGCCTTTGAGCAATGCACTTTAAAAACACAATGCTCCATCCTTCGGAAGGGATGTAAAGCCGGTGGTATAGTGTACTTGTGTTGTGCAACACACTTGAAAGTTCCCAGAGAACTCTTTCGTGAAGAGTAAGGGGATTCTCTGGCCGTTGGCTGCTAAATAAGATCGCTGTCTATTTGTGTCAGTCAGTCGCTACACGTTGACTTTAACAATGAACACGGTCTGTAATGAAATAAAAGAAGATGATACTCTTGATTAGAATTACAATATAACATAATCCTCTATCTCCCCCCAAGTCTTTGGCGCAAACAGGAACTCGAATCCGCGACGTAGACTAAACAAATGATCCAAGGATCAATAACAGGAGTGAGAAATGTAAGAACAATAAACACGAACTATATATGCTGTAACTAAACCCAAAACATGATGTAAGGTCATCAGGAACTACGAACACAAAAACAACATAAGACTCGTGTATTGTCCGAATGTCAATGTCACATGGCATAGTCGGAGTGCCAGGCAGGTTTGCCAGTATGACGGGTAGACCGCCTGGGAGATGCAGCAGGGCTGGCGATGGGAGGAGCGCTTGCCTGCCTGGGACCAATGGGCTGGGAATGTGACATCTGGGGGGCTACATCGACGGGTGTCCGTGGCCGTAATGGCGTATCCACGGTCGAGGGCAAGGCAACAACCACGGACGGGCGACTAGGGCGAGGAGACGTGCCATGTACCGTTCTGGATGAGGCGGCAGGGGTTGTTTTGTGCTGTCCGGGCAGAGGGCACCACAGGTTCCAGCTGGCCGGTGGCGGAGGTGGCAGGGTATGTCGACGGTGGCGCCAGATGCGGGGTTGTTGCAGGGGGATCGGTATCATCCGTCCGATCAGTGGGACGCAGCTGGGTCGCAAGGCCTGGCTGCGGGACGGATTGCCGAGTAATCCGACGATTCGTTCCAACGTCATCGTCCATCGTCAACAGTGGGGGGCGTGGGCACACAGGAACATACTGTCTCAGGAATTTCCTGTTCCGTAGGGTAACTCTTCCGGAGCCGTCGACACGTACCACGTATTGGTCGAATTGGCGGACTTCGACCACGACCCCGGTCTTGTCCCATTTCAGAGGATGTGGACCCGTCTGATTCTGGATGTAGACCCGTCTGATTCTGAATGCGGACATGCATACCAACAGTGAGAGGCAGGAGTCGCTTGGTATGTGCTGACCAGCGTTCTGCACCTCTCATGTGGCGATTGCGGAGTGCTTCTTCCCGAGCTGCGAGGGTCTCACGCCAAGTGTTGTGAGGCTCGTATTTGCCGGGCGCTATCGGGATGAAGTCCCGAATCGGACGACCGAAGACGCACATGGCAGGGGAGAGTTTGGTGTCCCTGTCAGGCGTGTTCCTGTACTGAAGCATCGCGCGTTGGAATGCGTCAGTGTCAAGGTCACCAGTAGGACTGGTGTTGTCCAGGAGAAGAGACGTTTGACGATCTTTACGCCTACTTCGGCACGACAGTTGCTATGGGGATATGCGACAGAGGAGAGGCGATGATGGATACCCCAGTTCTGGAGAAATCGACGTGTGTGAATTCGGGGCCACCATCTGAATCGGGGTTAGTTCATCAGGGATGCCGAAGGTTACAAAGATGCGTCGCAGACAAGTGGTGAGGCCATTCGCGCCTTGGGTAGACCTCTCATCTATTGGCCAGTTGGAGTATCGGTCAACGACGACCAAGTCAATGCAGCCTTTGTAGTGGAAGAAGTCGGCACAAATGCATTGGAATGGGTAGGCTGGGGACGTCAGTGGAGTAGGCGGTGAACTAGGGTTGGACGGCGCGATCCGGTTGCAATGGTGGCAGCCAGCACGAAGGGCTGAAATGGCAGGGGTGATGCCTGGCCAGAAGACAGATGCCTCCGCCCTGGCAGTCATAGAGGTGACTCCCTGGTGGGCAGCATGAAGGTGGGTCAACACTTCCTCCCTGAGAGAAGGGGAAATGTAAAGCACGACACCGTCAACCGTGTACAGATCATCCCGAAAAGGGAAATATTCACGTAGGGGTCCCGGGAGTTCATGGCGGAAGTCAGGTATGCCGGACTCGACTAGGCCCACAAGGGAGTGCATGTTGTCGTCGTTGGCTGTAGCAGTACGAACCCTGTCCCACGTGACTGATTTGAGGTGAAGTGAGTCCAGGGAAGACACAGAAGATGAGAGAACACATGCTTCGATGGCGTCGTTGTGCACTGCATGAGTGCGAAGGCCAGCCATAAGGGTCGGGGGACTTGTCAAGCTGATGGGAGTGTAACCAATGGCCGCGACATCGTCAGGCAGGTGCAGCTTCACAGGCGCACCAGTCGGGTGACGCGAGATGCAGTCTGTGGCGCGGTGTCGGACACCTGGCACATGGACGATCCGGAACCGGTATCGCAGAGTTTTCTCTTTCAAGTTCCTCAGGCGGGGGTTGGGGATGTCTGCCAGTGAAGATCTTCAAAAGGGGCTTGTGGTCGACAGCAAGGATGAGGTCCTCACATCCCAGTACGAAGTATCTGGCCTTGTCTAGGGCATCAGCAACTGCGAGGACCTCGCCTTCGATCGGAGCATAGCGTGATTCGGCGGCATGTGTGAACCTGCTGCCTACAAGCGTGATTTGCCATCCGGTGTGACAACAGAACTGCAGGTGCAGTGTTTCTGGAGAAGCCAGAAGCCAATACCATGCTTTGACCAATACGTAGCCAGACAAGTAGGCTTGCTCGGGTCGAAGATCCTCACACCCTCTTCGATTTCACTGGCTATGACGGCTTTAGATTCCTCAAAGGCACTCTGAAGGGTCTCGTCCCATGTGAAGGTTGTGGCAGGCTTCAGCAGCTGGCGGAATGGCAGCATTTTTGCAGTCATGCTGAAGGTATACGACACCTGGTTGACGAACCCAAACTAAGAGCGTACATCGGTGATGTCCTTTGGTGTCGGGAAGTCTAGGATGGCCTGTAAGTATCTCTTGCACGGACGAACACTGTCGGGGGTGATCTCGAATCCAGCTAACTCGACGACGTCGGCGCCCAGCACAAACTTGTCAGGATTGAGGGTAATCCCATTCCGACCGCAGACATCGAGCCACTCAACAGCTTGAAAGTAGCTATCTGCCAATGTGTCCCCCCATAGCAGGACGTCATCCACACATTTGGTTTTGTTTGGAATGTCCGACACCATCTCGTCATACCGTCTGGTGTATCCGTCACCGGAGGCAATGTATCCTTGAGGGGCTGTCTTGTAGCGGTATCTACCCCAGGATGTAATGAAGGTTGTCAGGTGGCGGTCCTCTCTGCAGATGGGGACGCTGTGGAAACCATTCCATGCATCAAAGACAGTCTTCTTCCTCCCGTGTGGGACCGACCGAGCCTGATGGAAGGGTGATGGTGTATGATGTGTCTTCCGTGTAGCGTGAGCATTGAGTGCCTGAAAGTCGACAGTTCGTCGTGGTGTGCCATTCTTCTTTGCGCAAACTACCATCCGATGACACCAGGTGACGGGCTCGCCAATGGGGACAGGTTCAAGTACACCCAACTGCACAGCTTTCACAGCATCCCGCCAGTGGAGTGGAACAGGTATCGGTGTGTGATGCGCAACCGGTTCAGCATTGGGGTCGACCATCAGTTTCAAGGAGGGGGAGGGGCTGTCCATGAGGGTCAAGGGTTGATGTTCACATGTGTTGAACGTGCTCGATTTGTAGTATTCGAGGAGATGTTGTTGTAGCTTCTTGCGGTTGTCATCAGTGGCGGGGAATGGCAGCTTTGTTGGAGGTGGTTGGGACAGCTGACGCCTGGGGCAGTCACAAGTTACTCCCGGGCCGTCCTGGAGGGCCGCTTGCGTACCCATCTGGTGTGTCGTCTGAGTCGTACCCAACATAGGGAAGCTATTGATCTCAAGGGCAATGCACGCCTCCTTGCTGAGGAAGAGTCTGTCGGAACTGTCCGTGACGTAGGTCATCTGCCTACTTTCAACGACCCGTCCCTGTGTGTCTTTGCCGGACAAGCGGAGGATGGCGGCCCCCAAGGATCCGGATGCCTCCATTAGTAGCGGTATGCATCTGCATGTTGACCGGGAGGAGATCCGATCGACGTAAACCAAGGTGGCGGATGACCTTCATACCGGCAAGGCAGCTCTGGCACCCGGTGTCTGCCATGGCAGAAACAGAGCACGACACTGTTGGGGTAGACAGGTCAAAACCAAAGGACCTGTAGTCGTCGGGCACAATCCTGACGGTCACGTCAACAAACGGCTGGGGCGTTGACCTTTTCCTGAGCCACGTATCAGAGAGGTTGTCATATACGTGGTGGCCTAGAAGGATGGCAGATCCGCGATGAGGCCTGTCCATAGTGTGGGTGGAGCAAAAGGCATTGAAGACAGCACCCCCGGTGTTACTGGGGGCAACGGGTGTCAAATGTCTTGATTGGGCCTATCACAATGCCCGCACTTGTGGCCGAATGCAGGACATTGGGTTTGACGGATGCGGGCTGGGGCGCTCTTCCCATGTCCGCTCTTGCCACAGTACCCACAGAGGTCCTGTTTCTCTTTGACATTCGTCTGTTTGGCTTTCCTGTACGTGCTACTAGCTGCGTCCACTGAGTGGGGGTCCAGGAGTGAGGAGGCAGATTGTTTGCCAGCCTCTTTGGCTTCGATGAACTGGAAGACCTCCTCCACCATCATGTTCTGATTCTTGTTGCCAAGGAGATCAAGCTGGATTTCAGGATCGGCGATGCCCCGAGTGAGTACGTCCCGCATGATAGCGTCCGTGTGATTAACGTCGGTGTCACAGCCAGGGCACTTTATGAGAAACTTGCAGATGTCTGCAGATGTAAGCGGGCCCCATAGCTGCGCACTGTTTCATCGCGGTCCTGACGCATGTTGTGTAGTGCGACTCGGGCCACCATGGGGTTCTCTTCCCGGACTGGCTGCTAGGATGTCCTCCACGGGTTTGCCTGTCAGACTCCCACCAGCTGATCTAGTGAGGTCTCGACGCAAGGGTTCGTCGCAGCATTCGAGCAGCCGGATAACCTTGTCCCTGCCTGTGATCTTTGTGGCCGCGACATAATCAGTCCATCGTGACAAGAAGTACGCCCATTCCTCACTGGAGCAGCAACCCAAGGGCGTTTAACCTTTTCCACCCTGGCGGCATGTCCAGAGGTGTGGATAGCACTGTGGGCAGTGATGAGTGCAGCTACGATGGCAGCATCGAGGTGTGGAGTAGTGTAGTCACAGCCGGGGATGGGGCAGTCTACGACAGTCATGGTTGATAGTCACCGTGTTCATAAATAAGATCGCTGTCTATTTGTGTCAGTCAGTCGCTACACGTTGACTTTAACAACGAACACGGTCTGTAATGAAATAAAAGAAGATGATACTCTTGATTAGAATTACAATATAACATAATCCTCTAGCTGCCAATGGCACCACCCACCGGTGTATCTCGATGTTTAGGTGGAAGACACTTAGGCATAACAAAAAAATGTTATGTTGGCGTAACGGGCCCCCAAAAATAGGGTAGGTAGGTCGGGATTTCTTCTTTTTTTTGTTTTTCTTTTTTTTTCTCCCAGCAACGAAAATGACATGAACAAGTGGAAACCAAAATCAGACAAAATGCTGGCCGTTTCATCTGATTCCACATCTTTGTATGGACCCGCTTCTTCCTTTGACGATTGTATTTTCAGCACCGTGTACCCCACCTTAATTGACATCGTCGGCGCAGCTCTGGGCGATTAACCTTAGCTGTTGACTCAAATTTATCCGTTTTAAGCGATCAAAAATTACCGCAGATCCACATTTTTCCTTGATGGAAACACTGTACGCTTCGGAACCGGGCGCCATGTTGATGCGACTGTGAAAAACACGGGGCCGGGGTCACAAAATAGTTTACAATTTTTAGAATGTATATATATATCAGTTTTTATTGTGTAAAATGCTGAAAAAATAATTAAAATAATTTATATTGTAACAAACTATTTTTTAAACACAAAATAAATAGCCAAATATTTTAAATATTGTATGTAGCTGTCCGCGCCGTGCAACAGTCTAGGACGAGGCTACCATATTTTTCATGTAGAGCTAGCTCCTTCGGTTCAATTCAGCGAGCATGAGGCTGCTCTCTGAGTGGGAGTCGGGGACGCGACTATACATGTACAATGTATACTTGGTGCATCTATCTCCGTATCGATATCACACCTGTACATGTACATTGTTGTAGAGCCTGCGCATCAATCTTCTGCTGCATGTTCGATCGTTGGTGCAACAATGTGTACTCCAAAGTTCCACGCGCGCCAGCGTCAGACAAGTCAATACAACAATGAGAAACGGTCAGAAATGGTTTCAAACGTATTTATAACTCATTTATATAGATTTTAATCATTAAATTTCTTCCCTTGAAAAAAATAAAAATATCCAGGGTCGGCCGTATTTTTAGGGTCGGTCGGGTTACGCCAACATAACATTTTTTTTTTTTATGCCTTAGCTTCATAAAACTCATTAGAATGTGTAGTGCATGTATGACTTATCCATATAAACCAGATTTTTCCAAAAACATTGATTTTGTTCTAACCTATCAATCATAAAATACCTCACCAAAACACTATCCATGGGAAGAAAACAGGAAATTCGCAAGCTCCAATTTATATGTACATGTAGTGCATATAAGGTTGGTGTAATCCCTGCACTGCTTTATGGAACCTGCAGCCGATTTCACGAAAAAGTGCGTAGCTTGCGCAATTTATAAAAATGGCATAAGCCCCATATAGCCTTGCGTGTAATTATCACAGGAATGTTGCGCAGCTTACGCAATAGACAGTTGTGCAAGGGGGCTTACGCAGTGTGTAAAGTTTTGTGAAATTGGCTGTGGAAAAATTAGTTTACAAAACATTATTGTTTTTTTTTACGATATCCTTAAAAATATACGGCTTGAGAGCGTACGTGAAACTTCTATTATGATAGTAGAAGTGAAATCTTTCAAACTTCTGCTATAAAAAATGCCCAAAGACTTGTTAAAATTATGAGAACACACACTTCCAAGCACAAACCTTTTATTTACATTGTAACATTTCAGACGTGGAATGTGCTTGCGATTGGCGCAACTTTTGCTACAGTGAGGACAGGGGCATATTGGGTTGGAAAATTTGCCCTTCTATGGTGTGAGACTCACCCATCCAATTGTCTTACGTGAAAAAATGTTTTGTTGTTCAGGGCCTAATTTCATGGAACCTGTTGGCACAAAAATTTATTTAGCACGGAATTTCTTTGCCCTGTAAAATGGGTTACCAGCCAAAATTGTATGTCAAATTGTATTTTTAGGAACAGGAGCAAAATATCAGTAAATACATATCACATACGATTTTGGCTGGCAACCCAGTTTTGTAAAATAAAGCAAAGAAATTCTGTGCTAAACAATTTTTTGTGCTGACGGGTTTCATGAAATTGGGCCCAGGTCAGTTAGACCCCTGGATATTTGGACGTGAGAAACCGAAAAATACCCATTTTGAAAGAGACATTAAAATTAACATTAAAAAAAAGTGTTGCTTTTTCAGAGCATGGAGTTCAGAGCAGTTACATGTAGACCTGGAAAATTTACGTGACAAAAAAACGGAAAGCCATTCTCAAAACCCACCCTACCTCAATGCCCCCAACCTTCACCCCTTCACCCCCTTCCCCCACCCTCTCCCCTCCCCCCACCCTCTCCCCTCCCCAAAAGACATGATAAAACCTGGTGCAAGGAAGGAGAATAAGCTGATTAAGTCTACTAAACTCTGCTGAACCAGACTGCACTCGATTCAAAATTACCTTACGACTGGCTACTGAAGAGCACCTACATGTTATCAATTGTTTCCGCCTCCCCCTCCCGTACTGCCCTGCCCCTTAGGCGGGGACGTCCGGTTTTCACGTAGGGATTTTGTCACATAAATTTGCCCCAGGGTGGGGATTTGTCACTTGTTAACCCCAACTCCCTAGGGTGTATGTAAAATCATATTGATTTGGAGGATTGAAGAGTGTTAAGGTTAAAGATAGTATACATGATTGGTAAACTGTTACAAATAGTTTTATCCCCCTGTGTGATTGAGGATACAATGTATCATCCTGAGATCTCAGGGAATTTCCACTATGCGAAGCGACGTGACAATACCCTGAGGAAATACACGCAAATCTGTGGAGCGAGCCGGCTGTTGTCTTGAGCCAACTCACGCCCGAGTCATTTTGATGTAATTAAATCAATTCGGTCATGTTATGCCGAAAAGAAACAATTTCTATACTTTCCAGAAATTGTATTGGGTTCCGTTCTTTATGACTGTCCCATTCCTACCAAACTTTCAAACGACGAACCTTATTTACTCCGAAGTTGTTCACATTAATAACAGGGATGCATGCTGACGAATGTAATGGAACGGATTCCCCAGTATGCTTTAAATAGCAGCCAATCGGCGACGCGGACAACGGCCAGCATTACCGAGTACATGTATCACATGCATGCACGGTGTTTACAATCTGCGCGCGTTACATTTGAATGCCTGCAATCGTGCTACAATGCACTGCAAGCGTCCTGATTGGTCCAGCAGAGGCGACGAGATTTCTGTCGCTAGTCCCACCGCCAAATGGGGCCTCATTCAACAGGGCCACTGTACGCAGGAGTTAGGGAGTGCGTTAAAGGGCACTGTTGCAAGAGGATAACAATGTATATGCATGACTAAAACCAACCTGAGCAAAAACCATCTCCATACTTCGTCTAACTTTTGAGAAAACAGTCAAAAATGGTTTGCAGTCATTTCGCCCCAAAACCACTTCGCCCTGAACCATTTCGCCCTGAACCACGGCCTGTGCACGAAGTGGTTTAGGGGCGAAGTGGCATTTGGGCGATGTAGTGTTTGGACGAAGTGATTTGGGGCGAAATGGCACTCGGGTCAAAAGGGTTTGGGGGCGAAATGGAACTTGGGCGAAATGGTTTTGGGCCGAATTGAATTTTCGTCTCATGAGACGAAAAATAATTCTTTTACTCATTTCTCAAAGACTATAAAAGCACTTCAGACAAAACCATTTCAGGGGAAGTTTTCTACGGTCATCATGTTTATATTGTGTAAGTTAGGCGTAAATCTGTGAACATTTCTGATTTCCGAGATTACCAATGATGTATACTGCCTTTAATTGACAATGGGACCATTATTGAGATTGCGCTATGGCTAGTGTGGAGGACTGGGAGTGGTGGCCCACAGAAAGGGCCTCTGAAGCGAAAAGGTCTGATCTGGTACCAACCACCTTCCCAAAATGCCCTTATTGAAAGAGGTTATTGGAGGCCTTCTTATGTGGGGGTGGCTAGATTGGTTCCCAATTCCTATAGATTGTTTCGCTTATTGCGAAAATATAGAGATCGGTAAAGGGCAGCCATGACGGGAAGAATTCTGCCCGTCACGTGGTTATTATTATTTTTATTTGTTTAGTAAGTGCGCAGATTGTGCATTGACATTTGTAACTTGGTAGTGCGTGTCGATCATATCCAATTATGTAAATAAAGTACATTGCCTAAATCAAAGGGCTTGGCCAATTTTTAAATATAAAAAATACAATGCGCACGCGCAAAGACGACCAATTACAGATCAAGATGAAGCGCCCTTTACCTGTCCTGATATTCTCCTGTGTGGAATATGTGGACGGGAACCAGTCTAGGGGTGTGCCCATTGGGCCATTTGTCCCTTTGGCTCCCATGGTCTCCTACCCATTTTTCACTTTTTTGATTGAATTTTCTTTCAGTAAGGCCGTAGACTCCCATTTGTTTTCAACGCCATAGTCTCTAAAGGGTTAAACACTTGACTTATAAAGGGGAATCCCAGTAGTGCTGCTAGAAATTGCCACATAAACATTTCTCAGATCATTAAAATGAGCTAAATTCTTCTGCATCAGGTCGTTGAGATAAAAATGAAGCAGTTGATGAATGCGCCGTCTAGCATCCCGCCTCCTCCTCCTGAGAACCTACTGAAGAACGTCTCTTGGATCGAGGGTGACAAGAAACTCATAGACTTCATTAAGGTAAAATCAAAGTTAAAAAAGACGCATGGAGATTGTGTGTACATGTAGGTGATAAGGCAAAGTTTTAATAGAGCTACGTGAGTTTTTCCACGGTAAAGGGGGCATTTTGGCAACACAGACCATACAGTGTATGTGACCGGCTCCAGCAAAACCCAACACTTGTGATGAAAATTCAAAATTTAAGTTTTGGTATCAGCTTAGTGTGCATACAAAAAGGTATCTTTTAAAACATGTTTGAGGAAATTCTGATAATTTTTGGCAAAGTTATGAGCAATTAAAGTATGACAGATCAGAAAAAGTGAAATGGAGCTATTGGTCTTTAAAGTTTGACAAACTAGTTGATTATTTAATTATTTGTCAATAATATGAGGAATTTTGAGACAGTTCAAACAACAAAACAAATCTTGAATGTATCCCGATGTTAATTCTGCCAAATTTTCAAGTTGGTCCCAGAGGCCATTTTTTAAGGTTGTGGGCCCATATCACGTAATGGGAAATGCCGAGAAGCGTCGGGTTTTGCCAGAGTCGGTCACATATTTTCAAGAAAATACCTTTGTTTGATCTCAAAATAAAAGAAATAAGTTTAAATTGTTCTGAAGATATAACGTAGGCCCAAAAAGGGTTACAAATAGTGTGACAACATGCCTTTCTAACAACCTTGTGTACAAATTTCCAATACATGTACGCTCGTAACCGGGATGGCCTAAAATGTAACACAAGTGTCCTTCCCGGTTACGAGTGTATATTGGAAATTTGTACACAGGGTTTTTAGAAAGGCATGTTGTCACACTATTTGTAACCCTTTTTTCGGCCTAAGTTATCTCTTCAGAACAACTTAAACTTATTTCTTTTATTTTGAGACCAGACAAAGGTATTTCCTTAAAGATATGGTCTGTGTTGCCAAAATGCTCCCTTTACCGTGGAAAGACCTATGTATGTGTGCTTAATTCGTCGCTTTTTTCGCACAGTGGCGAATAAGCAAACATTTAACTTTTGAGTAACAGTCTTTTAATAACGGTTATTCTGGTTCTTGGATTTCATAATTTTCTTTTCGAATAAATTTTCAATTTTTGTTAGAATAGTGATAGTGAGTAGTTTATTAAGATTATGTTGTGTTTTGGGTACATGTACATTTTAAAGGTAATCTGGGAGGGATTTCAAATTCTTGTTAGTCACAATTTGTGGTGGGACAAACAAAATACCATATGTGTCTCTTTTTCACCACACATATTCAGGGATGTGATTTTTACGGTTTTATTTTGAAATCCGTTTTTTATACCTAAAAACATGGTCGGCGTGGTAAAGTGGTCCGGTTGCTGTATGTAGGCTACGTGTACATGTGTATGTTGAGAAAAAAATGTCGGCCACGGGAGCAGTTTTGCTGCAGGGATACGTGTCAGTTCGAGAAATAGACAAGGGAGTCAGAAATAAATTTCGATGGGATTGGTTGCAACAGACTGTCTCTGTGGACGGACAAAAAAGCTCTCATCTCCCATGCCAAATTACATGTAAAGCCACTCTCACACATACGAGCATGGTCCCGTATTTGTTCCCGTACCAAATTCGGGGCCATACAGCGCAATTTGAGCCAAAATTGGGACCATACGGGACCAAGAGCTGTATCGCCCCGTATCACAAAAGTATGGCCCCGTATCAGAAAGTATGACCCCGTATCGCCCCGTATTGAACAGTATTTCACTTTCCCGCAGTACGTCCTGCTACGCACGGATACGGGCAGATACGTGCAGGTACGGGGTACAATACGGGCCTAATTCGGGACTATACAGGAGATTTTTATCTCCCGAATTAATTTTATTATTTATTCGGCCAATACATAAAATTTTTATCTCCCGAATTAATTTTATTATTTATTCGGCCAATACATAAAATTAAAAAAATATAAAAAAAACAAGCACACACAAATTACATGCAGTGAACAAAAAACAAAAGTTACAGAAGAAAGCGCAAATTACGATGTAATACTGAATAATGCAGAGAAAAATAAACGGGAGTGAACTAGGACAAAACAGTCCAAGCCAGCCAGGGTAAGCAAAAGTGAACCTAAACACTGTAGCCCTAAAGCCTGCTTACCCGTATGGCCCCGTATCAACCCGTATGGCCCCGTATCAACCCGTATGGCCCCGTATCAACCCGTATGGCCCCGTATCAACCCGTATGGCTCCGTATCAACCCGTATGGCTCCGTATCAACCCGTATGGCTCCGTATCAACCCGTATGGCTCCGTATCAACCCGTATGGCTCCGTATCAACCCGTATGGCTCCGTATCAACCCGTATGGCCCCGTATCAACCCGTATGGCCCCGTATCAACCCGTATGGCCCCGTATCAACCCGTATGGCCCCGTATCAACCCGTATGGCCCCGTATCAACCCGTATGGCCCCGTATCAACTCGTATGGCCCCGTATCAACTCGTATGGCCCCGTATCAACTCGTATTGCCCCGTATCAACTCGTATGGCCCCGTATCAACTCGTATGGCCCCGTATCAACCCGTATGGCCCCGTATCAACCCGTATGGCCCCGTATCAACCCGTATGGCCCCGTATCAACCCGTATGGCCCCGTATCAACCCGTATGGCCCCGTATCAACCCCTATGGCCCTGTATCAACCCCTATGGCCCTGTATCAACCCGTATGGCTCCGTATCAACCCGTATGGCCCCGTATCAACCCGTATGGCCCCGTATCAACCCGTATGGTCCCGTATCAACTCGTATGGCCCCGTATCAAAAAATATCTCCCCGTAAGGTCCCTTATGGTACACAAATACGGCAAATTTTTGAACATGTTCAAAAATTTGCCGTATGGTCCATACTCGTCCTGTATGCTCCTGTATGCTCCTGTATGCTCCCGTATCAGTCCGTACGGGTAATTAAGTATGGCCCCGAATTTGATACGGATGCAAATACGGCCCGCTACGGATGCAAATACGGGTATGTGTGAGAGTGGCTTTAGCAGACATGTGGAAGCATGGAGACTTAGGCGAGACAACTTGAAATTAGTTGTGGACCCGGTATTGTTACTGCGGAGTAAACGCACACACAAGACCATTGACGGCAACAGTCTAACTGTGTGATCGACTGGCAAATAAACTCGACAAAAAACGTTCGGAAAATCAAGTTTAACTGACGATTTATCTCTTGTTACTAAATCATTTTCCTTGAATTTTGTATCATTGGAAAGCCCTGTTATTTCTCTTTACAGTGATGTGTCATTTGTTATGATTAATCAATTGGGGGATGTGCAGTATAGCGGAATACAGGGGTGGGTGGAAAGTGAAATGTCACAAAATTCACTGCTGTTGTCATGCAGTGCATTCCCCTTTTGCTTGGAGGATGGGAATGTTGTCAATGCACTTTTTAACAATAGCATTGCATTTTTTAACAATTCACTTTACACCCGCCCCCGTATTCAGCTGTGCTGCACGTCCCCCAAGTGCTTAATTATAACAAATGACACATCATCGTAAAGAGGAATAACAGGGCTTTCCAATGATATAAAATTCAAGGAAAATTATTTTGCAACAAGAGAGAAATTGTCAGTCAAACTTGACTTTCCGAACTTTTTCTGAGGAGTTTAGTCAGATTTGTTCATGGTTCTTTTTGTTCATCATAATGGGTTTCCTCCCATGGTTTTGAAAAGAATCTTTCTGAGTCAGAAGTCACTTGAGAACATAGGCCTACTTATGTGCAAATACGAAATGTTAGAAATCTTCCATTAATTCCCGACCCGCTAAGGCCCTACAAAATGGCCATCAGATGGTGCTTGACACCATTCGATTTGTACCATTCGATGTACAAATCGATATCGAGATTTAGTCCAAGGTGCAACGATTTAGTTAAATTTAACTTGCAATTTTCCCCTCCGATTTCGAGATCGTTTCTTTCGTTACAAATTTCTTCCAAGTTCCATGTCGCATAGCCACAGCCGTACGGGCACGCATTGTAGAAACCGCTTGAATACAGAGCGGGCAATATTACAATGAGTGAGGTCACATTTCTGTGTTAGTGTTAGTGTTGAAAGTCGTGCAGAACCCTATTATATATTCAGGTTGCATCGTTCTCAGATCCGAGATACCCACGGGTTCTCACCACTGACTTGACCATTCAGTATCTACCCCACCGGAGTAAACAACTCCCTATAAACCTCAAAAGAATTTGGAAAATCCATCTCCACCAAATACAATAACGGAAACCTCCATTTAATCTTGGTGGAACACGCCACTGATCCTGTAAACGCTATGCACGGGAAGAAAAATACAAATTCGTTATCAAAAATAATCCCAAACATATGCAATTAATCGGGATAGCCCAAATAAATAAAAAATCAGGTAATTTACCAAAAACCCACCCTCGAGCTAGGGTAACCATTTAAATTACCAAAATAAACACTATACCTCAAAAATCGCTATCCCACCCAACGGATTTTTTAATTTAACGTGTACGAATGACACAAAATCCCAAAAATATAAACTGTGGAAATAAAAAAACAAAATAACACAACACATCGGTAAAACTCCAACTATAAAGGACCACAACACACTGCATTTTACTCGATTGTAACTGCAAATACCCGAAAAAGGTCTTTTTCCACAAAAAAGAAACACAATCCGATGATAAATTTCCACCTTTGGATCAGGATTTTCCTCGCTGCTGAACACGAACGCTCATTGGACAACGGAACCAACCCATGGGAGGTCACGCAGAGCAGGATGCATCCACAACGCATAAAAAAGCCCAACCAGGCCATTTAACTGCAACAATGACGTGGTCAAAACGCACGGGGCGTATCAAGCCAGCAAAGTGTCTGAACTTAACTGTATACACAACAGACACATCACCAACTTGATATGACAGCCCTTGTACCAACTAAAAGCAGAAAACGCGCAAAAGAAGCGCAAAAAATAGATCTCTAAATTTAAAACATGAAACAAACACTTTGACCAAAACTATACCCAATATATGTCAAGGCTAAACAAAACTCAAATAAACTAAGAGAGCACTAAACTTCGAAAAAAAGCAATGGATGCGAACGCAAACTGAAAAACCCCAACGAGAAACAACCTGTGAACAACTACCAACCTATCCAAAGCAAATCTTTCAGAAACTGAAAAATATACCGCTTTGGGTAAACTACTAAGTTTTTGTTCCGACAATTGCTAAAACATTGGGAAAATCTACGCGCGGTAGACAACTTTAAAACACCCAAAAATGAGAGTGGCCAATATGTTAAACACGCAAAAATCCTTTCTAACACCAAACGGCGACAAAAAGAAAGCATGCCGGCACACGCCTAAATAAGCCAACGGATATCAAAATAATGAAAGGACACTTCAAAATAACAAAACGCCACTCAGTGTTAATACCCAAACAATACCAGTAACAAACCAGAACTATAAAAAAAGAGCAGTCACTGAACACTAAACAATCCTGCTCTAACTAAACAAATAAGCTGGTTCTATCGCTCTCAAGATTTACCCAAATGCGAGGTAATCCGATTCATTTTGAATCCACCCGCAACTGATGAAGGGCAGACGGAAGCCTAGAAAGCTAGCTCTTGCTAAACCTAAAGGAACTGAAAAACGTTCTTTTACTCGCATAACCAAAAACCGGGGAAACTCTCCCACACCACCAATGTGCAAGTACCCCAGCAAAAACGGTACAAATTGGATACAAATAAACTTTGGAATAAAATAATATATTTTATTTCAAACAATCAAAACAAGTCAACCGGAATGCATGTGTCTCTGAATGGGAGAACGCCACCAACCCCCTCTTTACTTATATATATATCGACTTGACATGTCGGCAAGATGCCGAGTCAACAGATCTAATAACAGATCTGTTACACTAACACGGTTTCCCGAGACACCATGTTAACCGATCTGTTAACAGATCTGTTACACTAACACGGAGCACAGAATTGGCCCTCACTCACTGCAATTTGCGGTTCTGCGCACGATTTTCAACACACACTAACACGCCGTGTTAACACGGTGTTTGTTCCGAGTTCACAATTCTGATTGAGATAACAGATCTGTTAACAGATCAGTAACACTAACTAATGCGATGCGTCGTACTATAGGCGCCGCTTTTTTGTCCGAATACTAGGCAAAGAATGACGTCTTTGCGTACAAGTCCTTCATGCATTTCCATGGCAAAATAAACGAAAAAGTGCCCAGTATTCGGACAAAATGGCGGCGCCCTTACTGTGGGGCATTGTTAAAATTGCCATTCTTTGTGAAGTTCGTGTTCGCTTTTCAGAGGGTGATATTTCTTGTTTTTGCATTAAAAATAATTTATAAGTTCCACTTGTTGAGTACAAGGTCTTTTGTTTCTTGGGTATATATCCCTTTAACTAATAAAATTACCGTTTTTTTTAGGCTATCATTTGTAGGGTAGTTTTTAGGTGTGCAGTTGTGATTATGCTTTATATCAGAAAGACTGCTATTATTATTTCTTTCTGGTATTCATACCAAGGATTCCTCTAAAGTGCCCATTGCACTGTCACTCGCAAGCGTGAAGAAACCCATGAAGACTTAGAAATTAGAAATGGCCAGAGACACCGGGGAATCCCCCTTGCTCATCACGAAAGAATGCTCTGGGATCTTTAAAGTGCGTTACCTAACACACTGGACCAATGGCTTTACATCCCTTCCGAAGGATGGAGCAAGTGTGGTTGAGTGCCTTGCTTATAAGGGCACAGGTACCGCATCCGGGGGAGGTTCGAACCCACAACCCCAAGTTTTCACCTATGTTTGCGAGTCAATGACCCAAACCACTCGGCCACGGTACCTCAGTGTTTTCACTGCTCATTTCAAATGATTTTAGACCTGAAACGTATTTTGTTCCTTTTTGTGACAGGCACGGGCAGAGTTACTTCACTTTGATTATGGTGACGTGATTGTCAAAGAGGGGGAAACACCAAACGGCATCTATCTCATTGTATCTGGACTGGTTAAGGTAGGCTTTCTTGTAGATTGCTCAATAGAAAACTACATATGTACATGTAGTGGAATTGCAACATGTAAACTATTAACTGTTTTAACTGGATGTAATTTGCCCATACACAATGCGGTATATGCACTAAATACTTAGTCAATAGTGTGTTTCCCAAGAACATGTTAAAAACTCATAGCGTCCGCGGGTGGGACTCGAACCCACAACCTTCTGCATACTAGGCAGACGTCTTTATAACCCCATCATTTGCAGTTACCCAAAATTTTACTTCACGGTTTGACAAGAAAAACCTGACTAAAAGTGTTGATAGCAATGGTGACAAATACCACCTTTTTTTTTTCCAAGAAAAATATTATCTTTGTTGAAGAAATTGCCAACTGAAGGTGGTTTTTTTTAAAAAGTTGTCTGCAGACCACCTTTTTACCATTCATTCACACACAAAAACCATGCATGGATTTTTCAGGTTTTCTGCAGTATTACTGCATCTATGTGGCTGAAATGTCTTCAAGGCAGTTTTATCAACATACGCTTTTAGTCACGGGTGGAAATAATGCCGTTTTTAACAGCATGTATGCTCCACTTTATGTCTACGCTATACTGTAACAAGAATATTCCCTGCTTGTTATGAAACTCGGCACGAAAAGAACACACAAGTGAAGACAATTCTCAGCATGAAAGTACCGCAGGTTTATTTTGGTCCAACTTTCCTCAACAAACACAAAGATCAAAGATGGCGCAGAGAATCGCGTCCCCGCGCGGAACGGGTATCCCGATCCTCCGGCAGGGGCTCACGCCACCCGGCTCCGTGGGCAGCCGCAATGGCGCCACCAACACGTCAGTTAGACCCACCGTGAAACGGTGCTGGCGCCCCCAGCGGCGGATCGGGACGGCCGTTACACTGCCCCCTTCGAGGACCCTGCTTGTCCCCAAAGCAGGCGGCGACGCCCAGTTCCGCCGGGAAGACGATTCCCTGCAATACATGGCAACTGCAACTGCAGAACAAAAAAACAAAGAACAACTGTTAGAAAAAGAAACACAACATGGCAACAAAGTGTCTGATTAGCTAGGGGGTGGTGGTCCCCGCTGCGTCTCCGTCTGGGTGCCGCTCTCTGTCCGCGATGGCGTTGTAGCGCTCGGGGGCCGCTCCGATGGGGGTGGTGTCGAGGCTCTCTGGGCGTCCGGCTGGGGTGCCGCGGCGACCGGGGGTTGCTCCGGTGGGGTGCGATTCCCCCCACGAGCGGGCGGCTCCGACAGGGCGGTTCCGGGCCTGGACGCCTCAGCGCGAGGGGGCGACTCCGAATGGCCGCCAAGCCCCCTCCGCTCCCTGTCTTCGCCGTCCATCCCGTCGTCGCTGGCGTGCACGTCCAATTGGTCGCCCACTGTCACGGTCGCCACCCTCTCTGGTCCCTGGGGACAATACTGGAGGTGGCGATGCCTAACGTCATCCCTGTAGAAGGATCTCCCGCATCCGAGGGGGCACTCGAACGGCATCGTCGGGTGTAGCGCCGGGCACGCTGTTCGGTGGTGCCTCCTCAGGTTCGACAGGCGGGTGAACCGCCGGTCGCAGTGGCTGCACTGGGCATTGCTCATCCTTATAAGGGGGCGGGTTCCGGCCCGCTCTCCGCTGTTTGTGGTGCGCCCTGCTGTCGGGGCGCCTCCGGTCTCCTGCTTCCGCGTCCTTACCAGGGGCAGGTTCCGAACCGCCCTCAGCTGTGGGGGCGCGGCCTCGTGGCGGGGCGCCTCCCGGTCTCCAGCTTCCGCGTCCTCCTCGGAGTTTCCCGGCGGCGGCCGCGTCGCCAGGTCCTCAGTTTTCACTTTATCTCCCGGGCCCTCTCCGGCCGGCCGCGTCTCCTGGTTCAGTAGGTCTCTCTCCGTCCCGGTGGCCTCCTCTTCGCGGGGAGCCGCTGCGTCTAGGAACACCGTCCCAACCCCTATCCATTGTAGTTCCCTTACCTTGTGTCCAACCTGAACTCTTGCCACCGATGGGTGCTGTTCGTAGCCTCTTAAAGCCGCGGGCTTTTCATTGATCAACACTGTGTTGTCCCCCCACCGCCACTGGCAACGGTATGTCGACAGGAAGTCTATCCCCAGGATGACATCCGGCTCAATTTTAGCTACAATGCAGGCATGGCTCAAGACCTGATCTCCGATCTGGAGTTCAAAAGTAGCCCTCCCCCGGACCTGCATGGGGCTCCCATCCGCTTGCCTCAGAGTCTCCGGCAGAGGCTGGAGGTTTGGCTTCTCGGGTCCGTAAAGTTCGTCATAGATGCGTTCGGAAATTAGGCTCACCGAAGCTCCCGTGTCCAGCAAGAAGCAGACAGGCGTCGACACAACTTTCCCCGCAATGTAGTTTTCCCCCAGCGGCACATTCGGTGTCGTCTGGTTCCGTCCTGGTGGTCTTCCCCCGGCTGTCCGCTGGCTCGGCTTCCTTCGTGGACAATCGCGCCGGAAGTGCCCGAATTCGTGGCACCCAAAGCACTCCACCATCGACCGGTCGAGCGGTCTACGCGCGTAGCCTGTGCTCTCCGTGTTCCTGTATGGTATAGGTTGCGCTAGCTCCACTACCGACCTCACTTCCCTGGTTCCTTGTCTTCCCTTCCTGTTCTGTACCTGGGACTCCAGGAAAGCCTCCATCTCCGTTGCCAGGGTGATTGCTTCGGTCAGGGTCGTCGCCTTTCTCGAAAAAACGTGGCGTTGCAGCTGCTCGTCACCTAATGCATTCCGGAAAGCATCCACAGCCAGGTCCTCCCGAGCTTGCGTGGGGAGGTTCGGGTAGCTCTTGGAAACCAACCGCCTGATCGACTGCCCCAGGCCACTGATAGATTCGTCCCGACGTCTGGTGCACATCGACAGCTGGGCCCGATGCAGTGGAACTTGGGCCGTGACTCCGAAACGCTGTTCGAAGTACTCTAGGATACGGAGGTACTCCGTCCGAGCCTCCGGTGCCATATCAGCCAGAGCTTCCCGTGCCGAGCCCTTCAGATGGGCGCCCAGAAACATCGCCTTCTCGGACTCGCTCCACTGGTTGACTCTGGCCACGCTCTCAAAATGGACCAGGTAATCCGACCACGAGGAAACCCCGTCAAACTTATCTGGAAGCATCATCGGTCGTCGACCTCCTCCGGGGGGCCCCGCGGTCGGCGGTTGTGCCGGTGATGGACCGGACCCCGTGGCTGGCTGGGTGGCTGGAGTGTCTGCATCCGGGTTCCCGCTCCGCGGTGGCGCCCCATAGGGTTGTGTAGTGCGGTTCTCCGAGGGGAGCCTCCCGCCATATAGTTGTGCAGTGCGGTTCTCCGAGGGGAGCCTCCCGCCATGTAGTTGTGCAGTGCGGAGCTCCGAGGGGAGCCCTCCGCCATACAGTCGTGCAGTGCGGTTCTCCGAGGGGAGCCTCCCGCCATGTAGTTGTGCAGTGCGGAGCGAATCCTGATGCTCCGCACCATAGGGTTGTGCAGTGCGGTTCTCCGAGGGGAGCCTCCCGCCATGTAGTTGTGCAGTGCGGAGCGAATCCTGATGCTCCGCACCATAGGGTTGTGCAGTGCGGAGCAAATTATCGTGCTCCGCACCATAGGGTTGTGCAGTGCGGAGCAAATTATCGTGCTCCGCACCATAGGGTTGTACAGTGCGGAGCAATTTCACTTGCTCCGCACCATAGGGTTGTGCAGTGCGGAGCAAACTATCGTGCTCCGCACCATAGGGTTGTGCAGTGCGGAGCAATTTCACTTGCTCCGCACCATAGGGTTGTGCAGTGCGGAGCAATTTCACTTGCTCCGCACCATAGGGTTGTGCAGTGCGGAGCAAATTATCGTGCTCCGCACCATAGGGTTGTACAGTGCGGAGCAATTTCACTTGCTCCGCACCATAGGGTTGTGCAGTGCGGAGCAATTTCACTTGCTCCGCACCATAGGGTTGTGCAGTGCGGAGCAATTTCACTTGCTCCGCACCATAGGGTTGTGCAGTGCGGAGCAAATTATCGTGCTCCGCACCATAGGGTTGTACAGTGCGGAGCAATTTCACTTGCTCCGCACCATAGGGTTGTGCAGTGCGGAGCAAATTATCGTGCTCCGCACCATAGGGTTGTACAGTGCGGAGCAATTTCACTTGCTCCGCACCATAGGGTTGTGCAGTGCGGAGCAATTTCACTTGCTCCGCACCATAGGGTTGTGCAGTGCGGAGCAATTTCACTTGCTCCGCACCATAGGGTTGTGCAGTGCGGAGCAATTTCACTTGCTCCGCACCATAGGGTTGTGCAGTGCGGAGCAAATTATCGTGCTCCGCACCATAGGGTTGTGCAGTGCGGAGCAAATTATCGTGCTCCGCACCATAGTCTCGTGGCATGCGGGTCTCCGAGGGGAGCCTTCCAACATGGTCGTGTGCGGCGCGGAGTCGGTCCGAAGGTTCCGCGCTGTAGTCTGGTAGCGTGCGGGGCTCCGGTTGGAGCCGTCCGTTAGGATCGTGTGCGGTGCGGAGTCGGTCCGAAGGTTCCGCGCCGTAGTCACGTGGCATGCGGGTCTCCGATGGGAGCCATCCAACATGGTCGTGTGCGGCGCGGAACGGATCCGGAGGTTCCGCTCCGTAGTCTGGTAGCATGCGGGTCTCCGAGGGGAGCCTTCCAACATGGTCGTGTGCGGTGCGGAGTCGGTCCGAAGGTTCCGCGCCGTAGTCACGTGGCATGCGGGTCTCCGATGGGAGCCATCCAACATGGTCGTGTGCGGCGCGGAGTCGGTCCGGGGATTCCGCGCCATAGTCTGGTAGCGTGCGGGGCTCCAAGCGGAGCTGTTCTCCCTGGTCGAGTGCGGCGCGGAGTCGATCCGGAGGTTCCGCTCCGTAGTCTCGTGGCATGCGGGTCTCCGGTGGGAGCCGTCCAACATGGTCGTGTGCGGCGCGGAATTGATCCGGAGGTTCCGCTCCGTAGTCTGGTAGCGTGCGGGGCTCCGGTGGGAGCCGTCCGTTAGGGTCGTGTGCGGTGCGGAGTCGGTCCGAAGGTTCCGCGCCGTAGTCACGTGGCATGCGGGTCTCCGATGGGAGCCATCCAACATGGTCGTGTGCGGCGCGGAACCGATCGGAGGTTCCGCTCCGTAGTCTGGTAGCGTGCGGGGCTCCAAGCGGAGCTGTTCTCCCTGGTCGAGTGCGGCGCGGAGTCGATCCGGAGGTTCCGCTCCGTAGTCTGGTAGCATGCGGGTCTCCGAGGGGAGCCTTCCAACATGGTCGTGTGCGGTGCGGGGTGGATCCTCCGGAACCCACCGGAACTTTCCCGGCTCAAAATGCACCGGGGTCGAGCTTAGGTCTGTCCATGGGTCGCTGGTTTGATCTAACCCCCCGCAAAAACTACTCGGATTGGCAGGGTCAGGCCGTACCGTACGTACCGGCCTTTTTCCCTCTACAATCTCAGGCTCTAACATTTTACCAGTATCCTCCCACCACCCGGAGTTTTCTCTCGGGTTTTCCCCAACAAACGAGTACAGTAATTCATCTACAGTTACGAACGTACTACTGTGGGCCTTGTCAGTCTGGCCTCCGTACTGGTACTCGTCACTTTCTGGCATGTCCCCGCTCCGCGGCGAGTCTGATACCAGACCTCCCCGGTCTCGTGAATTCATTGCTTGAAAATCTCGAATTCCACCTGTATTTCTCTCAGTGTGCCGCCCCACCGCTGCCGCCAGTGTAACAAGAATATTCCCTGCTTGTTATGAAACTCGGCACGAAAAGAACACACAAGTGAAGACAATTCTCAGCATGAAAGTACCGCAGGTTTATTTTGGTCCAACTTTCCTCAACAAACACAAAGATCAAAGATGGCGCAGAGAATCGCGTCCCCGCGCGGAACGGGTATCCCGATCCTCCGGCAGGGGCTCACGCCACCCGGCTCCGTGGGCAGCCGCAATGGCGCCACCAACACGTCAGTTAGACCCACCGTGAAACGGTGCTGGCGCCCCCAGCGGCGGATCGGGACGTCACTCTACATGTAGTTCCAGCCAGAAAGCCCCTGCCAGCTTCTCGCTGCCAACATAAACCCGGCTTTCATTTCATTACGCCACAGACCTTGAACAAAATTGGGCTGGGGAAACATGGGCATGCATACACCAAGCATCATGTTTTGACTCGACTTTTCAGGCATTGCACATCAAAGTTGGAAAAGCTTGATAAAGTCGGACGAAATATACATCGGTCTTCACTGCAACTGAAATTTGCAAAAGCACTTTACAAAGTCAGAACACCGGTATTACCCATGAGATCAGGCTACAAGCAGTATACAGTATATACTCATACTTGATATTCACGCACGAGTACCATTTTGAGAGTATCATTTATATGTGGTGTTGCACATTTTGGCTGAATTCTCATAAAGCTGCATGGAAGGAGCGAGTATCTGGACCATGAGATTGCCAGCCACCATTCAGTCGTGGCAAGCACGGAGCAAGGCCAGTTTGAAGATTACCTGTCTGTCGGCAATGTGATCGGAGAAATGGGCGTACTGACTGGACGGCCGCGCAATGCAACAGTAGTGTGTGAGACAACAGTACAGGTACATGCTTCCTAGCTCAATAGCCCATAAGCAAGCAGCGTTGTAGTAGAGTCCACACTTCGGAGTCCAAGTCTAAGTCCGAGTCCAGCTTCTCCAAGTCCTAGTCCAAGTCCAAGAGATGTGGCAGTGAATCGGATTACTTCCATAGCGCACTGCCTTTGTCCGGCCTTATTCCTACATGTCAACACTGCCCAATAGACCGTGTAAGTTGATCTCTAGACCCTTGAACAGGGCTCCGGAACCTTCGCCCTGTTGCCGTTTCCCACCCAAAATCTGTGGCAAACTCACGCAAACGAAATTTGTCCTGATATTTGCTCAATAGGTGCACTCACCCAAGTGTTGAAATATTTCGAAGAGTACGCATTGGTCTGGGGCGGTATTCAATTCAATACTTAAGCCATATTTATAAGAATTGTCATTCATTTTGGGCTGAAAATCGGTATTCAGTGGCTAAGTTTTTACTTCAGTGAATTCCTTAAAAACATTTGGTATTTAAATTGTTTTTTTTGGCAAAGTATTTTACTTAACTTTGAGAAGGCAGGGAAGCACATTTAAGCAAATTATACATACATCACATGCACACTGTAACCGTTTTTGGGCAGTTTTGTTTGGGTTCGCATGTAGAGCATTTTGCGTATGAAAAATATGATCATGAGAAGGGGCGGGATATGCGCGTCCCACGCAGTATTCGATTGGCTGTTTGGGCAGTTCTGTGTCCTGCGTAAATTTGTGACGTCACAATTTATCTTAGTATTTTACGTACTAAAGTAGAAGTCTTATTTAGGAGACAATTGGATATGAGATAATTATAAGTCATTTTCTTAGCCAAGCTAAATACTTAGTAAAGTTTTGACTTAAGTCTTGAATTGAATACCGCCCCTGATGTCTAGTTTCGGAGAAATCCCAAGGCAACATTTCGACCCGCGAAGGCGGAGGTCAAGTACGAGGGCTTCGTTCGAGCGTATCCTCAATGTGTTAACATGAGTATACTCCTGTGCGCACGGACGACAGTCACGACACTCGGTCAGTGAGAGACGCTCAAACGCAACATGTTGGCCTCTCTGCTCTCCGCTTGTGCACATTTTATATTTTGGAATAAACTGCCTTATTCTTATCACACGGAGGGTCAACAATTTGCCTTAAGATTTTACCAAAACTAGACTACATATCGATGCGTACTCTTCAGAATATTTAAATGCTTAGGTGAGTGCACCTATTGAGCAAATATCAGACCAAGCGACAACCTCAAGAACTTGTGGTACGTTGCGAGATTCCTGGACTTTCGGGGACCAAGTATAGAAGCTAAAGTACATGTAGCGACTTTTTTTTTCTTTTATCTTTTTTTGGTACCATTTTGGCTCCAAAATAAGCACTTTAAAAAATTACTTGTGCATTGTGCAAAAAGTTAATTGAACAAAAAAGTTCATGAAATTATAAATCTGACCTTTTATTTCCGTCTCTGAGATAAACTGGTAACCCTGGACATAATATAAAAACCATGCAGTGCATCGCTGGGAGTTCGCAAGTTGCACGAATATTTTCACGCTAGTGTTTTTGTGCGAATATGATGCATTATGGCCGTTTTCAAAAGTACTTGATTTGGTTTCAGACATGCAGTCTTTGCGATTTTCTGACATGGCCATTTGTACTTTATCTGTTTGTTTGGTTTTGTTTGTTGTTGGTGGTTTTATCTACTCTCAACAGGAGTGATCGTTCAAGTTGACATTCAAACCAGATATTTGTTTAGCCACGTTAATATTTCCGAGATGCACTAAGTATGAGCCTGTAATTTGTAAACTTAGTTGCAAACCGGAAACTAAAGGTCAAATATTTGTATTTGTTTGTGACAAGCTCAGACAACATTATCTTCATTTTATTTCAATATTAAATCCGTAGAATTTATAGGAACACATCGGCTTACTGTTTACATAATGTACAGTAGTGATAGCATCATTGACAATAATTTTTCGATGGTCGTTGTGAAAGAAAATCATCAAAATGTCACGTAATTAACTAAACAGGTTTAAAATTAACATAAGAGGCCAAATGTTGGGCAATACGCTTTACCAGCCGTCCAGCGCTCTATTATGTGTATTATTTGTCTATAAAAGTGGCGTTAGATAAGCTTACACGGGTCGACACGAGTTTAACCTCGTTTCCTTTTTTCCCCTGACTCATCACACCTTGCATGATCCTCATCAGGTCAGCGCTGACTCGAGGAAGCAACTTGAATGCAACTACTTGGTTCTTTCAACGTCCGTAATAGTGATGTTTTTTATATGGATAGTATTCGCCGCAGATGCGAAAATTTGAGAGATTCTCTTGCCCATATCAACACCCATATCAAATATTGTATTGGCTCCATCGCCGCAACTATGTGGAGTTACCGCGCCGTATGCATCTGCACGATGTGCTGATAATAACTGTTGATTGATCGAAACGGTTTGATTGAAAATGCCCTCTAGCGGCATGGCATACATTTGCACAACATTGTGAAAAGCATTTTAAGGGAAATCAATAAGCCCTCTTACAGAAACACAGCGATACTTGCGGGTACTACAAACAATCGTCAGAAAATAAACTCTAAAGGCTATGAAAAAATACCATCCCACGCAGTCTCACGATGGTTTGCACGTGGTACAAATCACAAAATGCATGCACACCGCAAGTTCCGACAGTAGCGCCGCGCTCCAGCCGCGGATTCTGTTCAGTTTCTCGGGTCAATTTCATCCCACCATAGCCGTTATCTCATTCATTATGACAAATAAATCTTGTAAAAGAGCGGGTTTGAAGATAACAAAAATACATAGGCCCTAATTTATAAAGAAAGCTAGCTGCACGTGCATGATCACTTTCAACCGGAACCCACACCGCCGGCAATACTTGCCGAACCCGAACCGAACAAATGTTCGGGGAGAAATTAGCGAACTTTTGCCGAACCGAACCCGAACTTGCGGACTTCGTTACAGCCTTATGTGGGACATGTATGTCACATGGTTTTGTTGACAGCACTGACGTCATCCATTGAATTAGAAGTCAGACGACCGATTTGATCCCTCCCCATAAAAAAAAACATAATAAAATCCAGTTAATTCAAGGCATGTTCAATTCTTTCTGATCCAGACCCAATTTTATAGCACTGCTTAACAGCAATTTTTCTCTTAGTTAGGGTCCGGTCTATTTTTTTTTCACATTATTAACAATAAGCAATTGGAAATGTGCCTCAACTGCAGAAAGTGCAGAGCAGACTTTGCTTAAAAACAATTGACATAACAATAGCCGTCCTCAAGCATATGCTAAACCATGTCATGACAATGAAATAACACCTAAAGGAAGGGACAACACTTGTTTGAAGTTATCAACGAATTTAATCAAAAATACTAATTTAACGATATATATGTATTGCCCGGTGCATAAACCTTTATGAGAGTCTCGTTTTGCAACGTGGGCATGGCAATTAATTTTGATGATAAACTCTGCAACTAATGAAACTATGTGCCTCGCCATATTTAACATTTTGAAAGGGATCATGACGTCATTACGCCATGCAACAATTGCATGGATGACGTCAAGATTGATGCCTTGTTCCCCGACTCCCATACGCCGTGAAGCTAGTAAAAATCTGTTGTCTTGACTCACTCCCTCTCAAGTCCGAGCGCCGAACTGCAAAAGATGGCAACTTTAATTATGAAGCGTACATAATTAGGCAACCCTTTGCAAGTTCCTTCCTTTATTAAAGGAACACACCTTCTTTGTTGGGCTATTTTGGGCTCGAAATAGACCCATACATTATTCTGAAGCGCTTTCGAGAGCAAATCAGATATATCCTGAAAAGACGCCGTCAAATTTGGCCGTTTTTGAGCACTTTTGAAAAATTCAAGGTCACGTGACTTTTCGGAACCAAATTCTCACGTGGTCTTGTGAGTTAGTTGTATTTCCAGCCGTAAACAAGTTTGTTACTGCACAACTGCACCAAATTCAACTCTGATTTTCCCCCAATATTTATAAGTAATTGACAAAAGAGAGACTATTTATACAGGTACGAAACAGAGTTAAACATAAGTATGAGAATTCGAACATAACTGTTTGTTTCGAGAGTCCGGAAAACGGGAGCGAGCGCGTGCTACGGCAGGCTACCGTGGAGTGTATGATATTCCCCCCCGTGCAGCACGCAGTGAGTGAACACAGTGCTTGAGTGAACACAGTGCTTGAGTGAACACAGTGCACGACCGGGTGTGTTGCTTCGTGTACATTCGTGAAGAAAAAAAACATGATGCCAACTCCTCAAAAGAAAACGGAAATTCCTATTCGGTTGTCCGGGCTGTCCAGTGAAATCGTGAGCAAAAAATTTGAGATATCCTGAGCAGGAGAAGAGCGAATCGTCTGTGACAAAGTCGTGAGGCTCGCGCGTAGTTGCAACGGCTGGTAAAGCGTATAAACCGTCTTTTGACTGTTTTTGTTAATTTTGCACATCTTTAGTAAATTACGGGATATTTTGATCTTTTTTCACAACGACCATCAAAACAGTATTGTCAATGCTCCTACATCACTAAATCATGTAAACAGTAGGCAGGTGTGTACCTTTAAAGCTGAGCACATCTCATCTGCTATATTAACTCTTCCACTATACAGTGCCCCGTGCTCACAGCGGCTCGAGAAACGTCTACTTCTGGTTGAAAAGTTGCTGCCAGCTGCTTGCCTGTACACACAGACTAACCTGGGGCCAATTTCAGCTGTTTGCAGAAATATTTGCTTTATCCAAAAATTATTTGAATGTTTGCTTTATAAAAAATGGGTTATCAGTAAATATTGTATGTCAACTTGTGTTTTTGGCTAGAATAGCAGAAAATCAGTCAATTGTAATGCACATCATGTAAGATTTTGACTGAAAACGCATTTTATAAAGCATACACATTTTTCTGCTAAACAGGTTTATAAAATTGGGCCCTGCAGGGTCTTAATTAATTCCGTATCAGATCTTGAAAAAAAATTCCATAGTGAAAGAGTTAGGCACACTTTAAGCTACTGCTCAAGCACCAACATTAGGCTCTGATCCTACATGTACATGTAGGTTATGGATATGGATTGGATACAAAAAGCACGTCTTTAGTCCTCTATTATTAATCGCTGGCTGCCAGGGATTACATGTCTTTTACCCTAAAACTACTTAGGCCATTATCAGCGTCCAGGCCCCTATCCGGTTTTAAACGGATTGTTTAAGACAGGCCAAACCCACTTTTAATCCCATTCATAAATACCTTTTTTGTGTAAATCGGTAAAATACACCCAAATTAGCTTGTCGTTGCATTGACATTCACAAATTAGCTTGTCGTTAAATTCATCTTGTTGTTTGTACGTTCAAACTGCTAGCTGTGCGTCGAGTTGTTTGTTCGATCGCGCGCGTTACGCGTATAATGCAGATGTGTTGTATACGCGGAAGATGTTGCATGCACATGCAGTGCAAATTTTGCTGTCGGGAGCGTGCATTTTCTGCGTGCGTGTGTGAGTTCCATATGCTTAGTACATGTAGGTCGCAGGCAAAAACGCGAGCCAGCTAGTTTTAAACACTGTTTATTATCATTCCTTTAAAACCGGCCACGTGATGTGTTCTCAGCCAATGAGGATGCATTTTTTGTCTAAGGTATTTATGAATTAGGTATAAATATGATATTGCAAATTACATTTTTTTTGTGGTGGTGGCCTTTACTTTTGGAAACTTGAAATTGAGAAGTTAGACTAAAACTTTCAAATTCGGAAACCTGGGAGTATTTAAATGTTTCCTCAAAATCCATCCCTTCTTGTTGCAGGTGTATTACATCAATAGAGAAGATATGGAGGTTGCACTTGACACATTCACCCTCCATCCATCACTTCAGTACCGACTCTGGAGGGTTATTGCCATCCGTATTGCTACTCCACTCATGTTGGAGCAAATGGCATACCATGTACGTGTTATTAGTGGTCAGTCTCTGTTCAAAGTCAGCCCAGGCCGTGTTCATGCTCAGCCTGTGCAAATTGTGTTTGGGCTCAGTGTGGGCTCTGTCCTGTATACGTTTGAGCTCTGTGTGGGCTCAGTATTATTATTATTATTATTTCTTTGTTGGAGCAAATGGCATACCATGTACGTGTTATTAGTGGTCAGTCTCTGTTCAAAGTCAGCCCAGGCCGTGTTCATGCTCAGCCTGTGCAAATTGTGTTTGGGCTCAGTGTGGGCTCTGTCCTGTATACGTTTGAGCTCTGTGTGGGCTCAGTATTATTATTATTATTATTTCTTTCTGGTATTCATACCAAGGATTTCTCAAAAGTGCCCATTGCACTGTCGCTCGTAAGCGTGAGGAAACCCATGAAGAATTAGAATTAGAAATGGCCAGAGACAACGGGGAATCCCCTTGCTCTTCACGAAAGAATGCTCTGGGATCTTTAGAGTGCGTTACTATTACCTAACACACTGGACCAACGGCTTTACATCCCTTCCGAAGGATGGAGCAAGTGGGGTTGAGTGCCTTGCCCAAGGGCACAGGTACCGCAGCCGGATTTGAACCCAGATTCGAACCCGCAACCCCAAGTTGTCAGCCATGATTGTGAGTCAATGGCCCTAACCACTTGGCTACGGTACCCCACCATGAGTATGGGCTCTGTCCTGTGTTTGAGCTCAGTATGGGCCGTGTTCAGGCTCAGTATATACAGGGTCTCCTGCAAAAAGGAAACTGAGATTAAATTGCTAATTACATGTACTCGATATTTAATGAGAATTTTGGAAAATGGCAAGTACCATCCAATTCCTCACTGTGTCCTTTTTCTTATGACACCACAAAATCCAGAATACCTCCATGGATGACTTATTAGCACGAATGGTTCAAAAAGACCCTGTCGGAAATTGCTTTGTACCGGATTTTGAATAGGTTCATCAGCTAAAAAGGGATAAACAGGATAAAAAACAATCACTTATAAAAATCTTTGATTCGGACAAACTTTTTTAAATCGATTGTTGATCTTTTTTTATATTTTTCTTTTTTATGAACGTATGTTTAATCTGGTACAAGCTACTTGTATTACTGACGGGGTCGCCTTGAACCATTGATGCTCCAAATAGGTGATGAAATGGGTGGTTATTTCTGTTTTCCAAAGTTTGCAGTAATTAATGAGTAATTACCAATTTAATCGCGGTTTCCTTTTTTCTAGCACACCCTGTATATGGGCTGTGTTCGGGCTCGGTATGGGCCGTGTTCGGACTGAGTATGAGACGTGTTTGGGATAAGTACAGGCTGTGTTCGGGCTCAGTATGGACTGCGTTCGGGCTCAGTACATGATGCTCCAAGAAGGTATTCTGGATTTATTGGTGTCATAGAAAAGAGGACACAGTGATGACATCGGTGGTTATTTCTATTTCTCAGTATTTGCCGTGTTTGGACTGAGTATGGGACGTGTTTGCATGGATTCAGTATGGCCTGTGTTTGGGATAAGTACAGGCTGTGTTCGGGCTCAGTATGGACTGCGTTCGGGCTCAGTACATGATGTTCCAAAAAAGTATTGTGGATTTCTTGGTGTCGTAGGAAAGAGGACACAGTGATGAAATGGGTGGTTATTTCTGTGTTTGGGCTCAGTATGGGCTTTGGGCTGTGTTATAGGCCGTGTTTGGGCTCGGTATGGGCCGTGTTTGGGCTCGGTATGGGCCGTGTTTGGGCTCGGGGTGGGCCGTGTTTGGGCTCGGTATGGGCCGTGTTTGGGCTCGGTATGGGCCGTGTTTGGGCTTGGTATGGGCCGTGTTTGGGCTCGGTGTGGGCCGTGTTTGGGCTCGGTGTGGGCCGTGTTTGGGCTCGGTGTTTGGGCTCGGTGTGGGCCGTGTTTGGGCTCGGTGTGGGCCGTGTTTGGGCTCGGTGTGGGCCGTGTTTGGGCTCTGTGTGGGCGGTGTTTGGGGTCGGTGTGGGCCGTGTTTGGGCTCGGTGTGGGCCGTGTTTGGGCTCGGTGTGGGCGGTGTTTGGGGTCGGTGTGGGCCGTGTTTGGGCTCGGTGTGGGCCGTGTTTGGGCTCGGTGTGGGCGGTGTTTGGGGTCGGTGTGGGCGGTGTTTGGGCTCGGTGTGGGCCGTGTTTGGGCTGGGTGTGGGCCGTGTTTGGGCTGGGTGTGGGCCGTGTTTGGGCTGGGTGTGGGCCGTGTTTGGGCTGGGTGTGGGCCGTGTTTGGGCTCGGTGTGGGCCGTGTTTGGGCTCGGTGTTGGCCGTGTTTGGGCTCGGTGTGGGCGGTGTTTGGGGTCGGTGTGGGCCGTGTTTGGGCTCGGTGTGGGCCGTGTTTGGGCTCGGTGTGGGCGGTGTTTGGGGTCGGTGTGGGCGGTGTTTGGGCTCGGTGTGGGCCGTGTTTGGGCTGGGTGTGGGCCGTGTTTGGGCTGGGTGTGGGCCGTGTTTGGGCTGGGTGTGGGCCGTGTTTGGGCTGGGTGTGGGCGGTGTTTGGGCTCGGTGTGGGCCGTGTTTGGGCTGGGTGTGGGCCGTGTTTGGGCTGGGTGTGGGCCGTGTTTGGGCTGGGTGTGGGCCGTGTTTGGGCTCTGTGTGGGCCGTGTTTGGGCTCGGTGTGGGCCGTGTTTGGGCTCGGTGTGGGCCGTGTTTGGGCTCGGTGTGGGCCGTGTTTGGGCTCGGTGTGGGCCGTGTTTGGGCTCGGTGTGGGCCGTGTTTGGGCTCGGTGTGGGCCGTGTTTGGGCTCGGTGTGGGCCGTGTTTGGGCTCGGTGTGGGCCGTGTTTGGGCTCGGTGTGGGCCGTGTTTGGGGTCGGTGTGGGCCGTGTTTGGGCTCGGTGTGGGCCGTGTTTGGGCTCGGTGTGGGCCGTGTTTGGGCTCGGTGTGGGCCGTGTTTGGGCTCGGTGTGGGCCGTGTTTGGGCTCGGTGTGGGCTGTGTTTGGGATAAGTACGGACTGTTTGGGCTCGGTATGGGCCGTTGTTGGGCTCAGTATGGGCCGTTTTTTTTGTGGCTCATTATGGGCCGTGTTTGGGCTCAGTATGGGCTCGGTATAGGCTGTGTTGTACGTGGGCTCATCCCGGAATGTTGGGCTGAGCTCAGACCATGTTCAGGCCAAGCCGATTCTGGAGGGTGTATCAAAACGTCATAAAATTGTAGATAAAATGGAAATTGTATTATATTTAGAAAATTGGCTCACACATATCGATAGACATATGTTACCTGTTTTCATTACCGTCATGTTGGAAATTTCACGCCTGACTGAACAAGGGCTAGTTTTGCAAACAAAGCTAGAATTAACTTGCGCCAAAAAAATGGAAGATGCAAAACGGGATCAAGGAGCACGAGAGGTCAATTTGACATGTCCTTTCTTTACTATCAGCTTTTCGGAAAGTTTAGCTAGCCCCTTCCGCCCTCCAAGTGACCGTCTTTTTCTGCACACAAATTTGCACACAAGCTTAACACCAAAGGCACGCCTAATAACTGCTCTGTTCTGTCTGAGATGGGCGACTTTGGTTCTTATTTATCTATCCAGTTCATCCAGTTCCAGGGGCAGTAACAAAAACGTGGACTTTAGACGTCCCGGGCTCCATTAAAAGTCTAGTAAATTTGTGAAACGGACTTGGGAATGGCCCCCTTAACGGGACACACCGGCGTACTGCTTACATAATGTAGCGATCTAGCATCCTTGACAATAATATTCGATGGTCGTAGTGAAAATAAATTATCAAAATATCACGTAATTAACTATAAATTTTTAAAATTAACAGAAGAGACAAATGTTCGGCTAGACGCTTTACCAACCGTCGCGATGTATTATGTGTTTGTAAATAAAGGCTGTGTTCGATATAGGTCGACACGTGTTTAACCTCGATTCCTTGTTTTCCCCTGACTCATCACACCTTGCATGATCAGTCAGCGCTGACTCGAGGAAGCACATCGAACGCAACGTTATGGTGGATTTATCGCGCTTAATAGGCCTATGCTTTTTTTTTCCTCGGATATTATTCATCACCGCGCAAGCGAAGACACGAAAATCTGAGAGATTATCTCGTCCATATCAACACCCAGAAACCCTTATGAAATCTGTTGGCAGATTTGTGTACAAATTGGAAAATACGGTATGTACATAGTGTTCGTAGGACATTATTTTCCAACAAGAAGAGAAACCAGCCGCGAATGACAAAAGCAACTCGCACTTCGCGCTGGTTTCTACGGCTGGAAATACAACTAACTCACAAGACCACTTGACTTTTCGGAACCAGAATCTGGTTCCAAAAAGTAACTTGACCTTCAATTTAAAAACAAATGCTCAAAAACGGCAAAATTTGAAGGCGTCTTCTCAGGATATATCTAATTTACTCTGGAAAGCGCTTCAGAATAAGGTATGGGTCTATTTCGAGCCCAAAATAGCCCAGCAAAGCCGGTCTGTTCCTTTAAAATTACCAGACCTAATACCAGTGGTCTTGGTTTTTCTAGTGGGGACATCTCAAGTTTTTGTTACTGCCCGTGGAACTGGATTACATGGTGAGACGAATAAGAACCAAAGTCGCCCATCTCAGACAGAACAGAGCAGTGATCAGCAGCCGATTTCACGAATCCTTACGCTTGCGCAACATTTTATTGCGTAGGCTGCGCAACATTCCTGTGAAAATTACACGCAAGCTATGGGGCTTGCGCCATTTTGCAAAAGTTGTGCAAGCTGCGCACTCTTTCGTGAAATCGGCTGCAGGCGTGCCTTTGGTATTATGCTGAGTGTGCAAATCTGTGTGCATAAATAAAAGACGGTCACGTGGAGGACGGAGGGGGCTAGCTAAACTTTCCGAAAAGCTGATAGCAAATTGATGTCAAATTTACCTCATGCATGCTCCTTGATCCTGTTTTGCATCTTCCACTTTTTGGCGCAAGTTAATTTTAGCTTTGTTTACAAAACTAGCCCCCGTTCAGTCAGGCGTGAAATTCCCAACATGATGACGCCAATGATGTGAGCCAATTTTCTAAATATAATACAATTTCATGAGTTTACCTCTTTTTGATACACCCTGTATGTTCGCCTTTGCCAGCTATTTTGGTTCCACCCAGGCTTTTTTTTTTGCTGACCCCAGGTTGTGTTCTGGCTTTGACCAAAGTAGCTTTTTTTTTCATTCTGTTAGGGCTGGACACAAGAAAAAATCAAACTGCATTTGGAGAGAGGCTTCTTGCCAGACTTGGAGGAAGAAGGGTACAGCTTGCTATTGGGTGAAGCCTTTGACGATGTAATCTTAATCCAGGTGAGCTTTTGAATCACATTATACTCTTAAGGATGTGCATGAGTAGGCCTATAGGGGTCAGAACGAGGGGTTGTTTTCGTAGGAATATACTCCATAGAAATTAGCCAGGGTAGCATCATTTTGGTTTTCTATCATGTTTAGAAATGACGTTACATTTACATAACCTTTTAAAAACTCTAACAAATCATTGTGGTGATGCACAAGCAGAAAGAAAGAGTGGCGCCTAAAATTTAAAGGGTCATAAGTTCCAAACCACTTGGATTTTTTCCCTGAAACTTTGGGGTATTTTCATTAATACACATTTGAAAGTATATTTGGACATGTTTTTAGCAAAATCTGAGATGATTAACCGGAAATGTATAGCACACAAACAAATCCTGTAAATGGTAAGATGGAATAAAAAACGGGTTGTTTCACATGTCAGAAGTGTTTCTATTTGTGCCACTTGTAACCCTTATGGGTAATTCCCAAAATTAGGGGTCCAAAAGTGTGACATGCTTTTTAAGATTTTCAAGTGTTTTTAATGATTGAAAGTGGTTTCCCAGTAGAAAATAATAATTTGTATTTGAACAAATGCCACTCAAATTTAATTTGTGTGTAGATATGGCACCAAGGTTAATGCAAACTCATTCTAAAGCCAATTTTCATTGGCGTAGGTAACCCAGGACACCAAACTCCTATTCATTACCATATAGTAAATTATCAGCCTTTATGGTCTTTAGTTTTTAATATTTTTCAGGAATCAGAAAACAAAATATTGAAGAAAATGATGCTGCCCCCTATAATCACAGGCCACAGTCTATTATTGAGAATTTGTGGTCATAAGTGGTGATTTTTGAAGCAGAGAGTGTCGTACGTAACTGGGACACCAAACATTTTGGACCCCTAATTTTGGGAATTACCCTTATACTGATGCACCTAAATAACTGCTGGAAATAGTACATTTACGAGAATAGTTAAAGCATGCAAATTATTTAAATATTCGATCGAAAACAAAATATTTAAATACTGATTTTCGTATTAGAATATTCGAAAAGGTTGATGATAATTCGTCAATCAGTAGATTGGGATTGCTCTAACAATGGTGCTCCAAATGGACTGGACTTAATTTTTGCATTTCTTGATTGATCGTGCTGCATTAAAATTTACTCTTCGGACATACATGTAGACCAATTTAGGAATTTACACCCCAAAAATCATGACTAAATCAGGCTAAACAAATATTCGATATTCGATCGAACACTTGGTTGGATTATTTGAATTGACTCTGCCCCAAGTACTCTACAGGTGAATCAGCTGGAATATTGGTATTTTACGTCAAATATGCATTATTTTGCATTTTGTGGAGTATGAAATTAAATAAATAGAGCTAACTCTCTTTTGCAGGGTAAGGCAATTGATGCACACACACGGGATGAACTGTTCGCTCCCATGGTTGTACCGCGTTCTGTACACCGCTTGAGCTTCAAAACAGATGAGAAACGGGAACCAAAGGTGCTCTTAGTGCCAAACGAGGCAATGGCGCTGCCAGTCTTGGATGGGAAGATCAACGCTCATGACTCAACGATATCAGTAGCAGCCATCCGCAGCAATCTCTGCCTGCGCCATGCCTCCAGGATCCGCCTGCACAATTCTCAGTCTATAGTTAGTGGCAGCAGTGGGATCAACAGAAAGTCATCAGGCATTAGCAAGGCAGAAGCCAGCCTTCCGGTCCCTAAGCCTGCCTTTCCAATGAGGAACCTTGAACCTCTCGATCCAATCGGCTATCCCTCATCGGTCAAAGATCAAAATGGAATGACACAGGTTGAGGAACCTGTTTAGACACACCCATCTTCTTGTGTGCCGTCATAATGTGCCCCTTTTAGCCCTTTACTCATTACAGTACGTGCCTCTAGTCTTAGTTTCGTCGCAGTTCCGAAACCAGATCCCCAGGTGTGGAAAAAAAAGTTCTGTGAAAAGCAATTTCTTTACCCTTAATTTCAGAATTTCTGAACAAATTTACACTCAAGATATTCATTAAAATTGAAATGACAAGCATCAGTTTGTTAATATCATCTGTTGACAAGAGAAAGTGAAACGTACACCAGCTTTTACTCACTCAAAAATCTCTTCAACTTTTCTGGATCTTGTGCTGAACCACCGCTAGAGAAATATATCCCAAAGCCTTGAGATATTCAGGTTCTGTGTAAAACAAATAAGTTGATCACAGATTTTCACAAATCTGGATTTTGATCCATTTTCCACAAACTAGCCAAACAATAAGATTGGACAGGGGTCGAAATTAACACAGGTCCTGTGGCCTGAGACCAGTAAGAAATCAGAAGGACCACTAGAATTATCAAAAACACTGGTCCGATGGACCAGCGAAAACATTCACTGACTCTTGGAAACATTCTCTGATGCCTAATATACAGTAAACATTTCTCACTCAATGCGAAGAATTCCTTTAGACATTTACAGGTAACTACATTTTATTTCTCCGATCTCTCCAGACATGCCCCAGTGTTGGATCAAAAAGCAATCCCATCAATCTTGCACTCAATGACCTTAAACTAGAAACTGTTGCTGTACATGTATCTCGGTGCCATTTCGAAAAGCACCGATGGACCACCAAATTTTCAGTTGGATCAATATAGTTCTCTAATCTACTGGTCCTTCTGACCAGCATGAAATTCAGGTTAACTTCGACCCCTGTTGGATCTCAAAAAGTAAGTAGCAAGTGCTATATACAACTGACTGATTTATTTACCACTCTATGAAAACTGTTAATGACATCTAGAATGGTACAGTTTATAACATTTAAACCAAATTAACATTTCCAGTATTAGGATTCGTGCAGACTCATATTTTTAGCCATTGTTAAATCATCTGTGAAAAATTAAGCAAGGACCAGCAAAATAATTAAGGCATCAAAAACCCCCTTGCCAAACTGGTGTCACTAGTTATTCAATGTAAATACAATGTATGTACATAACTAAAATATATTATCTAGGAATTTTTATAAAAGAATGTACAAAAATATGCATTTATGTTTATTGTAGGTCTCTGACACTTTTGGTCTTATCTTAAATGCCATAACACTTCGTGTGACAAACATTTGTTCATTTATTCATTTATTCATGCAACCGTTTGTTCCAACAACAAAAAAGTGAACATTTTAACATTGCTGATTTACATTATTGCTTCTGCAATAATCGGGGTTCTTTATAGGAATGTGGGAAAAAAATAAAAGTGCCATCTTTTCTGATATGTTCGCCAGTAGCCATTTTTTGTTGAATGAACTATTCAAAGGATAAATGGACATGCATTGTATTTTCTTAAGTTAAATTGCTTTGTGCAGTCACGGTGCACGAACACCACGAGATACTGAGGACCAAAATGTACTTGTGTGAAAGGAATTGGAGAATAATTATTTTTTGAAAAGTGACGATTTCATCTTTAAATGGTACTCATTCATGCATGACGTTAGTCTTGTCACCATATTGTTTTGTCATATTGACCGTCTAGGAAAATTGCTAAAATTTCCTCCCCCCTCCCCAAAAAGAGGAAAATTAGTGCGCATGCGTTATTTTTGTATGCAGATCCGCCAAACCCAAAACTGACCACGCCCTTTTAAATGACCACGACCTTTATCAGAAGTGCTACTCTGACAAGTATGTACATGTATCTAATGAACTTGACTGATATAAGCTAATTTGAACCCGAGGAACAACTTGGGATTTGTGCCAAATTTACTATCGATAGAAAAGTACCCGGAAATGACCACACCCTTTTAAACGACCACGCCCCATATTATCAAAAGTGCTGCTTTCGACATAGCCAAACTACTGAACTCAACTGATAAAGGCTAATTTGACCCCTAGGAATAACTTGAGATATGTGTCAAAATCGCCACATAGAGAGTAGTTCCTACAAATGACCACGCCCTTTTAAAAATGACCATGCCCCCTTATTTAAAGTGCTACTTCCGACATCGATGTATCTACTCTAGAGCAAGCCAATTTGATCCCAGGGAACAACTTCGGATTTGTGCCAAATTCCCTATCCGTACCCAAAAACGACCACGCCCTTTTAAATGACCACACCACCTCTTATCAGAAGTGCTACATGTACTTTTAATTTTGCTTTATCTACTGAAATCAACAGATATAAGATAATATGACCCCGAGGAACAACATGGGATGTATGCCAAAATACCGGGGGGAAAGTACCCAAAAATGAACACGCCCTTTGTTTCGTCAGAAGCGCATTACTTCCGACATATATGTATTTACTGAACGCAACTGATGTAAGCTAATTTGACCCCGAGGAACAACTTGGGGTGTGTGCCATATTCGCTGTTAGGGGAGAAGTACCCCAAAACGACCACATTCCTCTTTTCATCTGCAGTGCTACATGTACTTCCGACATAGCTGTATCTTCAAAACTGTTACAGCTGGGTATCTGGGTTGCTCAAAATGTTCAAAATGGCCATGATGTTTAGGGGGTCATATAGAAGAGTTTCGAATTGATATTTTGATAATTAGACAAAAATTGTCAAAAATGTTACCCATTACCATAGATACTACCCTTTACTACCTACATATATAAATTGCCAAATATTTATTAACTTAAGCGTTCCATGCTTAAATTGTACGAATGTCTATTTCTTATTCTATAGTGCACTCACACAGGAGTAAATCGTGTTATGACTTCCGTCTTAATGACATAGCATTTTTTTAGAGGTGGGTAGGCAATGCACCCTATCAGCAGTATGGATTAACACGAATAGCTAGATTTTTTAATAATGTGCACCAAGCTATAGTGAGTAGATTTTTTTTCTTTTGAATAATTTTCACCTTTTAACTACATGTACTTTGAACAAGGTGAAACACAAGGAGAAGTGAGAGCGACCTCACCCTAAAAAGAAACAGTTATACCATCATCAGATTACTACAAAAAGTCAAGAGTAAATTTTGCTCTGCCATCAAATACCGCTATATTTCTCTCCAAAGCAAAGATAATCTCTTTGCCCTCTAATACACGGTACAGATCTAATTTCTATTAAAATATAGATTAAAAACTCTTCTATGACCCCCTAAACATTATGACCATTCGGAAAATTTTGAGCAACCCAGAAAATACAACTATGTCAGAAGTACATTTCTGATAAGAAGTGAGTGTGGTCATTTTCCGGTACTTCTCCCCGGATAGCGAATTTGGCACACATCCCACATTGTTTCTCAGAGTTAAATTAGCTTACATCGGTTAAGTTCAGTAGTATATCTATGATGGATATAGCATTTCTGATAAGGGGCGTGGTCATTTTCGGGTACTTCACCTGGATAGCGAATTTTGCACAAATCCCAAGTTGTTCCTTGGGGTCAAATTATATTGTATCAGTCGAGTTCAGTAGATACAGCGATGTCGAAAGTAGCACTTTAAATGTGGGGCGTAGTCATTTTAAAAAGGGCGTGGTCATTTTCGGGAACTTCTCCCTAGGTGGCGATATTGACACACATCTCAAGTTATTCCTCGGGGTCAAATTAGCTTATATCAGTCAAATTCAGTAGATACATGTACAGATATGTCGGAAGTAGCACTTCTGATAAAGGTCGTGGTCATTTAAAAGGGCGTGGTCAGTTTTGGGTACTTCTCCCCAGGTAGAGATTTTGGGACACATCCCAAGTTGTTCCTCGGGGTCATATTAGCTAATATCGGTTGAATATAGTAGATACAACTATGTCGAAAGCAGCACTTCTGATGAAGAAAGGGGCGTGACCATCTTAAAAAGGGCGTGGTCATTTTCGGGTATTTCGCCCCGGATAGCGAATTTGGCACACATCCCAAGTTGTTCCTTGGGGTCGAAATAGCCTATATCAGTTGAGAAATCCTCTCCTAAATGAAGTGCATACAAAACTGTCACAGATCCTAGACTAGTCTGCTGTTGATTTGGCTGGCCGGCCCCGCGCTGCGCGCGGTTGAGTGTAGGCGAAGACTTTTTGCAACGGACGGATGGCGAAGTGTCGGAACCTGGCAGACGTTGGCGGTCATCAGGCTTTGGTCGGTCTGAACAATACTACCCTGGGAAAAACACAAGGCGAAAATTCCATACACCGTAGACCGCACGAGTTTTGAATTTTGCAGAGAATAACAGAGTAGGCCTATAAGTATAAGGACTTGACTGGGGAAAAAGATTTTCAAAGAAATGTGTGGGATCTTCTCGGATGTTGGTAAAACGCGGAACGGAATGAAACGGTAGATATAACTGTATAATTAACGAAACGGTTGTTATTGATCGGTTCTCGGGATAACGAACGCACGTTCCAAACAAAAACAATAACGTCTAGGACCTAGACTAGCATGACATAAGGTATGGATGCACCATTTAAAATGCACATCCATGCATTGCACTAATCATTCACACCAAGTTTCGTGTAGGCCTACATGTAATTCCAAAGTTTACTTTGGGAGATATAATCAATTATTCCTACATGTATTTAGACGGGAACTTACTTTTGGTGTTTATAAGTGTTAACAACATACTATTTATTAATTACTCGTCTGGCAGCAAGCAACCCACAATGCTCCACGGGGCTGTATATGTGACTGTAGTAATTAGAGTATTCTCCCGAAATGGGTTCTACTACTGTTTAGGTGGCCTCGTGTCTGTTCTTGAATATCGTGAAAAACGGCACACAAAATGTTGGTTGGTCACAAGTTTTATTGCTCTCAAAACTCACAAGTTCGTCATGTACCTGCTATCCATAGTTAACAAACTTCTGGAACTACGTCAGTAGGCTTAAACACACAGCAATTGACTGAATAACACTTTTGAGGAAACTTTCATCGTTGGAATAAAACTTGCACAAAGCAGAATGAAATCGGTAAGGCCGAGGTCACATACATGTCACACTGCGCAACCGCAGCACAGCGCGAGAGTGAACTCTGGTGCCTATGGCAACCAAAACTACTTAACATACTTATTTGTATGGAACGCTTGTTGGAGCTGAAAGTACAAACAATCAATTATATACACATGTACATGTCACTACAGTAGCTCCCCTCTAGATTGTAAGAGATAAATGAAACAATCGATCATACAAGCAGTGGATAATAACAGTCAGTGACAGTCGTATTGTTCATATTTGGCTGGCCAGTGAACTCGTCGACCAACTCTGGTGGTTCGTTGTGGATCGAGGAGATGACGTCTCCGGGGATGGGGGTTGGGAAACCGGCAAAACAGTTCTCGCGGGGGCGTTCTCGCAAATCTGTTGGGAATGCGCATTTGTCCAGTCGTCATCAAGATACGCCACTTTCAGACGATCCTTAGAAACGGCATCCCGTCTGCCGTTGAGGTCCAAAACAAAGTATTTGCTGGCGCGCTTGATGATGCGAAATGGTCTATCATACGGGGGTCGTAGGGGTGTTTTCACTGCATCATGCCGAACAAAAACGTGTGTGCACTTGTCTAGGTCAGCTGGAATGTGTGATTGTCGCTGTTGTGACCTGGGCGGAGTGGGACGAATGTCCTGCATGTGACAACGCAGCCTGTGAACATACACACTGGGGTCGAGCTCAGCATGATAATTGTTAGGCACAATAAACTCACCAGGCAGCCTGACTGTGGTACCGTACACCTTTCTGCTGGAGAGAAACCTATATCTGACTTGATAGCGGCTCTTATGCCTAACAGGACGAGGGGAAGAGATTCCGTCCAACGTGGATTAGCATGAGTCTTTAGCGATGCCTTGAGTTGTCTGTGTAGTCGCTCTACCATCCCATTTGCAGCCGGATGATATGATGTAGTGTGAATTCGTTGACAGCCGAGCATGTCCGTGAGCATCCGAAAAAGTCGCGACTCAAACTGGCGTCATCTGTCGGTGGTGATGGTAGCTGGTGCACCGAACCGAGAAACCCAGTGGGTAACGAATGCATGAGCCACAGTCTCAGCAGTCATGTCAGGAATGGGGATCGCCTCCGGCCACCGTGTAAATCTATCCACACAGTAGCAGGTAGGACTGTCCGGCTGACGGTGGAAGGGGACCGACTAAATCGATATGTACGTGTGAAAATCGTGCGTCGGGTGTGGAGAACGTACCAAGTGGCGTCTTGATGTGGCGATTAATTTTGCATTGTTGGCACCTGCGACAAGTCGTAGCCCAAGCGCGAACGTCTTTGTTAACGTCTTTGGGGTCCCGGGTTCGAATCCGGGGCGTGTATGTGGATTGGGTTTGCAGTCCCTACTTGACCGCGTGGGTTTTCCCCTGGGGCATTTCTCTGGGGGTTTCCTCCCACTTCTAAAACTGCAACTCCTTCTTCGTCATCTCAAGTTGATAATATAGTATAGTTAAAGCTAAAACCGTATAGTTAATGGCATAAAGGGCCTTAGTTGCCAAAGATGCCATAAAATATACAACAACAACAACAACACCTCGCTCTCTTTCCTCGTTAGTCGTTCAGCGTGAGTCGTTCAGCGTGACTGCATCCGCCCTTCCATTAGTTGTTCGTACCGTGGGTGAATGCACCGGGCGAGACGTGTCACTACCGAACCAAGCACGGTTGTTGGGTGAGTCGGCATTAGTTTAGTAGACACCGCGGGAAATAACGTGGTGCCGGGCCTTAACGATTAGGTCAGCCCTTTTGATTGAGAACAGTTATATGAGCTGATAATTGTGCAGTGTCTTGCTGTAGAGTGCACGTTACGTGTGACAAGATGAACCACGTGTTTAAGCACCTGATTAGGAACAAGCCTAACTCATATAGAGGGCAGATCGCATATACACCTACCTAGGTTGCTGCCACATGAGTCGAGTATTAAACCATTTGCAGTGCGTATATGTGTTTCCATGTCCTTTATTCGTGCCTTATTATCGCATTGTGTTGAGTTAGTGAGAAACAAGTAGTGAGCTAGTGGACAGACCAATTGCGGTGCCTGGAGGTAGATTTCCCCCAAACGGATCTGCCCCGCCTTCCGGATAACCGCTCGTCGGAAAGGCGTAATCCTGAACAACTCCGCCGACGGCAACCCTAGCGCGAGTTCTGGACAACGACCCCGTAGTCACCTCCTACGCTCGAGAAGGAAAGCCAGGAGAGCGGTCGGCGCGTTACAGTACGTACGACGTACAAACGCTTATGCGCGCCCCGTTTGAGCGCGCCGAGTAGTGAGCTCTGATTGGATGTTATGTAAGATATGAATATTTATAACACTCGGATTTCGCAAGTAATTGCGTCGGATTTCGAACGCAGATATAAAGAAACACAACAAATCGAATACAGAAAGAACAAGGCTATGATACAGCCTCGCCCGAGAAGTCAGGATTCAGACCACCGGTAAACAGACTATTTTGCAGTTGGCTACAATTCACCGCGCGATGGCGCACTTTCGCTGCATAGCATACATGCAAATTCTTCACGGATTCACACAATAACATAGCTCTTGGACAAGGCTAGGCAGTGCATTGCAGGCATCCAAATGTATCGCGCGCAGATTGTAAACACCGTGCATGTATGTGATACATGTACCCGGTAATGCTTGCCGTTGTTGTTGTTGTTGTATATTTTATGGCATCTTCGGCAACTAAGGCAACTAAGGCCATTTATGCCATCAACTATACGGTTTAAGCTTTAACTATACTATACTATACGATCAACTTGAGATGACGAAGAAGGAGTTGCAGTTTTAGAAGTGGGAGAAAAACCCCCAGAGAAATGCCCCAGGGGAAAACCCACGCGGTCAAGTAGGGACTGCAAACCCAATCCACATACACTGCCCGGATTCGAACCCGGGACGCCAGAGGTGAAAGGCGAGGAAAGAACCACTACGCCAACCCGACCGCCCAGCATTCACTTTGGTCAGCATGCATCCCTGTTATTAATTGCAAAAAACTGCGGAGTAAATTAAGATCGTCACCGGAAATTTTGGTAGGAATGGGATAGTCATAAGGAACAGGGGCCTTATTCACAAAGCCCCCGCAACGATTTGCGGGCACGCAACTACCCCGTAACCCCCACTTAAGCTTTTGCGGGTTATTCACAAAACCCACTTAAATCTGCGTGCACCCGTAAACTGCCTGTAAATTTGCGGGAACTCCAGACTTCCCGCAACGGGCCCACAACTGGAGTGAGTCGTCTTAAGCGTCAAAATGGTGTCCTATTTATTTCACGAAATGGTGCATGTCTTTTAAAGGGTGGGTTTCTTACTATAACTTGCGGCCGCACGATAATAACTTGTGGCACTAAAATGGGGCTTCATAATGATTCGAATTTGCCACAGAGAACAGACTTAACTTGAAGGGATATCTTTCTAATAGTTTTGTTTTATTTTATCCAAACCGTAATTTTTAACAGATCGTAGGTAACCATTCCAGTGACTCGGTGTATTTGTACAGAATAACTTATTACGGTTGCTGCATGTTGTCATATTAATAACCAAGTAAAAGTGTTCGCTGACGTCGCAATCGAGTCAGGTCTGTCTGAAATATTTTGGTGTCGATTTATAAAGTGAATCGAAATAAGTGTGAAACTGCCGTTTTTGTTTGTCCTTCTTCTGGTGTCATGTATCCTTTAATCATACTTGTAGAGTGTGACTGGATCATTGAACAAATGTTTGAACGGTGAAGTGATGGTGCAAAATGACACTCATTTCGACAATTATGTTTCAAACTGATATTCGAGATCTTTTTGCATTAATTTAAACTAAACTCCTCGGAAAGTCACGTTTTACTGACGATTTCTCTCTTGTTACTAAATCATTTCTCGTGAATTTGGTATCATTGGAAAGCCCTGTTATTCCTCTTTACAGTAATGTGTCATTTGTTATGATAAATCAATTGCGGGATGTGCAGTATAGCAGAATACAGGGGTGGGTGGAAAGCGAAATGTCACAAAATTCACTGCTTATGTCATGCAGTGCATTCCCCTTTTGCTTGGAGCTAGAAGTGAATTTTGTGACATTTCACTTTTCACCCACCCCTGTATTCCGCTATAATGCACATCCCCCAATTGATTATTAATAACAATGACACACCACTGTAAAGAGGAATAACAGGGCTTTCCAATGATACCAAATGCAAGGGAAATGATTTAGTAACGAGAGAAAAATCGTCAGTCAAACTTGACTTTCCGAACTTTTTTTGAGGATTTTACATTCATAAATACCTAAGACAGTTTACGCATCCTCATTGGCTGAGAACACGTGGACGTGGCCGGATTTAAACGAACGATAATAACCAGTGATTAAAACTTAATTGCTCTTTGCGTTAAGTTGCGGGTGCCCGCAGTTTGCGGATCTTCAAAGGAAACTCTCAGGGTGCTTCGTGAATAACACTTAACGCAAGTCTTACGTGCCCCTAACATCCACTTACGGGCCCCGCAAAACGCAAAATTTGCGGGTGCTTTGTGAATAAGGCCCCGGAACCCAATACAATTTCCTGAAAGTATAGAAATCGTTTCTTTTCGGCATAACATGACCGCATTGATTAAATTACATCGACTCGGGAGTGTGTTGGCTAAACACAACAGCCGGCTTTCTCCACAGATTCGCGAGGATTTCCTCAGGGTATTGTAACGTCGCTTAGCAGAGTGGAAATTCCCTGAGATCCCAGGATGTGTTAAATAGGCTACACGATCACTCTGCCCTGACTATGGTGCATTCGAGTGGCCATCAAACATGGTAATATTTTTTCAGAGTTTAAATTAAATTTATTATTTGATTTTAATTTCAAATAAAATTGTTTAAATATGTGTAGAGGGTGTAGATTGTTTCTTTCTACACATCTTGAGAAATGGTTACCAGGGTGAGTCAGAGATTCCCCGTCTTTTCCGCGCGTCTGGATTTATCTAAAAACTATACAATTGCACTTAACACATTTGAACCCCAAGCACTCGCGTGTACGTTCCGCGCTTATATCGTGTTGATTTGAAAGTTTATTGTTGTTTTGTACGCGCCGTGGTTGATTTGACCGGTACGCGTTGTTGATTTCGCCGGGTGGCTCGCGCGGTTCCGGTTGCAAGGGTAGGCGAAGACTCTTTGCAACGGACGGGTGGCGAAGTAACAGAACCTGGCGGTTAGGCTTCGGTCGGGCAGAAAAATACCCCGGGAAAAAATACTTAGGGAAAAATCCATCTAGACCGCACGAGTTCTGAATTTTCCATAGAGTATAAAGCCCGACTAAAACCAAAAAGGATTTTCAAAACAAAGAAAATTATATACCGGCCCGATACACAGTGAGAGCCCAACGGAAAAAATACCATAGTTTGGCAGTTGAGACTCCGTACAGTGCAATTTCACGCAGCAGTCTATTGTAACAGCCGTCCCGATCCGCCGCTGGGGGCGCCAGCACCGTTTCACGGTGGGTCAACGGCTCCCCACGGAGCCGGGTGGCGTGAGCCCCTGCCGGAGGATCGGGATACCCGTTCCGCGCGGGAGACGTTTCCTCTGCGCCATCTTTGTTCTTTGTTGTTGATGAGAGAGATGAGACGGCACACTGAGAGAAATACAGGTAGAATTCGAGATTTTCAAGCAATGAATTCACGAGACCGGGGAGGTCTGGTATCAGACTCGCCACACGGCGGAGACATGCCGAGCATCGGACACGAGGTGTCCCGAGATAGAGACCGGACGAACATGGCAAGCAGTAAAACGTTCGTTACGGTGGATGAACTGTACTCGTTTGTTGGGGAAAACCCGAGAGAAAACTCCGGGTGGTGGGAGGATACTGGAAAAATGTTAGAGCCTGAGATTGTAGAGGGGAGGCCGTTACCTACGGTACGGCCTGACCCTGCCAATCCGAGTAGTTTTTGCAGGGGGTTAGATCAAACCAGCGACCCATGGACAGACCTAAGTTCGACCCTGGTGCATTTTGAGCCGGGAAAGTTCCGGCGGGTTCCGGAGGATCCACCCGCACCGTAAACGACCACCTGGCACCGCTCCGTTTGGAGCCCCGCACGCTACCAGACTACGGAGCGGAACCTCCGGATCGACTCCGCGCCGCACACGACCATGTTGGACGGCTCCCCTCGGAGACCCGCATGCCACGTGACTACGGCGCGGAATCCCCGGATCGACTCCGCACCACACTCGACTAGGGAGAATTACAGCTCCGCTTGGAGCCCCGCACGCTACCAGACTACAGCGCGGAAACTCCGGACCAACTCCGCGCCGCACACGACCATGTTGGACGGCTCCCCTCGGAGACCCGCATGCCACGAGACTACAGCGCGGAACCTCCGGATCAACTCCGCGCCGCACACGACCATGTTGGATGGCTCCCCTCGGAGACCCGCATGCCACGAGACTACAGCGCGGAGCACCAGAATTTGCTCCGCACTGTACAACCCTATGGTGCGGAGCACCAGAATTTGCTCCGCACTGCACAACCCTATGGCGCGGAGCACCAGAATTTGCTCCGCACTGTACAACCCTATGGTGCGGAGCATCATAATTTTCTCCGCACTGCACAACCCTATGGTGCGGAGCATCAGAATTTGCTCCGCACTGCACAACCCAATGGTGCGGAGCATCAGAATTTGCTCCACACTGTACAACCCTATGGTGCGGAGCATCAGAATTTGCTCCGCACTGCACAACCCTATGGTGCGGAGCAAGAAAAATTGCTCCGCACTGCACAACCCTATGGTGCGGAGCATCAGAATTCGCTCCGCACTGCACAACCCTATGGTGCGGATCACCAGAATCTGCTCCGCACTGCACAACTACATGGCGGAGGGCTCCCCTCGGAGCTCCGCACTGCACAACTACATGGCGGGAGGCTCCCCTCGGAGCTCCGCACTCCACAACTATATGGCGGAGGGCTCCCCTCGGAGCTCCGCACTGCACAACTACATGGCGGGAGGCTCCCCTCGGAGCTCCGCACTGCACAACCATATGGCGGAGGGCTCCCCTCGGAGCTCCGCACTACACAACCCTATGGGGCGCCACCGCAGAGCGGGAACCCGGGTGCAGACACGCCAGCCACCCAGCCAGCCACGGGGTCCGGTCCATCACCGGCACAACCGCCGACCGCGGGGCCCGAGACGCAGGGGCCCCCGGGGGGAGGTCGACGACCGATGATGCTTCCAGATAAGTTTGACGGGGTTTCCTCGTGGTCGGATTACCTGATCCATTTTGAGAGCGTGGCCAGAGTCAACCAGTGGAGCAAGTCCGAGAAGGCAATGTTTCTGGGCTCCCACCTGAAGGGCTCAGCGCTGGAAGCTCTGGCTGATATGGCACCGGAGGCTCGGACGGAGTACCCCCGTATCCTAGAGTACTTCGAACAGCGTTTCGGAGTCACGGCCCAAGTTCCACTGCATCGGGCCCAGCTGTCGATGTGCACCAGACGTCGGGACGAATCTATCAGTGGCCTGGGGCAGTCGATCAGGCGGTTGGTTTCCAAGAGCTACCCGAACCTCCCCACGCAAGCTCGGGAGGACCTGGCTGTGGATGCTTTCCGGAATGCATTAGGTGACGAGCAGCTGCAACGCCACGTTTTTTCGAGAAAGGCGACGACCTTGACCGAAGCAATCACCCTGGCAACGGAGATGGAGGCTTTCCTGGACTCCCAGGTACAGAACAAGAAGGGAAGACAAGGAACCAGGGAAGTGAGGTCGGTAGTGGAGCTAGCGCAACCTACACCAGACAGGAACACTGAGAGCACAGGCTACGCGCGTAGACCGCTCGACCGGTCGATGATGGAGTGCTTTGGGTGCCACGAATTCGGGCACTTCCGGCGCGATTGTCCACGTAGGAAGCCAGCGGACAGCCGGGGGAAGACCACCAGGACGGAACCAGACGACACCGAATGTGCCGCTGGGGGAAAACTACATTGCGGAGAAAGTTGTGTCGACGCCTGTCTGCTTCTTGCTGGACACGGGAGCTTCGGTGAGCCTAATTTCGGAACGCATCTATGACGAACTTTACGGACCCGGGAAGCCAAACCTCCAGCCTCCGCCGGAGACTCTGAGGCAAGCGGATGGGAGCCCCATGCAGGTCCGGGGGAGGGCTACTTTTGAACTCCAGATCGGAGATCAGGTCTTGAGCCATGCCTGCATTGTGGCTAAAATTGAGCCGGATGTCATCCTGGGGATAGACTTCCTGTCGACATACCGTTGCCAGTGGCGGTGGGGGGACAACACAGTGTTGATCAATGGAAAGCCCGCGGCTTTAAGAGGCTACGAACAGCACCCATCGGTGGCAAGAGTTCATGTTGGACACAAGGTGATAACTCGAGGAGCGGTAAAGGAACTACAATGGATAGGGGTTGGGACGGTGTACCTAGGCGAGGCGGCGACGGGGTGGAGAAGATGTTGTCAGCCAGACGCAGCGGCTCTTCGCGAAGAGGAGGCCACCGGGACGGAGAGAGACCTACTGAACCAGGAGACGCGGCCGGCCAGAGAGGGCCCAGGAGATAAAGTGAAAACCGAGGACCTGGCGACGCGGCCGCCGCCGGGAAACCCCGAGGAGGACGCGGAAGCAGGAGACCGGGAGGCTCCCCGCCACGAGGGCGCGCCCCCACAGCTGAGGGCGGTTCGGAACCCGCCCCTGGTAAGGACGCGGAAGTAGGAGACCGGAGGCGCCCCGACAGCAGGGCGCACCACAAACAGCGGAGAGCGGGCCGGAACCCGCCCCCTTATAAGGATGGGTAACGCCCAGTGCAGCCTCTGCGACCTGCGGTTCACCCGCCCGTCGAACCTGAGGAGGCACCACCGAACAGCGTGCCCGGCGCTACACCCGACGATGCCGTTCGAGTGCCCGTTCGGATGCGGGAGGTCCTTCTACAGGGAGGACGTTAGGCACCGCCACCTCCAGTATTGTCCCCAGCGACCAGAGAGGGTGGCGACCGTGACAGTGAGCGACCAGTTGGACGTGCACGCCAGCGACGACGAGCTGGACGGCGAAGACAGGGAGCGGAGGGGGCTGGGCGGCCATTCGGAGCCGCCCCCTCGCGCTGAGGCATCCCAGACCGGATCCGCCCTGTCGGAGCCGCCCGCTCGTGGGGGGAATCGCATCCCACCGGAGCAACCCCCGGTCGCCGCGGCACCCCAGCCGGACGCCCAGAGAGCCTCGACACCACCCCTAGCTAATCAGACACTTTGTTTTGGAACTTTGTTGCCATGTTGTGTTTCTTTTTCTAACAGTTGTTCTTTGTTTTTTTTTTATTCTGCAGTTGCAGTTGCCATGTACGCTCCCCAGCGGAACTGGGCGTCGCCGCCTGCTTTGGGGACAAGCAGGGTCCTCGAAGGGGGCGGTGTAACGGCCGTCCCGATCCGCCGCTGGGGGCGCCAGCACCGTTTCACGGTGGGTCAACGGCTCCCCACGGAGCCGGGTGGCGTGAGCCCCTACCGGAGGATCGGGATACCCGTTCCGCGCGGGAGACGTTTCCTCTGCGCCATCTTTGTTCTTTGTTGTTGATGAGAGAAGATCGACCCAAATAAACGTGCGGTATTTTCTTGCTGAGAATTGTCTTTTCCTGTGTGTTCTTTTCGTGCCGAGTTTCTTAACAAGCAGGGAATATTCTTGTTACACTATCAAGCTTGCAAACTTCGGTTACGGATTTGACCAAGTTGAAGTAATAGTGTGGCGACTGCACGACTGATGATGTCACGGATTTCCAAGTCCCTAGCATAGGCCTAAGGATTTATCTTATGACAGTGCTATTGCTGGTTTTAAGTTGACATTTTGAAAACCCACTGGGAGGGAAGGGGAATTTATGTCACGAAAAAATGTTTCTCTCTTGTCAATCTTATGTTTTTGTGCCCGCACGAGTCGCCCGGTGTGCAGTATTTGCTTTTTGCGAGTTCCTTTCTTCCAGATTTCGTCAAGCATGGAGCTATTTATAGCTCCATGGTGTGAGCGATGTTATGGGATGGTAAAATTTAATGTGTATCTGTGTAAATTTAATGTATTTCTGAGCCATAGAGATTTAGGCCAATAAACACACGATCAAGCTACGGCAACAAGCAGTGTTTTAACTTCACCCGGTTTTTTTTTTCATTCCCAAAACATGTACAGCTTGAAAGATTATTTTCCCGAGCCGGCGGGTTTTAAACTGGCAAATAGGTTCAACTGTGGCATCGATTATCTGTGGAACAGTACCTATCATTTGCAATGTCCTATACAATTGTATTTCCAACAAAATCTCTAAATTGCCGTGTCGAAATCGTAAGGTTTGCCGAGGGCATTACGATTTTCCCAGCCCTCGGCTTCCCCGTGCAGTCATGCCACAATGTGAGGACATAGGGGACTAGACATCGTGCATACATGCATAGTAAGCAGGCGACAGTGCGCTCTGCATAACATTATGCATAACAGGTGCGCGCGCGCGGCGCTGTAGCTACGAGATTCCCTGGACGTTGTTATTGACTGTCTCGCGGCGATCGGTTTTCGGGACGGACGTTCAAAACGAAACGATAACAACGTCTAGGGCCTAGACTACACGTTCCGTCGTTTCCTAGCCATTTCAAATGCATATTTTTTTCCAGTTGGATAGCACTTTGAACTATTGACACTGACGTCATGTATCGCAGTAAACAGTTCATGGCACAAAGGGCACACTGATTGCCATACGTGCCATTTATCCTACAACAACAACAACATGTCTGTGTAGCTAGCAGAAGCACTTTAGCAATCATTGTTGTACCGTAAAGCCAATTGCTTGTGTATTCACATTACCTCTTTATTGCTGCAATTTAAAACGCACTGGACAGCAGTGCAGATTTTGTATCCAAGAGAGAATTGGCACTATGGAGGTAAAAACCGTAGCTTTCGCCATGATGAGTTACATCGCAGTACTACTGATAACAATGATGCACTTTAAAGCCAGTGAAAGGCAGCCAATGTCTTACATGACTACTAGTAATCACACCATGGTAAAAGCCGTTTCCTTCCTCCATGATCAAAGAAACATAGCGCAATTAACTTCAACAAACAAAACTGGCTACAGTATGGAGATGACTATCCGAATGGCTGCCATACCGAGACTGTTGCAGTTTCTCTACTGTAAAGTATTTCGTTCCGCTGCGCTGTTCTGGTCACCGAAGCTTGGGAATTTCACTTTAATTCTTGATGAGGAATCAAAGGCGGATCATGCATTTGCAGCTCGATTTCAGAAACAGCAACATTCCCTCGGATTTGATATTAGAATCTTGTACGAGCCTTTACCCAAAGATCGCACTATACTTGAAACCAAAAGGTTTAGCATCGGTTACAATCGGCAGTTGTGGAGCAGTTTCTTCATGGATCTATACATCGACGCCGACATCATTGCATGGATGGACGTGGACGCAACGTTTAGCACACCAGTTACGCCAGAAAACATCTTTAAAGGCAACAGATTGCGAGTTAAAGGGAAGACCATGGTAAAAAACTTGCATTATTACTGGGATGCGTCAACAAGAGTTGCTATTGGCAAGAAACTGATGGCCCATTTTATGATTTACTTCCCTACGTTCATCTGGAGAGACACTTTCACCAATTGCCGAAACTACATCCTTAAACATCTCAATGTGAGTACCAGACTACTGTAGTCAACGGCCAATAAAAGGCCTTGATAATAAAAATAGAGTACATGATTGGTAAACTGTTACAAATGGCGTTAGTTTCAGTCGTGGTTAAGCCTATGTTGATAAAACTGCTTGGTAGAAAATTCAGCCACATAGGTGCACTATGCATGGTTTTTGTGTTGAGTTCAATGGTAAAAAACGTCTTTTGCAGAAAACGTTTAGAAAACCACCTTCAGTTAATTTATCACACAAAATACAATTTGACAGAAATAAATTCATGTGGTGTTTTGTAATTGTTATTTAACTCTTTTAGAAAGGTAATTGTCCAGTCAAACCATAAAGAAAATGGGTCACTGCAATTGATCTACTCTACCTTAAAGCCAAGTACAGTACATCATTTGCAGTTGACAAGAAAAACAGTGTTGATAGCAATTGTCACAAACGCAACATGATCTTTTTCCCATGTACAATGGTTCCCTTTTTTGTGGGAGAAACTGCCAACTGAAAAGTGCTTTTCTGAAGAAAAAAATTTGCAAACAAGTTTTACCATTTGATCAACACAAAAAACCGTGCATGGATTTATAAGGTTTTGCCGCATCTACAAAATTTGCAAACAAGTTTTACCATTTGATCAACCAGTTTACACTGGTCCCGAGCTCGGGATCAAGATTACCCCCTGATAAGAATGTGTTCAGGTTAACCGCAATTGGCCTCGAGTGCCGCGTTATCTATTGTTGACTCCGAGCGCGGAGCCATAAGTTGCAGTCAAAGGTCAAGCTCTTAATGCAGCAGAATTCCGAGATGTTCCGTCCAGTTTAGCCATTATTTCTGCGCTGGCCCAAATGTCCAAAAACTGCGCCAGTTCGTCGTTGCTCCACGAGCGCCCGCGAACTCCGAAATCGTTGATATAACAACTAAAAACTAAGCTGTATGATAATGACGAAGTGTCGCTAGAAGTTGCAGAAAGTAGAGAAGTTGCAGAAAGTAAAAGAAATACAGAAACACTTTTTCTCAACGCGTGAAGTTTGTATCTGACACGCAAAAGAGATTCCTGAATGCAGGATACCAATTACGTTTGTAGTACGTTGTGTTTTCGTAACAGACACCAACGAGATTATCAGCGTTGCATCACATGAGTCGCGTCGGGGTATCGTGCATTTTGTCATGGCATATATGCCTGCACACAATGCATGGAACCAGTGGTATGTGTGTGTATACTACATGTATAGTAATTACAATCACAAACAGCGATGTTGTTTAGTCAGGAGTTTATTAACAGTTGGTAATAAGCTGGTAGATAAAGATGTGGTTTGACGTATGCCTAGAGCTGGATATGTACAGAGAGTGAGCAGCGAAAGGATGAGGAAACTTGAGTATCAGAGTCGAGAATAAGACTGAGACAATCACTGGAATGGCAGCCTATATAAGAGGTTAACAACATGTACACTAAGGTATACAATATGAAACATCTGGTGCAACTTAGTAGTCCTTCAAAGATAAATGGTTCTAGAGTTAAGTGGCTGAGAAGGTCAATCAATTAAGACACTTAAAGTTAATAGCTTTGGAAATTATATTGATGACAGTTATATATACAATGGAATTGGAAGGCCAAGTTGGTTTGGATTAGGAAAGTTGCAGAGTTGCTAATTTCACTACATCACTCCCCCCAAGATTGCGAAAAGAATGAAGCAACGAAAATCATATGGTTTTGATGCTTACAAACGTGTTACTGTACAAAACAAAATGTTAAAACTATGAAACTTGTTGTAATTCATCGTGAAAACGGCATTAAAAAGAGAAGAACAAAAAACAATTGTCGATTACTGCTGTTTCGCAGCAAGTATAATATCTGATATTTGGTATTTACGATAAAGGGCGTAGTTGAGTGAAAACAAATGCAATAACAACAATAACTATTAAAGCAGCCGAAACCAGTGAATTTTACGGAACGAAATCTGTTAGTGTCTTAGGCCAGTGCACGACCTGATCGTGTTTTAGTCACTACAGTCGGACTATTCACTGGTTTGGGTGTGACAGGCAATGTCGGAGTCTCTGGAACCCCCTCATCAAAATAAGCGGATTTTACGCGATCAATGCACACCGTGACCATCAATGTCAATGACAAACTGTTTGTCTGTGCGTCGGACAACCCTGTATGGTCCATCATACGGTGGTTGCAAAGGCTTGCGTACTCCACCATGGCGAAGAAAAACATGAGTGCACACTTTTAGGTCCTTTGGGACGTAGACTGTTCGCTGTTGTTGACGAGGTGTTGTTGGGCGGATTTGGGACATTGTGGTTTTCAGGCGGTCGACGTAATCTGCCGGGTCTAAATCGGATTTCGAACTGTGATCTGGCTCGAAAAGCTGACCTGGCAGTCGTAGTATGGTGCCATACACAAGTTCTGCTGGACAATGCCCCAAATCGGGTTTAATGGCAGAACGAATTCCTAGAAGAATGAGAGGAAGAGCTTCTGTCCATTTTGTCGAGTCGTTGTGCGCTTTTAGTGCTGCCTTTAGCTGGCGATGGAAACGTTCCACCATTCCGTTCGCAGCGGGGTGATAGGCAGTGGTGTGTATGTGTTTGCAGCCAAGAAGTCTTGTGAGGGCACGAAATAGGGCCAACTCAAATTGTCCACCGCGACCGTTGTGGGGACACCAAAGTGGGAAACCCACCTCTCTACAAAGGTCCGGGCAACTGTGTCTGCGGTTATGTCTTGAATTGGGATGGCCTCCGGCCACCGGGTAAAACGGTCAACACACGTGAGCAAATAGCGATACCCGCTGGAAGGTGGGAGAGGCCCCACTATGTCTATGTGAACATGGCTGAATCGCGCATCTGGCGTAGCGAATGTGCCAAGTGGAGACTTGGTGTGTCGGTGCACTTTTGCACGTTGGCAAGGTATGCATTCACGCGTCCACTTGCGACAGTCCCGGTTGATTCCTGGCCATACGAATCGCTCAGTAATGAGACGCTGGGTCGCTCTGACACCAGGATGCGCGAGTGAATGAAGCGCGTCGAAGACAGTTCGGCGAAGATTACTGGGCACAAATGGACGTGGTGTGCCAGTAGAAGTGTCACAAACAATCGGCGATGTCCCCGTTGAACGTGGGATATCAGTGAGTTGGAGAGATGTCGTACATGTAGATGAACGAAGTTCCTCTAACTCACGATCTTGTCGTTGCTGTTGAACCATGCGATCGAGATCAATGGCGGGATGAGGTACATGTGCGCCGATGGCATTCAGTTCGATCCTAGACAATGCATCAGCTGGTGCATTGTCCACACCTTTGACTGCGCGAATGTCCGTGGTGAATTGTGAAATGAAATCCAAATGACGGATTTCACGTGGCGAGTATCGGTCAGGTGACGCTTTGAATGCATACATGAGTGGTTTATGGTCCGTGAAGACATGAAAGTGGCGACCTTCTAGCATCTCGCGAAAATGACGTATGGTCAAGTATATTGCTAGAAGTTCGCGACCAAAGGTACTGTAGCGAGTCTCCGGTGGTTTAAGTTTACGTGAAAAGAATGCGAGTGGTTGCCAAGCATTGTCAACTTTCTGTTGGAGGACGGCCCCAACAGCAAAGTTAGAAGCGTCGGTCATAACACTTAACTCCGCGTTGGATTTAGGGTATACCAGGTTAGCAACGTTAGCGAGAGACGACTTGATATTGTCAAACGCGTTTTGTGTCGCATCGGTCCACTGTAAGCTTTGGGACGGTCCGCGAGATCTCGTGAGGTCGGTGAGCGGTTGGAGGATAGCGGCTGCATGCGGTATAAACCTGCGATAGAAGTTCACCAAACCAAGGAACTCCTTGAGTTTGCGTTGTGTCGTGGGTTGTGGAAAATTCACAATGGCTTTCGTTTTCTCCTCTAGTGGGCGAACTCCTTGCGAGTCGATGCGATGACCAAGGAAATCTAGCGAATTCACCCCAAACTGGCATTTCGCTGGATTGATGACGAGTCCGTGTTCAGACAGGCGGTTGAAAAGCTGGAGAAGTTGACGCTCATGCTCTTCTGCAGTTGTACTGGCGACAAGGATGTCGTCAATGTACGCATAACAAAAATCGAGACCGCGGAGGACACTGTCGATGAGCCTTTGGAAAGTTTGTGCGGCGTTACGTAATCCGAAAGGCATACGCACAAACTCATAGAGGCCAAAGGGCGTAGTGACTGCCGTCTTTGGAATGTCCGCCGGCTCTACCGGGATTTGGTGGTAGGCGCGAACTAAATCGATTTTCGAGAAAATCGTAGCACCATGGAGCGTTGACGAAAAATCGTGTATGTGCGGAATAGGGTAGCGATCCGGAACAGTTCTGTCATTAAGAGCGCGGTAGTCCCCACATGGTCGCCTGTCCCCAGGTGTTTTCTTGGGGACCATGTGGAGGGGCGACGCCCAGTTACTACTTGACGGCCTGATAATGCCGAGCTGGAGCATATGATTAAACTCGTCCCGGGCAATATTTAATCTGTCAGGGCGAAGGCAACGGGGACGTGCAGTACTAGGTGGGCCTTTAGTGGTGATGTGGTGTGTGACTCCGTGTTTCACTGCTTTGTCCTCATAACATGGCTTTGTAATGTCCGGAAACTGGGACAAAACTGAATGGTAGCGCGAATGGGAGTCAATGGTAGCGAAAACAGGTGATGGTGAGGATTGATCGCTTGTTAAACCATTAACACTGATGTTAGTCGTTGCATCTAACAAGCGACACTGTCTCATGTCCACTAACAAATTGAAGTGGCGCAAAAAATCTGCACCGATTATGGGGTATTGAACATCTGCTATAATAAACACCCACCTACATGTCCGCCGCAGTCCCAAGTCCAGTGTGAGTGATCTCTCGCCGTAGGTAGCGATGGGGGAGTTATTCGCCGCCTGCAAGTTGTAGTTCTGATGTGGCTGTTGTCGATCGTCTTTAGTTGGGGGAACAACGCTAACTTCTGCCCCAGTGTCAATGAGGAAACGTTGACCCGTCTGGCGATCTCTAATAAGAAATAGGCGACTCCCTGTACGTGTTTCGCCAGCAGCGCTTGTCGCCTTTAGTTGCTGGCAATGGCGTTTCCCGAATATTGGCAAGGCTGTTGGCATTTGTGGGCTTTCTCACCAAAAGTGGCGTGGTACCAGCACCAGGAATCATTGGGCATGGATATGCGTCACCACTGGGCGTAGGTGGTGTTCGTGGGCGTGGGCGTGAGCGTGAGCGTGAACGGCTGCGGGATTGGCAACGTTGTGTAGACAAGGCTTGCACTTGTCGTGTCAGCTGACAGATTTCTTTGCGAAGAAGTTCAAGTTCAGTCGGTTGGGCGGTGTCTGGGGCAACTAAATTAACACCGAACTGTTGCGGGACGGCAACATCCATTATCTTGTCGGCGAGTTCAGCCAACTGTTCTACTTTGACGCTATCACCGGTTGATGCGAGCACCATTTGGACATTTTGCGGAAGTCGTTGCAAGAATAGTTGTCGGAGAATTGACTCCTCAAGAACACGTTCACCGAGCAATTGACGCATGTGACGCAGCAATTGACTGGGTTTCCTGTCACCCAACACTTCTTCGTTGAGTAGTCGTTGGAGACGTTTCTTTTCAGTTGCCGATGTGCGCTTGATAAGTTCTTCGCGCAAAGTTTTGTATGGGTTTTCTGTTGGTGGCTCTAGCAGCAAATCACGCACTTCCTGTGCAATTTCAGGCGTCAAAGTGGCGATAACATACGCAAATTTCGTAGTTTCTGCGGTGATTTGGCGAGTGGCGAATTGCGCTTCCACCTGCGCAAACCACACATGTGGGTCAGCGGGCCAAAATGGTGGCAACTTGATGCTCACTGCCGCAGCCAGTTGCCCGCCACTGTTATTGCTAGAGGCGCCAGCAGCTTGGACAACATCGTTGTTTTGTGCCATCAGAAAGATGCGTGTTTAGATCACGTCCGGGTCACCAATTTATAGTAATTACAATCACAAACAGCGATGTTGTTTAGTCAGGAGTTTATTAACAGTTGGTAATAAGCTGGTAGATAAAGATGTGGTTTGACGTATGCCTAGAGCTGGATATGTACAGAGAGTGAGCAGCGAAAGGATGAGGAAACTTGAGTATCAGAATCGAGAATAAGACTGAGACAATCACTGGAATGGCAGCCTATATAAGAGGTCAACAATCTGGTGCAACTTAGTGGTCCTTCAAAGATAAATGGTTCTAGAGTTAAGTGGCTGAGAAGGTCAATCAATTAAGACACTTAAAGTTAATAGCTTTGGAAATTATATTGATGACAGTTATATATACAATGGAATTGGAAGGCCAAGTTGGTTTGGATTAGGAAAGTTGCAGAGTTGCTAATTTCACTACACATGTACGTGTACACGTGTACATAATACTTGTCTGCCCTCGAGCGCGGGCTCCCCTGGAATTTTCGCGCGCTTTAGCCCGCAACAGGATGTGGGGAAGATTTATTGCCCAGCTAACCGCAAACTGATCCCGAGCTCGGGATCGAACCCTCCGCCAACACAAGACCAAAGTTTCGGGGTCTGAACCGGGGCCAGTTTGGTCGAGAGCGTTTACACTCATTTGTGATCCGGGGCTGATCTCGAGCTCGGTGTAAACAGCTAGGGTGATTATGTGGCCCTTTCGCGAGGAGGTCGTTTTGTATTTTAAACCTCCAAGAAATTAAGGACTTCATGAGATACGTCTGACCCTCCTCCTCCTCCCCCAATGTAAAAACAACGAAGCGTCGTGTCAAATGGGGTAAAACTAGCGCTGCAGAGTTACAGTTTATTTTTCTAAACGTTTAAACGTCAATTTAACGTTCGTTTAAACGTTTAAACAAATAGTAAACATAACAAAAAGTAAAACCTATTACCGCGCTCGCTTTTTTCACAAGTTGGTTTCGGATATCCGTTTAGCATTTTTCTAAACGGATAGTTAAATTTCGGTCGTTTAAACGTTTAAACGTTTAAACGTCGCAGCTCTAGGTAAAACTAACGACCGTCCCCAACCACTAAGGCCATCTCTAGCCACCGTAGTAGGCCTATGCCATTCATAGCTGTGTTGTAACACAAGTTAATCACAGTATCTACCAATTGAGGGCATAAACAATGTATAGCCAGTTATGATGTATTATGATGTAATTTGGGAACAGATGGCAGAAATAATACTCGGGTGAAAACTAGGGGTTGTGGGTTCGATACCTGGCTGGGTATACCTGTGCCCTTGAAGCAAGGCATTTAAACACAATTGCTCCATCCTTCGGAAGGGATGTAAAGCTGTTGGACCAGTGTGTTAGGTAACGCACTTTAAAGATCCCAGAGCATTCTTTCGTGAAGAGCAAGGGTATTCCCTGGTGTCTCTCGCCGTTTCTAATTCATCATGGGTTTCCTCACGCTTGCGATCGACAGTGCAATGGGCACTTTTGAGGAATACTTGGTTTCAGTACCAGGAAGAAGTAGTAATAATAATAATAATACAAATAATAAGTTTCCATACGGTCGCATTTGCTTGGTGCAGAAGCCTGGAAACCGAATAGACCTATGACATAATGACGTCACGCAATGTTTACCGCGGTGCATTATAGGTGAAATGTGGGGACGAAATCTCTGCATCGCTAGTTTGCACAATTGCAGGGCCATTTTCGCCGCCTTTTGAGGCCTTAAATGTTAAAACCATAGTTTCGGTGTCCGTCGAGGGCTTTAAACTCACGCGGTTCTTTCCTCGCCTTTCACCTCTGACGTCCCGGGTTCGAATCCGGGGCGTGTATGTGGATTGGGTTTGCAGTCCCTACTTGACCGCGTGGGTTTTCCCCTGGGGATTTCTCTGGGGGTTTTCCTCCCACTTCTAAAACTGCAACTCCTTCTTCGTCATCTCTAAAAGCTAAACCCGTATAGTTATTGGGGTATTATGGCGTCGAACTTAAGTTCCTGTGCTAGTACTAGAATGTAGGTTCGATTCCGGGCCGCGACGGGTTGTGGCACCTGTGCCCTTGAGCAAGGCACTCAACCACACTTGCTCCCATTCCTGTAATTGGCGGTGCCTCCGCTGTTGGATGTGGTGAATAAATAAATAGACACGAACCATTTTAGAAATTTGCGATCTTTGTTTTTGACGTTTTTTTGCCAGCGAAGCGGTTAGTAAAGTTAACAAAGTTACGTGCATAATAGTCCGGTCAATTTACAGGAAAATTGTGCCTGACCTAAAATTAATTGCAATAGAAGGCATTACAACACTGGCTGGTGTATACTAAAAATCTAATATTTTCTAATGAGTGGAAATGTGATTTTTATTTCACGCCAATCCGCGGTAAATTTTGTAAGTTTTTTAATCATTACATTGAGGGCGCTAATTCGTCTGTTACCTATCAGGAATCTGTGAACATTATGTAACAAGCTTCGGGAAACACGACTACTCGTAGCAGAAGAAATATTTCCCGTCGTCTGCGAAAATGAGGCATTATAAACGAAACAGACATTTTATTTTCACATTTGTGAATTTTGTTCGTAGTTAGTGGTCAAACAATAGCACAGTGTTGTGTAGAAAAATAAAAAAAAATATGGAGATGGTGATAAGGTCCATGCCAAAAAACAACAAAGGAAAATATACCTTAGATATATCTTTTTAAAAACACATGTACTTCTTGTGTTGTAAAAGTGCTTATTACAAAAATAAATCCCAAATTTCGGCCATCCTCGTAGAAATAAGAGCGTTTTTCTTAAGCGAGCACCTGATTTGGACACTGCCGTCTGCTCGCAAGTGGTCGTGATTACCATGCACCTACCATCGCGAAACATGTAGGTTGGAGTACGTTACCAGACTAGTTTCTGAGACGTCGTCGTCTGCTCGCAAGTGGTCGTATTACTACGCATCCACTATTACAAAACATACAGACTGAGGAACGTTACCAGACTAAATTTTAATTCTTAATGTTTGTCTTCAAAAACTGCTTCAAAAACACCTTTCCACTCAAAAGAAACAATTATATTTTCAATATGTTGTTTATTGAATGTTGCGGCTAGAATGATTTATGTTGCAATTAGTTCTGGGTCAAATCGTAAATTGACGACTATAATACGCTAGGCGCTATGCATACAACGCACGCAACTAGAGATGCCGAGATTTCGTCTCTACTTTTCACCCATAATGCACCGCGGTAAACATTGCGTGACGTCATTACGTTTCAGGTCTATTATGAAATTTTTGCTTCCAAATTGAAATACAGGATATGTAGTCGACAGTCCCAAACCGATTATCCTTGCAACTTGAGAAAAACCTAGGAGAAAACTCAGATTTTGTTTAAATTGTCATATTGGCTATAGGTTTTGTACACGGGGTGCAAGGACGACTTCGACCTAGGTGTTAATTGAAGGGGGCGAGTTGACTCCGGGACGAGTTGTCCCGTTTCGCGTACATGTACGTACTACCATGGAGGTAGGTACGTATACGTAACGTGTGTTTTTTTTTTGCCACACGAAAAGCATTGTTAGCGAGTTTATAACTTGAAAAATGGTTAATCAATACATTTAGGGCCTATGTGGAGTTACTCTATAGAACTTGGACTAATAATGTTTCTTGTATTTTGTTTTCCTGGTACGAATAATAACTTTCGCTTTTTTCGTGAATGCTACCTATATTTATATGGACGATTCCAGAAGCTCGCCGCCGCCGCTGGTTGGTTAATTGAATAATTCATCACCTCCGTTGCTGTTGAATTATTCAGCACAGAGGTCACAACAACGATATGGTAAAGGCGTTTGGGGAGAGCAGTCTGCAGTATGAATGTTAGTCTTTCCTCAAGCGCTAGCAAAACAGTGCACAAAACAAACCTCGCCACGGACGCCTTGACTAAAGGCTACAGGAAAAGCTGCGGAAAGCCAAAACAAATCAGAACAGAAACAAAGGCTTTCCGCAGGAAGCTGCTGCGGAAAGCCAAAAAATCAGAACCGAAACAAAGGCTCTCCATCCGCAGGAGAAGCTGCGGAAGGCCAAAAAGAAAACAAATCTGAACGAAAACAGTAGCTGTTTCAGCACTACCGAAACACCTAAAAAGCGACCCGTTTGCTTTGGAACGTACATTAGCAGTGTGATCTGGCGTAGTGAATTTATTGTTTAAGTAAGATGGATTACGACCATTAATACATTTAAAAACTGTACACATTCTATGATGTAATCGGGTCGTAAGCAGTAACCATGGGAGAGACTGGTGCATATAACTAATATGAGTCAGAGGATGAGCATTGAGGATCAATCTGGCCAGGCGATTGAGTAACTTTGTTAACTTGTCAATATGGCATTGCGCACTGACTGACCATGCATCATCACAATAATCAAACAATGGCAGAATCATTGCACTGAGCTAACCTTGGTTTTTAGCATACAACACCATTTTAACAGTTTTCAAAAAATGTAATCTGCCTTCAATATGCTTTTATTTTCATTTTTAGGTAACAAGTTTTGAAGATGCTTTCAGAATGTTCCATAAACCACCCAAGCAAAACACAAGTCCGGTAACACTCATTCTCGCCTACGCCTACTACTTTGAACACGACCGCTACGACTGGCACCTTGATGTGAACCAGCGCACAGTGGACAGTTTCGGGCTTCCAGCGGCCGACCTTACGCCGGAGGTTCACGTCGCCGGACATGAAAAATTTTACGAGTATAAAGGACGGCACTCTCCTCTGAAACAGGGTTACTGCATAGCAAAGCGCGTCGTAGACAAGCTGCCAATCGGCTGTGAAACATTTAAAGACACCGTTAACTTCCAACTGTTTGAATTTGAGCATATATTATACCACCACTTGGATACGTGGTGCAACGGACCAACAGGCAGACAAAATTGTGCAGAAATTATCGAGAAACATTACCAGAATGTCAGGAAATCCTATCAGAAAGGGTTGTACAACTTGGACTTACACAAAGTGCACAACGTAGAAAAAGCAGCGGCAAAGGCAAACATCACATGCCCACATGTTTTTGATTTTCCTTAAAGGGACATACCGGCTTTGTTGGGCTATTTTGAGCTGGAAATAGACCCATACATGATTGTAAAAGTCTTTCCGAAATATACTGAAAATAACCTGAAAAGGAAACCACAAAATGTTGCAATTTTTTGCATTTAAAAAAAAAAATCAAAGTCACAAGGTGACGCGCGCTAACGATATAGTTTTTTGGGTTGTTTTTGAAAAAAAGAAGCTTTGACGCGCAGGGTCAACATACTTTTTGTTTGGCCTTATTAGACTGGTTCTCGGACCTCATATTCCCCAAAGGTTTTCTAATCTACAACGCATTTCACTCAATTTTCATTCTTACCTTTTCATCATTACTTGTATTCCAATCCATGGTTACGTAATAAATGTCACGTAAGTTCTTTACTTGTAAACATCCTTTTTGGGGGCCGGTAAATTAGTAGGTTTATTCTGCTTCTTCTCCAGACCTTTTAAAAACCTTTTTCATATGTATTTGTATTTGTTTATTACACCAATTATTATCTTATGTCATATTATTTTTGAGGTGTGAAGTTCTTGGCACCTTCGATTGACATGTAATAATTATGTTCTTAATTATTTATAGAGAGATATTTATTCATTTATTCACAGACCAACACATAAATAAAGCTACGTGACACCGATCTTTGCAATCTGGCACAGCTTATGGATCAACTGTTGCTTTATTGGATTTGGCTGATTACCAATCGGGCAAAGGGCCGAAAACTTTCAAAGATTAGGCAACATGTAATTATACTTTGCTAGTATAGTTGGAACGCTTGCCCAAAATTTAAAAAAAAACATGTTTACCCTAGAGTGGGCACGCTTGCCCATAAGTACATTGTACTTGGTACGCTTACCACAAAAATTGATAGTACGCTTGTCCAACAAAACCTTGGCACGCTTGCCACAAAAATGGACACGCTTGTCCAACAAGAACTTGGCACGCTTGCCACAAAAATGGGCACGCTTGTCTAACAAAACCTGGGCACTCTTGCCACCCGACCACCGCTGGCACATACGGTGTAAGTGTAGCTAACAGCAACGCTGATAGGGTACTATACAGGGTGTCCATGAAAAAACGAAATCGAGACTTATCGATGTTTATTCATACTCAGGGGCGGATCCAGGAATTTTTCCAGGAGGGGGTTTTTCCACCAGGGAGGGGTTTTGCCCGTCAGATTTTTATGTCCGCTTGTTTCGGACAGGCGGACACGCAAAAAATGCATTACATTTTATTTTTTGGTGTCGGAGCAGGGGGTGGTTTTGACCCCCCCCCCCCCCCCCCCCCCCCCCCCCATTTGAATGCAGGATATCTCTGTCATCCCTGGCTCATTTTTCCTGACTGAGGTATCATACGAAAGGGCAGGAAATGAATTTTTTAGAATTGTGATTATTTCTTTGAAATTCAGGTATCGTTGTGTAAACGACTTTTTGGTAGCCCTGTTGTATATATACATACATGTAATTGGTTAAATAAGATTTTCTGCCGCTGGTACATACGGCTAGAAGCTTGGCCCCCACCTGCATCAGTGGGTGCCGGGCAAATTGTTTTCACACCTTAAATTTAAAACTAGTATTGTACGTAACCTATGTACAAATATAAACCAATTTTCATTTGCAACTTAGCGTCGTCCGTTGCCTCCAAGCAAAATCACGCCACCCGCGCAAAGCGCGCCCCACTTGGACAAAGGACGAGCGCCCAATCCCCAACACGAATTTGGTGGTGACATCGACGTTTTCAAACAACGCTGGAGATTAAAGCGAGAGAGGAAACTACTTTCCGATGACAACTGAACGTCATCGTAAAAGAAAGCGCAAACTCAGACCATCTGAACTGGGGTTGATGTAGAACTGATGCACCCATTCTGGGTGACGACAATTGCATGGAAAGCACTGGAAACCTTCGACTGGCAGCCACCAAATACCGCATCAAACAGCCGCCAACTACTGGGGTACCTTCTGTCATACCCCCGTCAGACCGGATTGGCGGTGCCACTACGGTTTTTGGTCAAAACCGCCATCAACGTAGTGACACCGCTAGTAGCTTTTCATAGTTTTCCCCTATCCGTCACACATGTGTTTTTCTTCGCGGTGTTTAACTGTTTGAAGACTTTTAGAACACTGAAATTGAAGCAGAAATCCGAAGCTTTTATACCACAAAATATTGCCCGCAGTAGCACCGCAATACCCACAGTGCTCCCGTGGTAGCACCGTGGTAGCACCGCCATATCCGCAGTAGAACCGCAACGGGATCGCCGTATAGGGTCGCTAGTCTACTTTTTCGGCGATTGCACAGCGGTTGTACTGCGGAGGAACGGCGGTGATGGAGGTGCTACTGCGGTCCTTGTACGGTCCCACGGCGGTCATGGCGGTCATGGCGGTGCCGCGTCGATCCCACTGCGGATTGGCCCAACCCGCGGTGGCACTGCGAAAGTTTTGAACATGTTCCAAGTTTCCGCCGTGCCACCGCGAAGGTCCGCGGTTTTGACAGTTTTCCGCGGTGCTACGGCGATCAATGGCGGAACCACTGCGGAACCACGGCGATCATGGCGGTGCCACTGCCGTTTATGCCGTACAAGCACCGTAGTGGCACCGCGCCTCCGGTGTGACGGGGGTATTACTTAAACTGTTTAACAATGGAAGCACAATATATGCAACCATAGATGTCCCCAAGAAACAAAGAAACCGCCCCTCGAAATGGCGTCTAATAGATACGATCTATAGGAACTAGGGAACAATTACTGTCAGTGTGGACAACTGCAATTGTGAGTTATGCGTCTTTGACCAGCTGGGGACAAGCCGAATATATACATGTGGGTGTATTATAATAATACATAATTATAATATGATAATACAGATTTATGAAGCACACATTTTAAAACAACGAATTACTCATGGCGATTAAAAAACAAAAGTCGGATCTACCTCTTACATTTTGCGTTCAAAAAAACTGGCATTTTGATATTCTAAAAAAAGCAGAGAGTTGAAAAACACTCGTAAGCAATCACCCACTAACTTCAGCCGTTGGCATTGGCAGCGGCACGCACCTGCGACAACGCCCATACATACAGTGTGCATGCTTCGAACTGGTAGCCACTGGTACAATTCTAGCTCGGCGCGCGTGATCCGACCTCATGGTGCAGACAGAACAACGTTAATTTATAAATTAAACTTGACTGATGCTCGACACACTACATGTACCTTGAATTTCCAGAGAACAAAAAAATATGTCTCAAACCTTCAAGCACGGACTTGAGTGTGAAAATGATATATAATTCATGCAGTAGGGGAGGAGATTAGCCTACAACATATTTAGTAAAATCCATATTACCGGTTGTTTCAGTCAACCTGGATTTCCAGAAAGGAAAGATGTGAAACTGTCGGTTATTCGACCTATTGACCACTTTCACAGACACCAACTTTGCAGGAAAATACTACTGAGCATTAAACGCCAAAGTAGGCCTACTCTCACGCACGTCCTGGAAAATGTTCCAAACGCGAGCGTTTTGCTCAATTTTTTTTCGAAAATCAACGCTACTGATGCGCGTCTCACACATTTACGTTCAAGATCCCGATGCACGTGGCAATTTGCAGGAAGTGACGTTATTTGAGCTAAGAATATCGATATTAACCCAGGCAAGCGTTTAGACTAGGAAACATCCACGTTATTTATAATTATAAAAGGGAATAAAACTTAAAACCTTAAGGTAAATACCACTGAAAATTTTAGCAAAATCAAACCTGAAAAAGAGCTCAAATTCGGGCTTCCCTCGCATTGTTGCCAACACGTGAAAATAATGCAACCAAAAATTGGATCACTAGATTTGGGCTGGTAAAATTGTAAACTACCGGGACAAGTTAAAATCCGACAGTGCCTTTACATTCCAACAGGGCTAAACAGGGCCCGATTTAACCAGCTATTTCGCTAGGTCTAATCTTGCATGCTTATTTCGTCGCTGTCACCACGAAGTGACACCCGAGTGAACTTCAGTTACAGTTCGTGAAAACCTCACAGTGTGGGGGACACAAGTTTTCACGAACTGACATCCAAGTGTGCGCGCGCACTCCGTACACTGCACCAAAAACCATGAATTTTTGTTTCCACGACACCCAAGAAAACGTTAAATTTATCCCAAAAAAAAGCCTTGAAAATGCTTGATACGAATGATATCATCTGAATACTTGTAGAATAATAGTTCAATATTTACCGCAACAATCCCTAATTAGTTAATTTACGATGGGTGTCAGTTCGTGAAAACAAAAATATTGGGTGTCAGTTCGTGAAAACAAAATTACGTGCATTTTGTCAGGACTTAATTTTTAGAAATTAGGTGTAAGCAAAGACAGCCAGTACTTATGAGTTATGTTTATAGACTACCATCGAGTACTGTCGAGTTTTAAGATAATCTAACCGATATTACTGAAAAGGTGTCCTGTGAATTTAAATAAATGATTGTACTCTGTGACTTTAACAGTGATGCAGCGGATGTTAATGCACCCAATCCTATACTCTCTTCCATGAATCTCTTCAAAATGGAGCAGTTATTACAAGAACCAACTCAAGTCACGCAGTTCACCCAAACAACTATTGATCTGATTTTTAGTACGCATCCCGATCTTGTTAGCACATGTATGCGGAGTGTTGCAAATCCTCATAAGTGATCTTATTCTTATTTATGGCATACATAATTGGAAAACGCCTCGCAAAGGGTGTCGTTTAATTGATTTTCGACGCCTGAAGGATATTGATATCGAAACGTTTCATAATGACCTCCGCAATGCTCCATGGGAGTATGTTATTAACTGTCAACATGTTGACGAAGCGTGGTTTATCTGGCACTCGATTTGTATGGCTTTTATTAACCACCATGCTCCAATCAAGTCCAAGCGTGCTCGGAGCGGCACTATACCATGGCTTGATGAAGAATTGCTCCAACTAACGCGCCAACGAGATCGTGCACACAATGTAGCTAAAAAGTCGCGCTCATCGACAAATTGGGATATGTACAAAAAAGTTAAGAAATTATGTTACTAACAAAGTTAGACAAAAGTAAAAAATAATATATAGTGACCCCGTGACGCAATCCTGAGAAAGAGAAGTCAACACGAGTGCTAGCTCCATACGTTTACACGCAAAAAACTTGGAAAACCGTCTCTGTTAGATGGTGTTTTTTGAAGAATTTTGTTGGTCCAAAAAGCCAGAGATATGTTTTACCAGACACTATGAAAAAAAGAGCAGAAAGATTTTCTTTTCTATTACCAAGAGAGAGAAAAATTAGTCGCTCATTCTATAACTTGTACGGCCGATGTTCAAACACGTGGGAACTACGCCCGCAGGGGACCGTACCATGCTGTACACAGACACGGACGTATATATAAATTCTGGACCCGCAATGAGCCCGATTATGTGAAGTAACCGCGGCGCCAGACTATCGCCATTTTAGCGGGCCGGCTTTCGACAAAAAAACACGTGTAAAGGCATGGGAAATGTTGGTCTTCGTGGCACATTTTCACCATTTTTGAGCGACTTGGTGAAATTTCACGGTTTTCAGGTCAGTGGCCTTCTAGAAATGGTTGTATTAAGGGGACTGATACATAAATTGGTGGGTTAGCATTTTCGAAAAGTAAAGTTTGACGAGATTTTGTGTTCGCTAAACCGACCGATCGTACAGTGTGTACCGAGTGCAGGTTAACTCGACCGTTTACCAACTCGACCGTCGTACCAACTCTACCGTTGTACGTTTAATTGCAGAAGTCAACTCGTCCGTTGAATTGGGATGTTGATCGGTCATGTGATGACCAGAAATACTCTGGAGATGTGGCACTGTTGATTGCGAAAATAGAGCAATTTTAGCTGTAAAATGAATTTTATGTAGGCTACATGTACCTTGCATTTTTATTTTGTATGCAGTGCAGGTGACGTGAACAAACAATAATATGGAACAGCAAGCTATGCTACCACCGCCACCAACCTATATAGTATATGGTTCTGTACTGAGTCAACATAGGACAACTCAAGCTTGGACGCCCTCAACTGGTCCACCGGTATGTGTAGCATTCAAACGCTCCCAGCGTAGAGCTCCGCGAGGGATGGCTGCAAGACGAGTCGTCGACAGACAACGAGGGAGAAATTGCATGTAGCCTTCGCTGTTTATAGTGAAGTAGGCTTGGTGCACTACCGAATCGCATTCGAAACTGTGACGCGAGAGAGATTTGAGGAGTTTCTTGCGGACACAATTCAAGAGTGTAATGCAGTTTTCCCAGAAGACGAACCCAATTACCTCAAATACGACAATGCAAGGCCTCGCGTGCGAGCCCAACTCCCTGAAGTGCCAACCCAATGATCCAGCTAAAGCGCCTCCCTCCCTACTCCCCATTCATGAACAACACGGAGATGGCACACTCTGCATTCAAGGCAGCAGTTAAACGCATCCTTGGGTTACCTGAGTGGCAACAACGTGTCGGAGACTGACATGCTGCCCGGCAAGCAGGAATGAACATGCAGCAGTGGAGGTGCGATCTCCTTCCACAAACAGCCATTCAGAGCGTTGATGCCATCACCCAAGTGAAGTGCATGCAGTGGTACAACCATACCCAAACATATATGCCAAGATGTCTGGCACGCCAACAGATTGATGGTTGAGGAAGAAACAACATAAACAATGAACAAAAACACCCCATTCAAACACAATACAAAATTAGGTCTTGGTCAGTTAACCAATAAAGATCCCCCCCCCCAAAAAAAAAAATAAAGAAGAAAACAAAGAAGAAGAGAAAACCCCAAGGGCCCCATGTAAAGTCTACTGGAAACATAATTAAAGAAAATAAGGTTTGCCTGAATTAAAGTGAAGAATATGGTGTTCAGCACCTGCCGTCTCGCATCTCGCTAGCTTTGTGGGGAAGAGTTCCTTTAACTCCCTAATTAGGTACTAATTAATATGGGGTACTGTGGTCGAGTGGCTTGGGCCACTGACTTGCAAAATTCCGGTGAAAACTTGGGGTTTCAGGTTCTATATCCGGTCGTGGTACCTGTGCCCTTTAGCAAGGCAATTAGACACACTTGTTCCATCCTTCGAAATGGATGTAAAGCCGTTGGTCGTTTGTTGTGTAACGCACTTAAAATATCATAGGCGCACTCTTTCGTGACTGCCAATGGCGCCACCAACCTATGAATCTCGATGTTTAAGGTGGAATATTAGCTTTGTAAAAACCCATTATAATGTGAACCGCGGTCTATGGCCCGAATTTCTGTGGTAGCGCACCCATCCGCTCAGCAGATGGCAGCACTCTTCTCACAGAAAAGTCAGAGATCCTTAAAAGATGGGCGGAACACTTTGACTCACTGCTAAACCGACCCTCCTCTATGTCTCAAGAGGCGATTGACAGTATTATACAAAGACCGAGCATTGACGAGCTGGATCTACCACCATCCCTTGTCGAAGTCTCGAAGGGTGTCAAGCAGGCCTCCTCTGTGAAAGCACCATGGGTCGACGGCATCCCTGCCGAAGTTTTCAAGTGTGGAGGAACGTACATGCTATGGAAACTTCACAGTCTCTTGAAACACATCTGGCGTCATGCAAACGCACCCCAGGACATGAGAGGCGCATCCCTTGTCCACCTGTACAAGCGCAAAGGGGACAAGACATGTTGCGACAACCCTCGGGGCATTGCTCTCCTATCAATTGCGGCAAGATTCTGGCCCGTGTCATTCTCAACCGAATAACTAAACACCTAGTGGGATCCATATACCCAGAGTCCCCTTTTGGTTTCCGTTCAGGCCGTGGGACTGCAGACATACTTTTCGCTGTCCGGCAGCTTCAGGAAAAGTGTTTAGAGCAGAATCAGGACCTGTGTGTTGTGTTCGTGGATTTCACCAAGGCATTTGATACAGTGGATCGTGAGGGGCTGTGGAAGTTGCTTCACAAATTCGGCTGCCCTGACAAGTTCATACAGCTTATCCGTTCCCTCCAAGATGGGATGATGGCCAGGGTCTAGGAATCTGGAGAGACTTCAGAACCCTTCCTGGTTACAAATGGGACAAAGCAGGCATGTGTCCTCATGGCACCAACATTGTTCGCCATAGTCTTCTCTGCTATGCTGCTGGATGCCTTCGAGGACATGAACAGAGGCGTATTTATACAGTTCCGCACTGATGGAAACCTGTTCAACTTAGGACGCCTGAAGGCACGCACGAAGGTTCTGGAAATACTCATCAGAGACCTCCTCTTCGCAGATGACTGTGCCCTGGTTGCACACTCCCTAGAGGACATCCAGTTCATCACGGACTGCTTCGTGCGTGCCACAAAGCGATTTGGCCTGACCATCTCCCTGAAAAAGACCGAGGTGATGTACCGACCGGCCCCAGGAAGAACCTATGCTGAGCCCCTTGTGACCATCGATAATGCAGCCTTAAAGCCAGTCAAAAAGTTATGTTACTTGGGCAGCACAATATCTAACTCTGCTATCATCGACGATGGAGTTATACAGCGCATAGCAAAAGCCAGCTCATCGTTTGGCAGACCCAGGCACCGCCTCTGGAGTGATCACGGCATCAGACTGTCTACTAAGATCAGGGTCTACAAGGCTACGGTTCTTCCTTCCCTCCTCTATGGTTGTGAAACTTGGACGGTATATCGCAGATACCTAAAGCAGATAGATCAGTTCCACCTTAGGTGCCTACACTCCATATGCCATATCAAATGGCAGGATAAAATCACCAATACAGAGGTGTTAGAAAGTTGTGGACTGCCAGGAATTGAGAGTATGGTCATTGGAGCACAGTTCCGTTGGGCTGGTCACGTGTGCAGAATGTCCAATGACAGGATTCCCAAGGCAGTGCTCAATGGACAACTTAAAAAGGGTGAACGCAGGACAGGCAGGCCACGCCTGAGGTACAGGGACACCCTGAAACAGAACCTACGGACCTGTAGACTTGAGACCGACTTGGAAGAGCACAGTCAACACCGTAACTTGTGGCGTCAAGCCTGCCATTCTGCAACCAGGCGCTTCGAGGATGAGAGGCAAGCTCAACTGGTGACAAAGAGGGCAATAAGGAAGCTGAAGTGCGCAAGCACACAAGACCCTAGTCTATGCTTCACCGGCCCGACGTGTGGTCGAGTGTGCCGATCAAGAATCGGACTCTACTCCCACGAAAAAAGCCCACAATAGTACATAATTGCTGAGTACTCATGCGTCGACAACGACGTGAGACTCCATCAGTAGTAATAATAATAGTTTCCAGCTGAACCTGGAACCAAACATAAGTGTGCCCGGGACTAGAATCAGTTAGAAAATGTGTTGTACAGGGTGTCCCAGAAAAAAGAAACCGAGATATATCGATGTTTAATGATACTTTAATCTTAATCTTAAATAATAAATGACACATATTTGGAAAGCTTAGTTCCTCATCTTTCATTTGATACCACTCATGTGATACATACTTCACGCATGAATGAATAAATACAATTTGAAGCAGGGCTACCAAAAAGTCGTTTGCACAACGATACCTGAATTTCAAAGAAATAATCACATTTCTAAAAAGTTCATTTCCTTCCCTTTCGTATGATACCTCAGTAAGGAAAAATGAGCCATGGATGACAGAGATATCCTGCATTTAAATATGTATTGAATTTCCATGTTTGTTTTAAATCATTCGTTTTTTTCACACCTGACCGATTTTTCGCATGAATGGATTCGGAGATGGTAACGTGTGCATTAAAAACGTGCGTGTTGAAACCACTGAAATTCAGGTATCGTTGTCCAAACGAAATTTTTGTAGCCCTGCTTCATATTGTCTTTATTCATTCATGCGTGAAGTATGTATCATATGAGTGGTATCAAATGAAAGATGAGATTAAAGTTTGATTAAACATCGATAAATCTCGGTTTCGTTTTTTCTGGGACACCCTGTACAACATAAAGGGTACAGAATTTAAAAATGGGCGTTACTTTTTGCTTTTTAGTTCCTTTCTTCGGCAGGGGTCTCTTTATCTCCCTAAATAGGTACTAATTAGTGTGCGGTTGAAGCTGAAACCAAATTAAGTGTGCTTTGGATCAGAATCAATTAGACTTTTTAGGTTGAAGAGGAAAGTATGAATAAGTTTTACTGGAGTCTGTTTGGAAAATGGTGAAATTGTTCTCACTTCATCAGCCCTGTGTGGAAAATATACTCTGGTGAATGCATTATAGATTATATCTTTGAGATTTGGTAGTCAAAATGCGAGACGCGAGATGCGAGACGCGAGACGCGAGACGCGAGACGCGAGATTCGAAATGTAACACGAGATTTGGTAGTCAAAATGCGAGATGCGAGATGCGAGACGCGAGATGGCAGGTGCTGAACACCATAGTATACATACATTTTCACCTAATCTGGAATTACATCCACCCACCCTCCCATCTCCGTGCTGCTAACACCACGCCCACAAACCCCCGTCTTTTGTTACGCTACACTCTCAGAACGCTGGTTAAAATATCACTGGTTAAAAATCAGTTGGTTAAAAATCTCCCAATGTTGGTTACATTCTCTGAGTTGGGTAAATTTTTCCTTAACCAGGGGTTGGTTAAGAAATATACTGCTTTCTGGTTGGGTAAACTGCGGGTTGTGTAAAATATAAGATCAGAGGGCTGTATTTTAACCAACTATGGTTATAATTCACACCCCCCACAAAGCGAAAGTTGGTTAAAAATTTCGCCCAACCATGTCACGTGGTGTCCAGTGAAAGCCACCATTGGTTAGTGACTCGATTGTCTGCAGAAAAGCAGCAGCGATAAAATGCCAACGCGCGTTCGTTTCGTGTGTGTGCCTTGTATGTGTAAAACTATACACAAACGTATACAGGACTGTGTCATGGCGGATGTGTTGACGGCAAATTTGCAAAATGTAGTCGTGTTTCCGAGCCGAAACAACTAATTTAAGGTAAGTTCTGCCTCGTTAATTGTCTGGTCTGATCGGTGAATGGTGGGGAGACATTTTAGTGGTTGCTAGCGGTCGGTTTTGAAAACCTTTCTCGAAGATTTAAGCCGAAAGTGTTATTTTTTACCCGTACGGGTTGTCACGAGTATAACGTTCTTTTCCTACCTCCATGCTTACACGTTGTAGGCCGTGTGCACGTGCAGCGAGTGCGGGCCGCGCCACAAACTACATCATACATGTGTACACCATACTCGCTACGCACGGCCTATATACGTGTAACTTTTCCCCACCACTCCCGCCGGGCTGCCCCACCTGTACCTAAGAGGCAGGGTTGTCACTTTTCGAATGACAATTCTCCACCCGTGGGGCAAAATTTGGGTTACAAACTCCCCACCCATGGGGCAAAAGATGCACGTTTTGCTCCCTGTGCGCTGACAATTTGATTTCCATGCGTTTAAGTCCCACCCTGGGGCACGGAAATCGTCGGACCAAATCCCCACCTAAGGGGTGGGGCATCGCGGGGTGGGGTAGCGCGGGGGAGGGGTGGGGGCAGTGATAGGTGCAATATTAATAATAATAATGAATATTTGTAATGCGCCGGTATCCATCAGAAAGATTATCAGATGCTATTAGTTTAATAGTAGTATGAATGGATGGGTCACATTATACTGCCTTTGGATCTTACTAATAGTTAATAGTCCTTGTTTCATTTTGTTTATCCACAAAGGAGGGGATGATCGGATCGGATTTGGCATCTTGGCAGCAACTGTTACTCGACAACAACTATGACAGCAGAAGCCAAGGCGGCATAACCACTCATCGTGCACATCAGTTGATCTGACTAGGCTACTGCTAAGCAAGGCTTCGGCATGAACCACGTCTTCTTGATCAAAGCTGTATTTTGACCACTTTTTCGACACAACTACAGGTTGAGTAAAAAAACTATACACTTTTAAAATTACTTGTTGTGTTTCAGTGTATAAATATTTATTTGGGATGTTTTGACAACGTGTATTTTGGATAAGTTCTGGTGTGTTATTTGGTAGCAGTTCAATTAAATTATGTTTCATGCATGACCGCACATGAGGCAAATAAGGGTGTCGGGTGGAACACGACTTGCGCCAATTCAGTATGGCTAGAAAAAAGAAAAGGATTTGAACCAGTGCAGAGCTGCCATCCGTCCCGGATTTTGCAACAGGTTCTTCGGAAAATAATTAATTTGGTGGTCTCTTTTTTGTTCAATTCTGATGTTGGCGCAAGTCGTGTTCCACCTGACACCCTTATTTGCCTCATTTGCGGTCATGCATGAAAGATAATTTAATGGACACAAGAGAACCTATCCAAAATACATGTCAGAACATCTCATATAAATATCGGTACACTAAAACACAAAAAGTAATTTTAAAAGTGTACATATAGGTTGTTTTACTCACACTGTAGAACGAACTTGCCATTGTAATTGCAACTCGGAAATTTTGCAAGTGTTATTTCCTTCTCTGACTTCATATAGTGCAGCTGAGCTAAACGTCACAAGCATTCTCGAACTCATTGTTAACACAGTGTGATGTGAAACATTTAAAGATGAAAATGTTTGAAGGAAGCCAAACACTTTCATTTAGAAAATACCAGTATATATTTGGCCTACACCTGCTGCTAAAGTATATAGGGATGTACATCAAATATCATAAAATAAATAAAATACAAAAATTGTAGAACTGTCAAGTCCATCGTGTGGTGTTTGCCTTTATTTAGTGTGCTTTATACCCAAATATATATATTTTTAACTTTTAACATAATAAATTAACCAACTGTTGGTAAAATATTGCCCAATTACTGTGAACAGCATTTCAGTAAAATGCCCAACCATTCGGGTATAACCAACTGAATGGTTAAAATTTGCCCAATTCAGCATTAACCAACAGATTGGTTAAAATAAAATTAACCAATAATTGGTTAAAAAGTTAAACCAACCACGTATTAAAATTTAACCAACCTGGGTTGGTTAAGGTTTTAACCAACTGTTGGGATGTTCACCTGGTAATACATGGTTGGTTAAAATTTTAACCAAGTTGGTAAACATTTTTAACCAACGTTCTGAGAGTGTACATTGCAATACATCTTACCTCTCTAAAAATGCGTGTACTACATGTATAGTGCATTCATACTGTGCAAATAGGCAAATTACATCAATTTAACACCATATGGACCAATTAACGCTGTAATTAAGTCTTTTTTTTATTACAGTCGCCTGCTGTAGGACCATCAGACTCAGCATTCCACAGCGGCAAGCTCGGAGGTTGAGTGGTTAAGACATCTGCAGCCGATTTCACGAAACATTGCGCAATTGCGTATCTCCACTTGCGTAAGTTGCGCACTGTTGCTACGCCCATTTCACGAAACTTGCGCCACTTTTGAAAATGGCGGAAAGTACTGCGTAAGTTGCGCAATGCCCAAAGGTTGCGTAATACCTAAGTCACAATTAAAGCGGAGGCCGGGCGGCGTGTGCGATTTATAGGCGTCGGTCGGCGTGTAGAGGTCGGCGAAAGATCGCGCGATAGGGCGGTCACAGTCACAATTAAAAGTGCCCCGCACGCTGCCATGACGGGGCCCGGGGTGTCGCCGGCCGGCGATCGGCCGACTTTCCTGGAAATGGGGTCGAATTCTTGGCCCGTTTATCGGCCGGTGTCCGGCAGGCACTCGTCCGATGTCCTGCCTATGTCCCTGCGATACCCCTGCGGTATCCGGCAGGGTGCCGGCCAATTCTTACAGGCCGTACGGCGGCCGGACGGGCATCTGTAGTGTGCCTGTCGAGTGGCCAGCGATCAACGACCGCGATCTGGCTGCCGTTTGTCAATTTGGGGGTGAGGTATATATAGCGGCGCTCCCCTGACCTTCTTTATTCGGGGCGGTCGGGTTGGCGTACAGGTTCTTTCCTCGCCTTTCACCTCTGGGGGTCCCGGGTTCGAATCCGGGGCGTGTATGTGGATTGGGTTTGCAGTCCCTACTTGACCGCGTGGGTTTTCCCCTGGGGCATTTCTCTGGGGGTTTTCCTCCCACTTCTAAAACTGCAACTCCTTCTTCGTCATCTCAAGTTGATAATATAGTATAGTTAAAGCTAAAACCGTATAGTTGATGGCATAAAGGGCCTTAGTTGCCGAAGATGCCATAAAATATACAACAACAACAACAACCTTCTTTATTCACTTCGACCTTTCTCTAGGAGCACTCTACGAGACGAAGAAACAGGAAGACAAAGAAGAAAATGCCGTTAATACCTCCACAGCGCTTGCGGCCACATCCACGGCGCTTTTGGTCACCTGTGAGCCCCAGTGGCTGGTCGGCCAGACGCCGGCCGGGCGCCGCCAAGTCGGCCGGAAGCCGGGAGGGGCCCGGCCGGCGTCTGAGCGGCGTCTGGGCGGCGCCTGGCCGATATATGGATTGCCTGGGTTGTCCAAATATTGGCACGGCGCCCGCCCGATGTGTGCGATGCCCTGCCGGACATCGGTCAGGCATCGACCGATATAGTGGCGATCAGTTTGCGATGCGAAACGCCGCACCAGGTTTACAATCCGATTTAAAAGTAACTCGATGCCCGCCCGATGCCCAGAAATGACCCGGCAGCCGCAAGGAGTCCCGTGGGGCGCCGGCCGAAAATGCCTAAAAATCCGTCGCAAACTACTCGCAAACCCACCGCAAGCTAATTGTGACTGGGGTATTACAGGAAGAACTGAACAATGTTTTGGAACATCAAACACGGGTAGGAATTTCATGATTCACGTACCCCGATGAATGTCCCATTGTGTAGTTCACTCGTCTTAAAATAAATCATCCTCTTGCAACAGTGCCCCTTTAACGCACTCCCTAACTCCTCGTCGTTTAAAAGTTTGGTAGGAATGGGACACTCACAATGAACGGAACCCAATACAATTTCTGAAAAGTATAGAAATCGTTTTAGAAACCGAATTGATTAAATTAAATCAAAATGACTCGGGCGTGAGTTGGCTCAAGACAACAGCCGGCTCACTCCACAGATTTGCGTGGATTTCCTCAGGGTATTGTTACGTCGCTTTGCAGAGTGGAAATTCCCTGAGATCTCAGGATGAAAATAAATTTAGTTTTGTTTGGTACATAGACCAAATGCCTTTACGCTGTGTACGCAATCTCTTCAATTCAGTTTTTCGCAACCGCTTTATAATACGCTTTTTCTCTTGTTCCCCAGGTATTTTCGCCTTTATGTTTTTGCCTTGCATTCCTTTTTCGTTCCATAATTTGCATATCTATTGTCTGATTTAGTATATAAGGCGGTTTTCTGGCGTTTATTCTCCACTTTAGGCTCATGTACCCCGCTGAATGTTTGATTGCTTTGCTCCTTGCGTTCTTATCTAACTAGTACGTTCCCGGCGTTTGTCATGTCTACCGAGCAGTCGCAACCCCCCGATGCAACAACACTGGTTTTTGAACAATTTAAAGAATATTTCGACAAGCGTTTTAATGCTCTTCCTGCTATTTCTCAAGACGCTACTTCTATCAAAGAACTGCAAAATAAACTTGCGGCAAAGGATTTGTCCAGGCCGGGAAATATTGCCCAATTTGAGTTTTGTGGCAACCTCGAGATTGCTTTGGACAAAGCGAGATCGCCATAACGGAAAGATCGGACCCTGAATCGGCCCTGCAAGCTCTTAAAGAAGCACAGGAGCTAATAGCCGAACGCAAACGTAAGATACGCATCGCCGACAGCAGCAAAGCCGGTTGGGCTACGGTTACACATCTGGACAAGAAAGCAGACAGACATCTAGGTGTTTCTTCAGATCAACTAAAAAGCATAACAATTGCCGAGGAAGATGCCCTCAAAGATCAACAAGAACGTAAGCGCAAAAGGCAAGATGGCGCCTTTACTTCTACAAAATATTCTTCTGACCGTCGTCTTTTTCGAGGTACGCACATTCTATACTTTGTTTTCTTTAGCATGCCTCTTGTGCATGCAGGCCGAGATCCCATGCTGTCTCAAATAAATAATTCAAAGTTATGTCATTGTTCTGTGTATTTATTTGAGTCGGCGTATAATACGAAACGGTTTTTCATGCGTATGAGCGCAGCGAAGTAGCAATGAAAATTTAGTTTTGTTTGGTACATAGACCAAATGCCTTTACGCTGTGTACGCATTCTCTTCAATTCAGTTTTTCGCAACCGCTTTATAATACGCTTTTTCTCTTGTTCCCCAGGTATTTTCGCCTTTATGTTTTTGCCTTGCATTCCTTTTTCGTTCCATATCTATTGTCTGATTTAGTATATAAGGCGGTTTTCTGGCGTTTATTCTCCACTTTAGGCTCATGTACCCCGCTGAATGTTTGATTGCTTTGCTCCTTGCGTTCTTATCTAACTACGTTCTCTACTTGCCCCATTAAATCAGCAGATTCCAATGCTAGTTGATATACCATACAACCCTTCGTAACTAATTCTTCATAATAATTTGATATGACATGATGACCCAGAAAGTGTAAATATGGTGAGGAAACATGAATTTAATTTATTAGCAGTTTTCTTTTGAAAACACTTTGTTGTCATGCTCCATAGACTTACCGGTAGGCATGGAGTCTCATCAACTGGCGAGGATGTAGGCTATGGTATTATTTCCCCTAGTAGGCCTAAGATGAGTCATTTTAAGGAAGAACAAAATATTGCGAAAAAAAAGGTTGCCGAGTTGGCGTCCGTCTCATAAGTTTACGCACATTTGGCCGGGCAATTTTGTCATCCAATCCTACAATTGCATTGAGAACGTTAATAAGGTTTATACAGAATAGGTAGCCTATGTTACAAATGAATCAGGCCAATCGCGTGGCACAATGAACTATCAACAGGCGCAATTTTAGGGAAATCACCTCGTGGAATCAACAGAACTTTAAGATATATGATGTAGGCCTAGGCCTACTTCCCACTAGTACTTTTGTAGCAAATGTTGCTTTTTGCTGTGTGGTAGAAAAATCACATGTTCTCCTTCAAAAATTGCATTCGGTAATTTTTTTAGTGCACAAGATAACCATTCACGCGGCATGCAGCGCCCTCTGTTGTTTCGCTTACGCACGGACTGCTCGCGCCTAAATCTTGTATACTTTAAGCAGTAATTTGATCTTTCATGCTAATTCGCTACGCTGAAACGCATGAAAAAAAATTTTTTTTGTCCTAAACAACGATAAAATCAATAAACACCAAAAACAAACCGAAACAAATTTAGATAATTTATTCAGACAGTACGGGACGCGTTGGCCTGTATGCACTAGAATGCTGAATGGTCAAAAACAATGCTCAGAAAAGACATAAGTTTAAAAAGAGAACAGGACAATTCAAGAAATATAAACATACTCTGGTATAAACAAATATAATGTCTGGCCTCGTTAGTCTATAGGGCGCGAGCCCTAACTTTCATGGTTGAGATAAAAGGAACATTACAAATTCAAGAAATATAATATACAAGCATACTGCTATATCCGGCCTCGTTGGCCTACAGGGCGCGAGCCCTAACATCACGAAAATATAGAACAGGACAAACTGCAAAAAGATATAAATATACTGGTATAAACAATTGTCTGACCTCGTTAACCTATCTACAGGGCGCGAGCCCTAACCTTCATAAGATAAGATAAGATTCTTGATTGTGTCCGCATTACAAAAATACAGAAAATTTTCTTCCATTGGCAATTAAAAACAACATACATCTCAACAATAAAAAATATAGAAGATACACACAAATTGCACACTTTACCTGGTTAAAAAAAAAAAACAAAAAAAAATTATATGTAACTCGGTGTACACAGAACAAAATATTATTCTAGTTTGACTAATGAGTTAAAGAAATATATTGAGTTTGGAACAAAAGACTGTCGAAAACGGAGTGTTTTTGTTTGTGGTGGACGAAGTCGAAAACCTGAACGATTATAAACAAAACAGTTACAAAGTGGATGAGTTGGGTCTTTCATTATTGTGTTTAGTTTAGCAGCCATTTGTGTTTCTAAGTGTGTATCCAGGGAAGGCAAGACTGAGCCAATATTACACGCTGAGCAATTGTCTTTATCCGTTCAATTTTCATCTTGTTCTGTTGAGTAAGTGAGCCAAATGTGCATATATGAGATTAAAGGTCAGCACACTTTGTATCAAGGACTGATAAAATAAGCACAAGATAGTACGGTTAACTTTGAATTTCTTAATGTTGTGGTGCGGTCCGTGGTGTCACAGTTTGACAGGTGAGGTGCATCTCAAAGTTAATTGGGATAGGTGTGTGCATGTGTTGACGTTGCTGCTAATTGTCTCAGACACAAGAACAGGAGTGTAATGGATGAGGCAAGTCCACAAGTAGATTACGCAACTTCAAAGTCAACAGTAGAATTTATTCAATCAGATGAAAATCACAAATTAAAATCAATGTCCTCGAAGATCTATTATTCTGTTCACAATGTTGGAGTTGGAGCTTAAGATGTTTTACACTCGGCAAGCTGCAGATGAATCCAATAAATCAGTTACAGCCCCAATCAGATATCACAGTAGCTAAATAGTAATGTTAATCCCACAAGAAGTAATCCCAGATGCATGAAGTCCCCGACGTCATCACTTACATTTTTAGAACGCCCGATCTCCGTGGATACTAACACCATCGATTCCATCTCTGCATTACTTACCACTTTCCAAATACAGGTCCATTTTGTCTACTTCCGGTTTCTACCGGAAGTGAACAAAACCAAAGGTCATTGTCTGTGTACGAAATTTAGATCTCGGTTAGCTGTTACTGTTACTGCAAAACTTAGGGTCATATGTTAAAGAGCTGATTTTGTATTGATTTTCGAAAATTTAAACCATTAATGTTCAATTTATTGTAATATGACACTTGATGACGTCATCTTAATAATATTGTGATATGTCACAGACCTCGTAGCAGGCAACATGCCTGAGAAAAATGAACTTCGTCACTACTCCAAAAGCAAGCAAATTATTCAACTTAAAACATACCAAATGTTACCTCTAATGCCCCGCCTTTAAAGGATCGATGACGTCACTAAAGTTTTGACCTTACAAACTTGTTTGGCACTTCTTCAGCTCTACAATCACTAATATTGAGCTGATTTGCACAAACGTAGCCATAAAAGTACATTTTTTGACATTTTTAATATCGCCGCTAGAGGGCGTCCTTTCATTGAATGACGCCAAAACTTACATTTTTGGAAAGCCTTTTTACCTTAGACACTAACACTATCAACCCCATCTGGGCATCTTTCATCACTTTCACAAAACAGGTTAATTTAAGTGCACTTCCGGTTTCTACGGGAAGTGAACAAAATTAAAGGTCAATGTCTGTGTACGAAACTTAGATCTTGGATAGCTGTGACTTTTACTGTAATAATTAGGGTCATATATTAAAGTGCTGATTTTTTTATTGATTTGTGAAAATCTGGACCTTTAATTTTCAATTCACTGTAATATGACACATCATTACGTCATGTCACTAAGCTAACCACAGACAACATGCATGTGAAGTTTTATTTGTTTCCGATGTTGGGTTCTGCAAATATAGGTCATCAAAGCTTTAAAATTCAAATGCATGTACAATTCCACACGATGACGTCATCGACGTTTGACACCATAGGCATGTGTACTGATCCAAGGCATTGTTATATACCAAGTTTGACCATTTTTAGACACACTTCCCCACAGACATCTCTTTAAAATACGTTTTAAACAATTTTTATCTTGTCGCTAGAGGGCGCTATTACGTACGATGACATCATAACTTTTATTTTTAGAAAGCCTGAGGGGCTCTGACACTAACACCCTTGACTCCATCTCAATACATCTTACCATTTTAAAACTAGGGGGCACTTCCGGTTTCGACCGGAAATGAGCAAGGTCAAAGGTCATGGCGATATATTTTGGATACCCGACCCTAGTCGAACTCAAACACCTTTGACCCCATCCAAATACCTCTTACCAGTTTCAAATGATAAGGCAAAATATGTTTGACCAATAGGAAATGAGGTCAAAGGTCAAGGCATGTGCGCATCTGAAAGAGCTTTATTAATGATCGTATATGCCGAAAGAATCAAGATCGTAGGTCAAACGGTCGATTTTGTATGAATTTTCGAATATGGAAAACACTAAATTGCATGCCCCTTTAATCTGACACCTGATGACGTCATGATGACGCCATTGTTAGGTGCACACCTCTTCTACTATGTCTTTGATGTAACCAAGATTTGTTAAGATCAATGTTTGGGAACAACCTGATAAAGTGGGCACAACGCCTATGCGCTTTGTCTATGGGACAAAAATCAAAAGAAGAAGAAAAAAACGGAAAAACTAGATGTATGTCTGTTGATCAGAGCATATGGCTTTCCGCTTTTCTTTCTGTGTATGTTTGTATGCATGTGAAACTGTATGCTGTATAATACTACATGTACACTTTGTACAATGTAAATGCATACCAATGGGTCTTGAGACTAAAACCTTTGAACCGATCTCGATATCTGCTACCAGTTTTAAAAGACAGGGCAGCCTCGTTTTCGACCAATAGGAAGCAAAGTTCAAGGTCAACGTCTTGGTATGAAATTTAGACCTTGGATAGTCATGACCATTGCCGAAGGAATAAAGTTTGTATCTCAAACGGTTGAATTTGTACAGATTTTCAAATATGTAAGGCATTCAATTTCAAACGCTTGTAATTTGATACCTGGTGACGTCATCAAGATGTAACCTCTTTGGTATAGTACTTTACTATGGGTTCCTTATTGTGACAAAGTTTGAAGATGATCCAAGCGCTGCAAGCGACCCTTCTACCAGCGAGACAGACTATGTGCTTTGTCTATGGGATATGGAGTAGTGCAAATGTATGCATATTGTACATGCTTATGTATACTCATACACTGTGTATATATATATATATACTGCACAGTGTGTATGCTGTAGTATAGGTTGCCAGATTCAAAAATTCATAACAAATAAACAAATGACGTCACACTAATGTAACTTGGTATGTTATATGTTAATGACCAATTCTACGTCCCTGCTAGGTTTGAAGGTCATACGACCATTAGAGGAAGTGAACGACCTTGGCTAATGTATGCTGCACATACGGGCGTATTTGATGACGTCATCGTTTCGCCACCAAATTGTGCTGCTAATATGCATTAGACCAAGTCAGAAAAAACCTAAAACACAAAATATGACCTTCATTGGCCTTTTCGTTCTCTAGATATAGATGTTAAAAGAATGCATGTTCAACCGAGTGTAATTTGACACCTGGTGACGTCATCAAACCTTTGAAGGTATGGGCATGTTCACTGACCCTCAGTGAACATATGCACCAATTTTGGGCCAATTTGCAAAAACTTTGCCACAGACATCTCTTCAAAATGCGTTTTGGCCATTTTTTAACTTGCCGCTAGTGACTGTTTATGTTCCAGTTCCAATTGCAGTATTATTAAAATATTGTAACAAGAATTGTTCCCCTTTTTATTTATCACTCGACACAGGAAAGAAAGGCACAGGAAACCTGTTTTCAGGTAGAAAGCATTGCTCGTTTATTTGGGTCACTCCTTCTTCAACAACATCTCAACAACAAAGATGGCGCAGGGATCGCGTCCCCACGCGGAACGGATATCCCGATCCTCCAGCAGGGGCTCACGCCACCCGGCTCCATGGAGCCGTGATAGGGCCCTCAGCACGTCGGGCGGACCCACCGTGAACCGGTGCTGGCGCCCTCGCTGGTGCATCGGGACGGCCGTTACACCGCCCCCTCCGAGGACCCTGTTTGTCCCCAAAGCAGGCGGCGACGCCCACGTTCCGCTGGAGATACAATCCCTTCACAAACAAGAAAAACAACAAGGTTACATTAACAGAAAAGGGGGTAGAAGAACACCTATGGTGTAAGAGAGTCAATTATGGGGGAGGCGGTCGTCGTTGAGCCGTCGTGCGCCGGAACAGTTGCTCCTAAAAGGCGCGGGGAAAATGTCCCGGGTATCTTTGGGTTGGGGACTGACGGGCCGCTCCTGGTCGGTCTGTGTGCCGCCTTCCGCCCGTGTGGGCCTCTCCCGACTTTCGTCGCTGCCGGACCTCCGTCTGGGTGGACTTACACTGCGACGGGCACGCTGCCGGCGCTCTTGGGGCGTGTCCCTCTTCCCTGGGACAGCGGTCGGGAGAGGGTGGAGTCGGCTGGGGTGCCGCCACGACCGGGAGTTGCTCCGAGGTGGTGCGATGCCCCCTACGAACTGGTGGTTCGGACAGGGGGGACTCCGGGTGGTGTGCCGTAGCGGCTGGGGGCTGTTCCGGATGGTCACTAGCCCCCCTCCACTCCCTGCCCTCACCGTTTAATTCGTCGTCGCTGGCGTGCACCTCCAACTCGCCGTCCAGCGTCACTGTCGCCACCCTTCCTGGATTCCGGATGCAGTACTGGAGGTGGCGCTGTTGGAAGTCTTCCCGGTAAAATGCTTTTCCGCATCCGAGGGGGCACTCGAAAGGTTGTATCGGGTGTAGAGCCGCGCACGCCGTAGCCTGGTGCTCTGGTTGGAGCGCTTCCCGGCCTCCGGCTTTCGCGTCCTCCTCTTGGTTTTCCTGTGGCAGCCGTGTCCCACGGCCCCCTTCCCGCTCCGGGTCCAGCGGGCCTCTTCCCACTCCGGGTCCAGCGGTCCTCTCTCCATCCCGGTGGCCTCCTCTTCGCAGGAAGCTGCGGCGTCGGGCTGAAAAAAATTTCCCACCCCGTCGCCGCCTCGCCCAGGTACACCATCCCAACCCCTCTCCATTGCCTTTCCTTTACCGCTTCTCGATTTATCTGGTGTCCAGCCGGCACCACAGTAATCTTAGGAACATGAACTCTTGCCACCGATGGGTGGTGTTCGTAGCCTCCTAAAGCCGCGGACTTTCCATTGATCAACACTGTGTTGTCCCCCACCGCCACTGGTAACGGTACGTCGACAGGAAGTCTATCCCCAGGATGACATCCGGCTCAATTTTAGCCATAATGCAGGCGTGGCTCAAGACCTGATCTCCGATCTGGAGTTCAAAGGTAGCACCCCCCCCCCCCCCTCCGGGCCTGCATTGGGCTTCCATCTGCTTGTCTCAGGGTCGGAGGCGGAGGCAGGAGGTCTGGCTTCCCGGTCCATAAAGCTCGTCATAGATGCGTTCCGAAACCAGGCTCACTGCAGCTCCCGTGTCCAGCAGGAAACAGGCGGGCTTCGAAGCAACCTTTCATGCGACGTAATTCCTCCCCCCCCCCTCCCCCCAGCGTCACCTTCGGTTTCATCTGGTCCTGTCCTGGGGGTCCTCCGATCCACCGGCCGTCCACTGGGTCGACCTAGACTCATTCTGTCCTCTTCTCTGACTGCTGGTGAATCCTCGCCTTCTTTGCGGACAATCACGCCGAAAGTGACCGAAAACATGGCAGCCGAAACACTCCACCATCGATCGGTCGGGTGGTCTCCACGCGTAACCTGTGCTCTCGGTGTTCCTGTCTGGTGTAGGTTGCGCTAGCTGCACTACCGACCTCACTTCCCTGGTTCCTTGTTTTCCCTTCCTGTTCCGTTCCATCTCCGTTGCCAGGGTGATTGATTCGATCAGGGTCGTCGCCTTTCTCGAAAAAAAGTGGCGTTGCAGCTGCTCGATGCAGTGGAACTTGGGCCGTGACTCCGAAACGCTGTTCGAAGTACTCTAGGATACGGAGGTACTCCGTCCGAGCCTCCGGTGCCATATCAGCCAGAGCTTCCCGTGCCGAGCCCTTCAGATAGGAGCCCAGGAACATTGCATTTTCGGAATCGCTCCACTGGTTGACTCTGGCCACGCTCTCAAAATGGATCAGGTAATCCGACCACGAGGAAACCCCGTCAAACTTATCTGGAAGCAACTTCGGTCTTCGACCTCCCCCGGGGTGCGGGGGGGGGGGGGGTGCTCCTGCTTATCTGGCCCTGTGGTCGTCGGTTGCACCGGTGATGGATTTGACCTCGTGGGTGGCTGCGAGGCTGGCGTGTTGCTTACGTCTGCATCCGGGTTCCCGATCCGCGGTGGCGCCCCATAGATTTGTGCAGTGCGGAGCTGATTCATTCGCTCCGCATCGTATAGTTGTGCGGTGCGGAGCAGATTCCCTTGCTCCGCACAATAGGGTTGTGCAGTGCGGAGCAAGTCTCCATTGCGTTGTGCAGTGTGGAGCTGATTCCCGTGCTCCGCACCGTAGGTTTGTGCAGTGCGGAACAGATTCCCTTGCTCCGCACTATAGGGTTGTACAGTGCGGAGCTGATTCACTTGCTCCGCACCATAGGGTTGTGCAGTGCGGAGCAGATTCCTTTGCTCCGCATCGTAGGGTTGTGCAGTGCGGTGCTCCGAGGGGAGCTCTCCTCCATATACATGTAGTTGTGCAGTGCGGAGCAAATTCTGGTGCTTCGCCCCATAGGTTTGTGCAGTGCGGAGCAAATTCTGGTGCTCCGCCCCATAGGGTTGTGCAGTGCGGAGCAAATTCTGGTGCTCCGCCCCATAGGGTTGTGCAGTGCGGAGCAAATTCTCGCGCTCCGCCCCATAGGGTTGTGCAGTGCGGAGCAAATTCTCGTGCTCCGCCCCATAGGGTTGTGCAGAGTGTAGCTCTCCGACATGGTTTTGTGCGGTGCGGAGTCGATCCGGAGGTCCCGCGCCGTAGTCTCTTGGCATGCGGGGCTCCGAGGGGAGCCGTCTGACATGGTTTTGTGCGGTGCGGAGTCGATCCGGAGGTTTCGCGCCGTAGTCACGTGGCATGCGGGGCTCCGAGAGGAGCCGTCCGACATGGTCGTGTGCGGTGCGGAATTTATCCGGAGGTTCCCCGCCGGTTGGCGTGAGCCTCTGCTGGGGGATCGGGATATCTGTTCCGCGTGTGGACGCGATCCCTGCGCCATCTTTGTTGTTGAGATATTGTTGAAGAAGGAGTGACCCAAATAAACGAGCAATGCTTTCTACCTGAACACAGGTTTTCTGTGCCTTTCTTTCCTGTGTCGAGTGACAAATAACAAGTGGAACAATTCTTGTTACACTGGCGGCAGCGGTGGGATGGCACACTGAAAGAAATACAGGTGAAACTCGAGATTTTCAAGCAATGAATTCACGAGACCGGGGAGGTCTGGTATCAGACTCGCCGCGGGGCGGGGACATGCCAGAAAGTGACGAGTACCAGTACGGAGGCCAGACTGACAAGGCCCACAGTAGTACGTTCGTAACTGTCGATGAATTACTGTCCTTCTTTGGGGAAAGCCCGAGAGAAAACTCCGGGAGACATGGAAATACTGTAATGCTGTTGGAACCTGAGATTGTAGAGTGGAGGCCGGGACACGCAGTACGGCCTGACCCTGATAATCCGAGTAGTTTTTGCAGGGGGTTGAATCAAACCAACGACGGACGGACCTAAGTTCGACCCCGGTTCATTTTGAGCCGCGAAAGTTCCGGCGGGTTCCGGAGGATCCACCCCGCACCGTATACGACCACGTGGCACCGCTCCGTTTGGAGCCCCGCACGCTACCAGACTACGGCGCGGGACCTCCGGATCGACTCCGCACCGCACACGACCATGTAGGACGGCTCCCCTCGGAGCCCCGCATGCCACGGGCTTGCGGTGCGGAATCCCCGGATCGACTCCGCACCACACTTGACCAGGGAGAACAGCTCCGCTTGGAGCCCCGCACGCTACCAGACTACGGCGCGGAACCTCCGGATCAATTCCGCACCGCACACGACCATGTCGGACGGCTCTTTTCGGAGCCCCGCATGCCACGTGACTACGGCGCGGAACCTTCGGATCGACTCCGCACCGCACAAAACCATGTCGGACGTCTCCCCTCGGAGCCCCGCATGCCAAGAGACTACGGCGCGGGACCTCCGGATCGACTCCGCACCGCACAAAACCATGTCGGAGAGCTCCACTGTTTACAACCCTATGGGGCGGAGTACGAGAATTTGCTCCGCACTGCACAACCCTATGGGGCGGAGCGCGATAATTTGCTCCGCACTGCACAACCCTATGGGGCGGAGCACCAGAATTTGCTCCGCACTGCACAACTATATGAAGGAGAGCTCCCCTCGGAGCTCCGCACTGCACAACCCTACGATGCGGAGCAAGTGAATCAGCTCCGCACTGCACAACCCTATGGTGCGGAGCAAAGGAATCTGCTCCGCATTGCACAACCCTATGGTGCGGAGCAAGTGAATCAGCTCCGCACTGCACAACCCTATAGTGCGGAGCAAGGGAATCTGCTCCGCACTGCACAAACCTACGGTGCGGAGCACGGGAATCAGCTCCACACTGCACAACGCAATGGAGACTTGCTCTGCGCACTGCACAACCCTATTGTGCTGAGCAGGGGACTCTGCTCCGCACCGCACAACTATACGATGCGGAGCGAATGAATCAGCTCCGTACTGCACAAACCTATGGGGCGCCACCGCGGATCGGGAACCCGGATGCAGACGTAAGCAACACGCCAGCCTCGCAGCCACCCACAAGGTCAAATCCATCACCGGCGCAACCGACGACTACAGGGCCAGAGAAGCAGGAGCCCCCCCCCCCCCCCCGGGGGAGGTCGAAGACCGATGATGCTTCCAGATAAGTTTGACGGGGTTTCCTAGAGTACTTCGAACAGCGTTTCGGAGTCACGGCCTAAGTTCCACTGCATCGGGCCCAGCTGTCGATGTGCACCAGACGTCGGGACGAATCTATCAGTGGCCTGGGGCAGTCGATCAAGCGGTTGGTTTCCAAGAGCTACCCGAACCTCCCCACGCAAGCTCGGGAGGACCTGGCTGTGGATGCTTTCCGGAATGCATTGGGTGACGAGCAGCTGCAACGCCACTTTTTTCGAGAAAGGCGACGACCCTGATTGAATCAATCACCCTGGCAACGGAGATGGAGGCTTTCCTGGACTCCCAGGTACAGAACAGGTAGGAAAAACAAGGAACCAGCGAAATGAGGTCGGTAGTGCAGCTAGCGCAACCTACACCAGACAGGAACACCGAGAGCACAGGTTACGCGTGGAGACCGCCCGACCGATCGATGGTGGAGTGTTTCGGCTGCCACGAGTTCGGTCACTTTCGGCGTGATTGTCCGCAAAGAAGGCGAGGATTCACCAGCGGTCAGAGAATAATAAGTCTAGGTCGACCCAGTGGACGGCCGGTGGAGGACCCCCAGGACAGGACCAGATGAAACCGAAGGTGACGCTGGGGGAATTACGTTGCAGGAAAGGTTGCTTCGAAGCCCGCCTGTTTCCTGCTGGACACGGGAGCTGCAGTGAGCCTGGTTTCGGAACGAATCTGTGACGAGCTTTATGGACCCGGGAAGCCAGACCTCCAGCCTCCGCCTCCGACGCTGAGACAAGCAGATGGGAGCCCAATGCAGGCTGGGGGGGGGGCGGAAGGGGGGGGGGGATACCTTTGAACTCCACATCGGAGATCAGGTCTTGAGCCACGCCTGCATTGTGGCTAAAATTGAGCCGAATGTCATCCTGGGGATATACTTCCTGTCGACGTACCGTTGCCAGTGGCGGTGGGGGGACAACACAGTGTTGATCAATGGAAAGTCCGCGGCTTTAGGAGGCTACGAACACCACCCATCGGTGGCAAGAGTTCATGTTCCTGAGATTACTGTGGTGCCGGCTGGACACCAGATAAATCGAGAAGCGGTAAAGGAAAGACAATGGAGAGGGGTTGGGATGGTGTACCTGGGCGAGGCGGCGATGGGGTGGGGAAGATGTTTTCAGCCTGACGCCGCAGCTTCCTGCGAAGAGGAGGCCACCAGGATGGAGAGAGGCCCGCTGGACCAGGAGCAGAAAGGGGCCCCGGGGACCAGGGGACACGGCTGCCACAAGAAAGGAGGACGCGAAAGCCGGAGGCCGGGAAGCGCTCAAACCAGAGCAGGGGGAAATCGCCAACATCCGTGGGATGGGCCGCTTCCGATGCCGGCACTGCGATAGGAGGTTCAGCAGATTGGGGAACATGAAGCGGCACCAGGCTACGGCGTGCGCGGCTCTACACCCGATAAAACCTTTCGAGTGCCCCCTCGTATGCGGAAAAGCATTTTACCGGGAAGACTTCCAACAGCGCCACCTCCAGTACTGCATCCGGAATCCAGGGAGGGTGGCGACATTGACGCTGGACGGCGAGTTGGAGGTGCACGCTAGCGACGACGAACTAAACGGTGAGGGCAGGAAGCGGAGGGGGGCTGGTGACCATCCGGAACAGCCCCCAGCCGCTACGGCACACCACCCGGAGTCCACCCTGTCCGAACCACCAGTTCGTAGGGGGCATCGCACCACCTCGGAGCAACTCCCGGTCGTGGCGGCACCCCAGCCGACTCCACCCTCCCTCGACCGCTGTCCCAGGGAAGAGGGACACGCCCCAAAAGCGCCGGCAGCGTGCCCGTCGCAGTGTAAGTCCACCCATACGGAGGTCCCGCAGCGACAAAAGTCGGGAGAGGCCCACACGGGCGGAAGGCGGCACACAGACCGACCAGGAGCGGCCAGTCAGTCCCCAACCCAAAGATACCCGGGACATGTCCCCCGCACCTTTTGGGAGCAACTGTTCCGGCGGCTCAACGACGACCGCCTCCCCCATTATTGACTCTCTAACACCATAGGTGTTCTTCTACCCCTTTTTGTTCATGTAACCTTGTTGTTTTTCTTGTTTGTGAAGGGATCGTCTCTCCAGCGGAACGTGGGCGTCGCCGCCTGCTTTGGGGACAAGCAGGGTCCTCGGAGGGGGCGGTGTAACGGCCGTCCCGATCCACCAGCGAGGGCGCCAGCACCGGTTCACGGTGGGTCCGCCCGATGTGCTGAGGGCCCTCACGGCTTCACGGAGCCGGGTGGCGTGAGCCCCTGCTGGGGGATCGGGATATCCGGGGGACCGGGATACCTTCAAAGGTTTGATGACGTCACCAGGTGTCAAATTACACTCGGTTGAACATGCATTCTTTTAACATCTATATCTAGAGAACGAAAAGGCCAATGAAGGTCATATTTTGTGTTTTAGGTTTTTTTCTGACTTGGTCTAATGCATATTAGCAGCACAATTTGGTGGCGTAACGATGACGTCATCAAATACGCCCGTTTGTGCAGCATACATTAGCCAAGGTCGTTCACTTCCTATAATGGTCGTATGACCTTCAAACCTAGCAGGGACGTAGAATTGGTAATTAACATATAACATACCAAGTTACATTAGTGTGACGTCATTTGTTGATTTGTTATGAATTTTTGAATCTGGCAACCTATACTACAGCATACACACTGTGCAGTATATATATACAGTGTATGAGTATACATAAGCATGTACAATATGCATACATCTGCACTACTCCATATCCCATAGACAAAGCACATAGTCTGTCTCGCTGGTAGAAGGGTCGCTTGCAGAGCTTGGATCATCTTCAAACTTTGTCACAATAAGGAACCCATAGTAAAGTACTATACCAAAGAGGTTACATCTTGATGACGTCACCAGGTATCAAATTACAAGCGTTTGAAATTTAATGCCTCACATATTTAAAAATATGTACAAATTCAACCGTTTGAGATACAAACTTTATTCCTTCGGCAATGGTCATGACTATCCAAGGTCTAAATTTCATACCAAGACGTTGACCTTGAACTTTGCTTCCTATTGGTCGAAAACGAGGCTGCCCTGTCATTTAAAATTGGTAGCAGATATCGAGATCGGGTCAAAGGTTTTAGTCTTAAGACCCATTGGTATGCATTTACATTGTACAAAGTGTACATGTAGTATTATACAGCATACAGTTTCACATGCATACAAACATACACAAAAAGAAAAGCGGAAAGCCATATGCTCTGTTATCAACAGACATACATCTAGTTTTTTCCGTTTTTTCCTTCTTCTTTTGATTTTTTTCCCATAGACAAAGCGCATAGGCGTTGTGCCCACTTGATCAGGTTGTTCCCAAACATTGATCTTAACCAATCTTGGTCACATCAAATACATAGTAGAAGAGGTGTGCACCCAACAATGGCGTCATTATGACGTCATCAGGTGTCAGATTAAAGGGGCATGAAATTTAATGTTTTCCATATTCGAAAATTCATACAAAATCAACCGTTTGAAATTTCCGCTTGCGCAATAAAATTTGGGAAAAAGTTGTATATTTGTGTCAAATGGTCTATATGAAGTCCCTTTTCCATATTAGTGATTTTTTTGATTGGATTTTTAACTGTTTGGGCAGTACAGGGTTCTTTCGGCATATACGATCATTAATAAAGCTCTTTCAGATGCGCACATGCCTTGACCTTTGACCTCATTTCCTATTGGTCAAACATATTTTGCCTTATCATTTGAAACTGGTAAGAGGTATTTGGATGGGGTCAAAGGTGTTTGAGTTCGACTAGGGTGGGGTATCCAAAATATATCGCCATGACCTTTGACCTTGCTCACTTCCGGTCGAAACCGGAAGTGCCCCCTAGTTTTAAAATGGTAAGATGTATTGAGATGGAGTCAAGGGTGTTAGTGTCAGATCCACTCAGGCTTTGTAAAAATAAAACTTAGGACGTCATCGTACGTAATAGCGCCCTCTAGCGACAAGATAACAATTGTTTAAAACGTATTTTAAAGAGATGTCTGTGGGGAAGTGTGTCTAAAAATGGTCAAACTTGGTATAAAACAATGCCTTGGATCAGTACACATGCCTATAGTGTCAAACGTCGATGATGTCATCGTGCGGAATTTTACATGCATTTGAATGTTAAAGCTTTGATGACCTATATTTGCAGAACCCAACATCGGAAACAAATAAAACTTCACATGTATGTTGTCTGTGGTCATGATGACGTCATGATGTGTCATATTACAGTGAATTGAAAATTAAAGGTCCAAATGTTCACAAATCAATAACAAATCAGCACATATATGACCCTAATTATTACGGTAAAAGTCACAGCTATCCAAGATATAAGTTTCATACAGAGACATTGACCTTTAATTTTGTTCACTTCCGGTAGAAACCGGAAGTGCACTTAAATGAACCTGGTTTGTGAAAGTGATGAAAAATGCCCAGATGGGGTTGATAGTGTTAGTGTCTAAGGTAAAAAGGCTTTCCAAAAATGTAAGTTTTGGCGTCATTCCATTAAAAAGGACGTCCTCTAGCGGCGAAATTAAAAATGTCAAAAAATGTACTTTTATGGCTACGTTTGTGCAAATCAGCTTAATATTAGTGATTGTAGAGCTGATGAAGTGCCAAACAAGTTTGTAAGGTCAAAACTTTAGTGACGTCATCGATCCTTTAAAGGCGGGACATTAAAGGTAACATTTGGTATTTTTTAAGTTGAATAATTTGCTTGCTTTTGGAGTAGTGACGAAGTTCATTTTCTCAGGCATGTTGCCTGCTACGAGGTCTGTGACATATCACAATATTATCATGATGACGTCATCAAGTGTAATATTACAATAAATTGAACATTAATGGTTTAAATTTTCAAAAATCAATACAAAATCAGCTCTTTAACATATGACCCTAATTTTTGCAGTAACAGTAACAGCTAACCGAGATCTAAATTTCGTAAACAGACAATGACCTTTGATTTTGTTCACTTCCGGAAGTAGACAAAATGGACCTGTATTTGGAAAGTGGTAAGTAATGCAGAGATGGAATCGATGGTGTTAGTATCCACGGTGATCGGGCGTTCTAAAAATGTAAGTGATGACGTCATCACTTGGAAGGGCGCCCTCTTGCGACGAAATTAAGAGGTCTTAAAATAACCCTTTCATAGCAGTGTTTGCGCAAATTAGCCCAATAGTGCTGCTTATAGAGTACGTCGACCACCAAACATGTCTGGTTGAAACACTGATGACGTCATCAATCCTTTAAAGGTAACACATTAAAGGTAAACTTTTTAAAAGTTAAATAGTTGATATGCTAACATCTAATTTTGCAAGGTAAGCATGCTCATTTTTGAAGTTAACAAAATGTGAAAAAGTCCTACGATCAGTTCATAGAACAGACGTGGCTCTAGTTATATTATTGGCTTCGGTAAAAAAAAAAAAAGGGCTGAACGATTTCAGAGAAGTTATCCACTACTATTTTTCCCTAAAACAACTTGCAAGCATCAGTTAGTTCAGATATGATAGAAAAAAAAATTAATTTAGGAGTGAATCTGAGTGAAGAACTATACATACTTTCATAAATACTACTAATTTTACTCAGTATCACATGCTTTGTACACAATGTTTAAAGATGTTATGCCGTGGAGAGAGGAATTTACCAAAATTACACATTAAACCATTCAATACATATAATTATGCCAGGAAAACTGTTCAGAAAAAAATTAGACTGTGCGAATGTTTTTTTACAATAGCAGTTTTTAGCCCACTTTTCAGCCCAAACTCGAAGCAAAATCTGACCAACAGCCGTCGGGCCTAAAAGTTTGACATTGGAAAATCAACGGAATCGTGACGTCATTTTACGGACGCGTCCGGCCGACGGCTGTTTCTTGTTATTCCACAACGTGCGTTTTGGAACAACATGTTGACAATTGACTCCAGTGTTGACGTTTTTTCCGATGGAGATAGCGATGTTTTTTTTCTTGCTCATCCCATTCATTTGATGACGACAGCGATGAAGAATCATCAAGTGAATTGCCTACGGTTGAACCGTATCAGTTTGAACCAGAATTAACCAAGGAATAAATCCGAGAACAACGCAAGTCCCGTCCGGTGTTCGAATCGACTACCGAAGTCGACAACAGGAAACTGGAACGGTACTGCCTCGGCTTTCTCTTTCTTTCTCAACTTTTCCTCAACCCTTTTTCGTGGAATTCTATTACTGCCATTTCAGCGTCGCAAGTGTGGCGTATTTGGCTGGCTCCGTAGCCGTTTGCGCCGTCAACGGCGCATTGTCGCGTCGTGCCGTCGCATTATCGCGTCGTGCCGTCGCATTATCGCGTCGTGCCGTCGCATTGTCGCGTCGTGCCGTCGCATTGTTGCATTGTCGCATTGTTGATACTATGGTCCTTAGCCGTTTACGCCGTCAACGGCGCATTGTCGCGTCGTGCCGTCGCATTGTCGCGTCGTGCCGTCGCATTGTCGCGTCGTGCCGTCGCATTTCGATTGAAAAGTCCATTGTTTCGCCAGTAGGTGGCGCTATCTATATACGCAGCAGTACTGCGGATGATTTCACGGGTAAGAATTTACAAGTCGGATATCACTCTTCCTTAAAACGACTAATTAGCCTTTCGGAGGCATTACCATGTTAAGACGAACATACCGGTAGAGCAAAAATTAGTGGTGAAGGTGTACGGTGTTTATACATTTTTCCAAAGGCTCAGTGGGGATTCATTAACATGCACGGACACCCAGGATTTGCCCTTTTATGATCTATAAACCATGTGAAAATGTTAATTTGATGACAAAAACTAAATAATTAAGAGGGAAAAAGTCAGTTTTAATTAATATACATGTACTAAGGAAAAACATAATTTTTCAGAGTTGTCTCATAGGTTTAGTGCGTGGGGTCCCAGGTGTCCGTGCATGATCATCTTTCCGCTTTGTATACAGCACATGCTTTGTACATACAAATAAAATCTAACCATTTCTTTATCTTTCGTTTCTGTTTTTCTCCTTTTCAGACCCACAAGGCACACAAATTAGCAGAGAGGTGTAGTTGCAATAGAGCATGACGTCAAAAATGAATTCCTGGCAGCAACGTTTTCCTGTGAGGTAAAATATGTTGTATTTCAGGGAACTTTTTTCCTCAAAAATTACAATGCCACTGGGTAGCAGTCAACTACTTTATAACTTAGCGCCAGCCAGTCTGGCACACACAGTGGCGGATCAAGCCTTCTTAAATTAGAGGAATACAAAGGAAATCGATTGTATCCCTGTATTTTAATGAGGCTGGATCCGCCACTGACACAAACCCATGATGTTGAGCATTTACTGGTACCGTATTTACTTTTGCAGTCATTATAAAGGGGAGCAGTGACAATAATCACATTATTAATATACAAGATCCACCTTATACATGTAACAAGCAACACTTGAGGTCCCAAGTTGTTCATACTGGGGCAAGGCTGTGTCCTTGATGTGCATTTGATGAGGGGGAAATTAATTTAGTAATTACAATTAAACCTCAGGCAGATCCCAAATGCATGCAATTTACTATTGTAAGCGATTTTTGTATTATTTTTTTCTTCAGGAAATGAATAAGATTCACCTCCAACCACACAGGATTTTCATCAGTCCGTATACTACTTCCTGACATGTGGCTTCTTCTGACAGAAGAGTGTGCAATTCTTAGTCTCCAAGCTTTGGTCTTCTTAAAGTAAACTGTCCTTGTAATCTGTTCCTGTTTCGTGTCCTGGGCTTCCATATTGAATGACGGGAAACTGCTAGACAGGAGACAATTTCTTTTCAGATGCTCATGCAACTTAGAGCTGGCTGTATGGACTTCAGTGGTGTGACTTTATTACGTCAATTGCAAAGGACAGCCACGTACAAACAGTAGTCTTTATTGTGTATTAAAGCCTTGCTTGACAGACACTTGTTTGAGCATGTGATCACCTAAGTACACTCCATGATGTATTCAAATGTACATATAGACCTACTTGGAAGCAACAACTTCTATGGAGATGTACATGTACTAAGACAGTTCTTTATTGATAAGCATGAATGAACCTGGAAATCTTTGTTGAAATTTATTTTGAGCAAACTGTCCAAAAAGCACATGAACTTTGCAGTGAGTGTTCAAAGTTAGATACTATGTGTTCTCTTTTGGAAGCTCCCCTGTAGAAATGCCCAATTTCATGCTGTTGCTTGGCTCAAAACAGTACCAATCAAACAGATGTCCTGAGTTTAGCTAGTGGATTTTGAAAGTTCCTTTTTTCCCCGAGCTACATGTATGAAGGTATATTTGAGCTATTTCACAATAAGTGTACACTTTCAGTCTCACTGGGGGTCAAATTTCAAACTTGTCCAACTCACAACAACTCTGTTGATCTGAAAACTTCAGGATGTATACTAATAATTCCTAAAATATCAGAGTGTGGCATTATGATTAACATGTTAATTTTTTTGCAATGAAAATAATGATGCGTAATTGGTTGTCTGGAGAGGACATTTTGTTTAACAATAAACAAATGTACTTATAAAGTACCACAAAAGTGGAAAATGTCTTTCCACACAGTTCCACATACCTTGTGTTGATGAAATATGAGCGCACTCTTCTAAAGTCTAAAATACACTCGGCAAAAGAAGTTCTTGGACACTTGTAAAAGTTCAAATAATTTTTAAAAATAATTCATAAAAAGCACATTATTGTATATCAATATGACCACACAATAGTTCTCTACCAGCATGATATGGAGTTAACGCGTGAGCAATCATGCATGGCTGGTTACACGCATTAAACAATAGCAAGTACAGTAACAGAAAATTGCAAGAAATGGAGCATTCAGTTATTCAATTGTGAAACAGTTTATGTGGCATAATGATCCATTGAAAGAAAAAAGCAGTATGTTTCTTTGCTGGGGGTTCATTATTGAACAAATCCCGTGCACATTGTCAAGTCAAAATTAAATGCCATTTTGAAAAGAAGAGGAAATTATCCATCTTGGATGCATCATTATTCCACTGGAATTGTTAACAAAATTTAGGCCTGCAGGATGGACATGATTATTAGCATTTGAATGCTCCATTTCTTGCAATTTTCTGTTACTGTACTTGCTATTGTTCAATGCGTGTAACCAGCCATGCATGATTGCTCACGCGTTAACTCCATATCATGCTGGTAGAGAACTATTGTGTGGTCATATTGATATACAATAATGTGCTTTTTATGAATTATTTTTAAAAATTATTTGAACTTTTACCAGTGTCCAAGAACTTCTTTTGCCGAGTGTATGTTGTGTTCCATCGTTAACAACGAATGTAACAGGTTTATATCCATTTAACTGCTGTCCTGGAGAGGACACATTTTTAACGGATTTTCCACAACCCTGAATATGATCTTGATTATATTTACTCAAATCTCTCCCACTCAAAAATTGTGTTAAAAGTGCATGTAAATGGAAAAATTCAAAACGAATAACTCGTAGAATTATGTAAAAATAGTTATGTAGCTTAATAACATGTATTTGCACTGATAAAGTTATCCAGGATGGGTTATACTGTAATTTACTCAAATGACCACTTATTGTGAAATAGCCCATTTCCTGCTAAAACAGCAGCATAAATTTGAGCCCTGGTCCTGTATGGAAAAACGCACATGTAACAAAATTTGTCAGTGTTTGAGTCCATGGAAGCATGCCTTTGACTACACGAAATAAATGCCACATTACAATTGAACTCTGCCCTCTGAGTTTTTGTTTATTATTTACATGTACATGTACAGTCATGAGTGCTTGGGAAATTTATTTTTGTGGAAAGACTAGTAAATGTATGTACGTGCCTGCATTGATGTAGCAACACAGCAAGCTGTAATAATTGCGGAATAGACCAGTGTTTAGAGTTTTTTCACACACAATGGCAATAGCCATGATATATTTATATATTTTCGGTACAGCTGACCTTTGTCATGTATAGACCGGTTCCTAATTCTATCGCTAATAGACTACTAAAGTGAAAACGTCACCCTTTGTGTGTTGCCATGGTTTATGGGTCTACACTAGAACCAGTGAACTGTTTCCCTGCGCTATACCAATGCACGTTTCAGATTACCAGCGAGTGTTTAGACCCAATTGCCATGGCAACTGACGTCACACTTTAGTAGTCTATTGCGGAATGTTATCTTCTCAGGAACCAATCTTTACATGTCAAAGGTCTGCTGTGCCAAATATAGGCCCTACATAAATATGCTAAATCCATTGTGTGCGAAAACCCCGAACAGGTCTTTCGACCGTATCGAATAGCCGCCATTTCGTGGGGCAGTTTCTTTGTTCCTTGAAGACATACATGGTTGCACATATTGTGCTTCCATTGTTGAATGGTTTATGGCTATTTGATACGATCTATACAGTGAATTTCGGTTATAGTAGTACATGTAGTACTGTAGTAAAATGATCTGCTCATAACAAAGAAATGTTTAGGCCCTATCATTCAATCATTGATTTCATTCCTTTGTTTTAAAGAGGTGATTGGAAACTTTTAAAAACAGTACTAACAGCATTACAGTCCAGAAAACCTTTCAAAATAAAATCCATGCATGGTTTTTGTGCTGAACATGTTGAATGAATAGTAAATAATTCATTTGCAAATTTTTTTTTTAAAGCACATTAATTTCTCCCACAAAGGTACCAGAAAGAATTGAGATGTTGATCATGGCCTCAGACCTTATGTGCAAAACATGATGATTTTCTAAAAGTGTTTCCTCACAAAATCTTGAAATATTTCCCACTCAAAATTTGGGTTATTCCATCAAATCTGCACACTCCAATGCTTGTTGAGTCACTTTAAAGAAAAACAATCTGATGAACTTGTCAACTCTTACCGAAGGTGCAATTTTACATGAAAAAAAGGAAAGAATTTACAAGTCGGACATCTTTTATAACCTAAAGGTAACTACAAAACACATGAGATTGGCTAAAACAATTGGCTAAAGTTTTTTCCAAGTAAAATAGTCAATTTTTCCCTGCCAAAGTTATTTTTCTATCAGAACTGCACTTACAGACGGCTAAAGTTGGCTAATTAGTCGTTTTAAGGAAGAGTGATATCCGACTTGTAAGTTCTTACCCGTGAAATCATCCACAATTTGTCCAGAGGAAATTTAGTTTTGTTCGCTTGAATGATCAAGATGGCTTTGTACGGTTGTTTGTATTGTGCGTAGGAATGTTCGCACAATGCCCCCATGCACGAATGCTCCCCCCTGTGGGAATACGAATGCCCCGATTGTGTACATAATTATATACAGTACTCCGTACAGTATATAATGCATGGGCTGACGCCTGTTCGTCCTTCAGGCCGTCCGTCTGTCTCTCGAGCACGAAGTTCAGCTTTACTTTTCTCACAATTTGTACCGCAAATTTACGCCTTCTACATTAAGTAAAATTATTTGCAATGCAACTCAATTTGGAAGTGCAAATAGCTCGCCCCGTACACACCCACCCACTCCCGCAGTGTTGCTTGCCTCTTGTGTTTTTTGTAATTTGTTCCCAGATTCGGTTGTCCTTCGTGGTGCTTTACGGTACTTGAACGACACGGTTCTGAGGGAAGAGCTGGCATGGATCTGCAATGGCCGCCTTACGGCATACACGCACGAGCGTAATGTAGCTTTTCTTTTTATCACATGGTGTTCAAGTTCACAGATTTAAGATTGGCTAAACAGTCCTGCTTCGGTTAAATGTGTTGACATTTTACATTTTGTTTATTGACCTAGCTTCCAGTCTAATCTTAACTAACCGACAAGGAAAGGATTGAAATATTTACCTTGTACTTACCCTATACGTGTATTTTTAAAACTATACCACGCTTTATAATTAAACGGATATGAACGGATTCCATTGGCCTTTTCATTTTTCCCATGGGTGTTGAGACTGTTTACAAATCACGTCATATTTTCCCATCGCCATTTCGTTTTGTCATGCACGTTCTCAATCCATATGTTGTGTAAACTAATTTTCATAAGGTAGTGCAATTATTACACCAACCCATTTTGAGTTCAATGAATAAAGTCGTTCGTCTTTTCTTTTGAAACATTTTTACCGGTAAGAAAAAACTAAGACCGACGTTTTTTTGTTGATAACTTTTAACTCGAATTATAATTTTGGGTCATTACATGAATACGTCGTGACACTTCTTAAGTTGAATTTTTATAATTGCCGGACTTCAGAGAACGATTGCCCTCGGCATATAAGGGTGAATCGAACACAACAAATTTCGCTCATAATGTAATTTGAATTGATCAAATCCAAAATCTACATTTGTGTTTAATTAACAACTACCCCTTTTCAGAGAAAATGGTGGAAAAGTTGAAATGTAATTGCAAGAATAGTCCATCCTTACGTCGTGAAACAATCTGTCAACAATTTGACTGTGATACCAAGGCAAGTGTTACTAAAAAGTGTTTGTAAATTGTTAAATATTCTATATTTAGAAATTGCACAAAAATTTCTTGTTAACTTGAAATTGCCAATTTTACAAATGCATCAAACTGTCACACTCGGACTCGTGTTTTTATGGAAATATCCATTTGCGTCATGCCCGCTGTACAATCGGTATACATGTATATTAGTGTCTCTTCTGTACAGATTATCTGAGGTATCTGTTCATGCAATATATTTATGTTTTTGTACCTCGTTTTAGTTTGGTTTCTGCCTGGAATAATCCACTAGCTAATCTCATGACATAAGCCAAGCAGCACCGTGAAATTGGGCACTTTTACAGTGGAGCTTTCATAAGAGCACACAAAGTGTGTCTACATGTATTCACTCCTTGGACAGTTTGCTAAAAATTTCAACAAAAATGTTAAATACTGTACATGTACAGTGGAGGTTCATTCATGATTATCAAATAACTGTCGTAGTTGCATGTACATCTGCCAAGTAGGCCTCCATGTTATGTGAATACACCATGGAGTGTACATGTACTTACATGTAGCTGATCACATGCTCAAAATAGAATGTGTCAAGCAAGGCTTTAACAGTTTTGTGTGTGGTTGTCCTTCGCAATTAATATAAGTCACAAAGTCCATACAGCTAGCTGCAGGGCATTTAGGAAAAAAGTCTTGTGTAGCTGTAATTTTATCATCATTTATCAAATATGGAAGCCCCAGACACTAAGTAGCAACAGGACATTTTACTTAAAGAAGACCAAAGCGTGGAGACAAAGGATTGCACACTCTTCTGTCGGGAGTAGTCAGGAAGTATACAGACTGATGAGAATCCCGTGTAGATGGAGGTCAATCTTATTCCTCATTTTCTGAAGAAAAAAAAGAAAAGGAATCGCTTTTGTTAGGAATTTGCCTAAAACGGCATTTAATTGTAATTACTAAATTCCTTTTCCCCATGGCACATTAAGGACACAGCTAGCCTTGTCCACCTGGTCTCTAGCTAGTACACTGTATCCAGCAGGTACGAGTTGTATGCACACAGCTGAACTCAACACTTGTGTATAGGCACTGCAAAAGTGCCCTGTTTTAACAGGATTTTTGTAATATCAGCATGAAAAGCTTCTTATAAAGGTGGATCTATTCTTGTATTAATAATTGTCACTGTTCCCCTAGTATAGAGACTGCAAAAGTAAATACATGTACTAGTAAATGCTCAACATGGGTTTGTGCTCGGGGTTTGTGTGTGCCAGCATGGGTGGATTGACTGCTACCTTAAATGTGACATTGGAATTTTTGGTTGAAAAAAAGACCCTAAATTACAACAAATTTTACCTCGCAGAAATACTTTGCCGACAGAGATTCCATCTTCCATGCCGTACTTTATTGCAACTCTGCTAATTTGTGTGTCTGATCTGAGGAGTAGAAAAACGAAAGAGAAAGAAATTGTTATAATGCAATGGAGCATGACATAATTAAAGTGTTTTCATTGCTAAAATCAAGTTTCCTGACCGAATTTACCCTAGTATTTGCCCATGTTTTTCTGCTAGCAGCTACGTGCGTTTCCCCACATGGCTATTTTGCGAACTCCCCTCCCCTACCCCCCAAAAAACATACGGAGGACAAACTTGGGACGGTCGTCACCTTGACAAGATTTGGGAAGTTGATCATAAAAATGTTTCATGTTTTGCACAGTATGCACACAAGGTGCCATGACCAACTTCCCAATTCTTTCCTGAAATTTGTTAACATTTCCATGCTAATATTACGATTTCTTAACAGAATTTCACGTTTTGGTGGTTGATTTTAATATGCCGTAATAAAGGAAAATGTAGTGCAGGCATTTCAGTACAGTTTTACCACGAAGGCACGACACGAGCATGACGAGTGAATCTGCATGTACTGTGTACATGGTGTCGTGTAGGCATATGCAAACATGCAGTTCGTACGTTACGATATTTCATCAGGTTATGCGGATGTAAACACCATCATTTTACAGCATTCCTACCTTTCAAATATTGCACCTACGCCGCTGAGAAGTACCTGCATTCTTTGCAAACTGTCTGTCTTTTGATATAATCCTGGAGTCGACCATAAATCGACGAAACTTGAGGCTAAGCCAAGGTCCCTTGCGTTGACGTCGATAGCTGCCATGCATCGTGCGTGCGTTGAATGGTTTGTTTACTTTTCGGAGGAACTATAGCCTCGCTTTGGTCAGTTTATGAATAAATATTAAGAAAGGCGTATTGTGCGTTTGCGTCACCACGCCATTCTTGCGTTTTGCTCTAAGTGCAAGTCAAAAAGGTGCTTTAGCATGAATTCGTCGTTACTTAATTCTATGTCCGATTTTGCAGTACCAAACGCTTATTCATTTATCAACAGGGTTTTTCCCCGACTGAAGCGCATATTATAAGCAAACTGCGCACATCCAACGGCACATTCCTTTCTTATCATGGTTTAGACACATTATTTCACTGAAGTTAATTGCACTTTACGCCCCCTTGTCAAATAAAACGGAACACTTTAAACATTGTTTACTAAAATAATATACATGTGCCACGTTTACAGTGTTTACAACCCGACTTTGGGTTGATCCATTTTCATCTTTTTCCAAAGGGAATTTTGTAATAGACAAAACTGTGACGTCATGGTAGTTGGGTCTCAACATTCGCTGGCAATCTGTAACGTCCATTGCTAAAGTGCACTGGTTCGCCCTAAACGCATAGGGTGTTGTTTTCACTTGGGTATGGTCTATAATGTTCAGCTAAAGCAAGCATTGTCCGGATTAATTTGCGAATTTCAATATCTTTTTCTTATATCTGACTAACGTTTCTCCGAACCATGCCCACACGGTCAAAAATACTATCCAAACGTGAATAGAAACACATGGATCACTTTCTACATGTCAAAGCAAGTTTATTGGTTCCAGATTGCAGTTTTTCCAATGATCACTCTACATGTATAATAATTCTATCCGAATAAGTATGGCTAAATGATATTTATTCGGTATAAAGATTCACCTTTCCTTACTATAAAGTAGAGAGTATATGTAACTTCAGTGTAAAATGGTAAGGTTCAGGGGACTTTATGACTCCATATTTATTATCGGACAATAATTTAATGTTTTCCCTCTTGTTGTGGTTATACACGCATTACGCATAGTAAAACGAGTCGGAGCAGATATCGCACTTCGGATCTTGCTATCGCATGTAAGTCTATAGAGCAGTCGGTATTTCGTATGTTTGGTTTAGAATTATCTGTTCAATGCAGTCAATGATGTGCAACTAACATTTTATTGTCGAAGAAACAAGTACTGTACTATGCTTTTACTAAATATGAGAATGTTGAATTGATCACAACCGGACTATGTCCAAAGAGCCTATAAAGGGCTGTACTGTTTATATACAGAAGAAATCGATATATGTACAGAAGTACTCACCATGTATAAATAACTTTTGACCAGAATAACGTTCACCTTCTATTTATAAATGACATGTTTTTTGAGTTAATTGAGTTGAGAGAATTGATCACAACCGGACTATGTCCAAAGAGCCTAAAAGGCTGTTTATACAGAGAGAATCGATATAGGCCCATGTACAGGAGTAGCCTATATACTTATTATGTATAAATAACTTTTGACCAGAATAACACATTCACCTTCTATTTATAAATGACGTATGTTTTTTGAGTTGAGAGCAAACTGTTTGGTTCCAAATGGAAGCGACAAATATGATTTATTTTTCTGTATTTCCGTCTTTTTTGTCCACTTAAATTTGGAATTTATCGCTAACAATCCGATTCAAACACGGTAAGCAATCCAGGTAATGGGGCAATGAACAAGGGAGTGCACCCTCCTCTGGTATCCTTGGATGCACCCACGTTTCCTCGTGAATCGGGGTTTTTCGTGGCTTCCGAGTGCCTGCAGCTTTGCTGCATGGACTGATACCGAAAGCATTGCCATGTTCCTGGAGAGTTTACCATTCTCAATCTTCAAACGGGGTTTTACCTAAATCTCGTATAGCTTATTGAACTTGTGAATGAATTCCACGTTATGCTTTATGATTTTTAATTTGTCTTCCCTTTTTATTCCATAACGCACAACTATAAATAGGCATTTTGTTTGGAACGAAATGTACTCATTGTAATTTAAAATAAATAATTTAACTTTATGTAAAAGAACTCGTTTTCAGATAATTGGGTTGACAAGAGCCGGACGATGTCCGAAGAGCTTAAAGAGTTTGGTTCCAGATGGAACCGGAAGATGAATGTGCTTTCGTTGGTGTTGATTACATATCTTGCTTTTGTTTTCACTTAACCTAACAGGTGGCGGTATCGCTAACGTTGACCAATAAGATTAAAACTTTAAACTTGTACAATTATTTGACGTTGCGCTCGAGACAGTCCCGGCCAACTCCCAAGCTGTAAATAAATTAAAATCTGAATCAAATGTCTTGTGTTCATCGAGTCATTCATTAGAGTAAAACTGTTTTTCATGCGAATGAGCGCAGCGAAGAAGCATGAAAGAAAACAGATTCATCCTCGCATGCAGTACTGCTGCGTAAATGGATAGCGCCACCTACTGGCGAAACAATGGACTTTTCAATCTAAATACAACAATGCGACAATGCGACGGCACGACGCGACAATGCGACAGCACGACGCGACAATGCGACGACGCGACAATGCGCCGTTGACGGCGTTGACGGCGTAAACGGCTAAGGAACATAATATCAACAATGCGACAATGCGACGGCACGACGCGACTATGCGACGGCACGACGCGACAATGCGACGGCACGATGCGACTATGCGACGGCACGACGCGACAATACGCCGTTGACGGCGCAAACGGCTACGGAGCCAGCCAAAAACGCCACACTTGCGACGCTGAACTGGAAGTAATAGAATTCCATATTTTCGTCGAAAATTATTTTGCCCTTGGAAGTTTTTGTGGTAAATGTACCATTTTTGTTTGAGCCGATTGTCTAAATTTTTAGACCATGTAAATGTGGAATTTATATTCATCGTAAAACTTACCATGAACGTACGTTGTTGAGACGAAAACCAAACCCTATAATATCCGTTTGATGTAAAAACTTAGACCTGTTCTTTCCTCTTCATTTGATACTTGTGTATGTTAAATTTAATCCCAACACTAGAACATTTATCCAGCAGTGTTTTGGGGGCGTCTTGTGATGTAACTGTGTCAATAATGCAATGTAACAAGTTTACAAGAATGTTCAGCGCGCACTTGCTGAAACCATACCGGCTGGCGGGCCGTTCGTTCGGCGTGTACTTCACAAAGCATTTGATCACGCACGCACGCGGGCAAGCATACCGACCATAGCGGTGGGGATCAAGACCAAACACAGGTTTCTTCTTACACAATGTGCGCGGAGTGATATTGTGCGCGAACATTTCTTGGCTAAAAACGTCTCCGTAAAATGACATCGCGAATTTGGCCAAATCTGTTTGCTGCCCGCAGCGGCGGGATTTCGACAGTTTCCAGAAAAGAGGAAAATCATGGGTTGGAATTAAGCCTAAATTTTCACTTTTTTATTAATATAAAATGTAAAACGAGATACGAAAGCGATAATTAATATATCAAAGAATAGAAACATGCAACAATAATTATAATTCCTCTCTCCACGGCATAACACCTTTAAAGTAATAAATTGTTGGGCAGATTTAACAAAATTTCGACCCATGATTTTACCAAGCTGCAGTCGGACAGAGCAGAGAAGTGACTTTGGGATGAACTAATTGCATGTTTTGTTGAACTCAAGCCGCCTTAGACAGTTATGCACCTAATAAAGAGTAAATAAAAATAAGCCTTTTTTAAAACAGTTTTAAAAACGTTCTAAGTAATAAGTGTCCAAGAAATGATCCAATTCCCAACATAGATCATCTTTTTTCCTTGCGTTAATCCTGCTCGATCTCATGGTCCACTCTTTTGCAACTCCTTATTTTCAGGTTCATTACCATGCTCGGACACCCATGATTTGCCCTTTTATGATCTATAAACCATGAAAAAATGTTAGTTTGATGATAAAAAACACAAAGTTAAGAGAAAAAAGTCATGGTTTTACTAAAGCTCCAGTGACCTACGTCGCAGGATATTTTGCATCGTACGAAATGTTTTGGGCCACGATGTTGGGGTGGGCTCTTACGATGCTAGAAGCATCTTAGGCTACAATCTTAGCCGCAGTCACAAAGGAAAATCCGCGATCCGTAGTTACTAGGAAAAAATGGGCACTATCATAGTTAAATCGTACAATTGTCCTGCGGCTGTCCTACATTTGTTTTATTGTCATACCATTGTCGCAAGACAAAACAACAATCGTACGAGCATCGCAGGACCATCCTGCGATAATCCTAAGACTGTCCTACGACATGCATACAATTATCGTATGATTTTGAGGGCCTTTGAAGACCCTAAAATCGTACGATAATCGTACGCATGTCATAGGACAGTCGTACGATTGTGCCACGACATGGCCACAAGCGAAACAAATCCGACAACATTTTTATTTTGGTCCAGACCAAAACCCTACGACAGTCCACTACGACGCAATTTTCGTCGCAGGATACCCAAATATCGTAGGACAGTCACACGACTATCGCAGGATTTTGCCCTATTTTCTGTCATAGGCCTGTCGTAACCCCGTCCTGCGACGTATGCGACAGGAGCTTAAGGAAAAATTCCAAATTTGTGCGCATTAGGTCCCAGTGGGTGTTCGTACATGGTAATTTTTGGCATGAATTCCGTTAACTGGCCGCCACTAAGATGCCGTGAGTTAAGTCTATGAAACAGGGCAGAAAAATTTGACGTATTTTCAAGGAAGTTGTTGAATGTTTTTCACTCCTAAAATCACTTCCTTTAAAATGTTTTTTAAGTTTTGGTGGTTTCGAAGTCATTTTAAGGAGAATAAGGGGCGACCAGTAAACATAATTCATTCTAATTTTCCCCTGGTCTCCTCTTGGCTGTCAAGGCAACAGGTGTTGATGACTTTCAGAAGGAGCGTCACTCTCCAAGTTGGCTGTCACACATGCGAAATGCTGAACCTTCTGTGGAAGATTAACACCCCCTATACATGAAAAACAAAACAAAAAAGACTGCAAAAAGCTGTGCAACTATCTGCAATAATTAGATGAAAGTACAGTAATTGTACAAAATGTATTTGTAATGGTTGCGCAAGTTACAATTTTCATAATTAGCTGATGGACACCACCTTGATTTATGGTCAGTGATCCATCTTTGGGATCAAATTCGAAATTTGAAACAAAACTAGGGTAAACAAATGTTTAAAATTTTTTAGAATCGTCACCACTCTTTAAACATTTTTTTAAATGTTTGTAAGACTTGACTTCAATACCTTCGATAGACATGTATTTTCTTTATTGCATTGTCCCGAGTGCAGGTATGACAGTAAAACCTCTCCAAAATATTTGTTCCGGTAAATATTAAACTGCATGCAGGTCATATTTAACATGTTTCTTTTACTGTCTGCACTTTATCTGCACTGTTATCAACCAACTAATACACAGCTATTTCTAACATTAATTTTTCTTTTGCATTAATTTTGACTGTTAAGCGCATTGAGAGATCCTGTGGATCTGAAATGCGCTATATAAGAACTTGCTATTATTATTATTATTATTATCATATGCCATGTACATACACGTATTGTAACGTACATCATGAAAAAAAAACATGTAGGCCTATAGGCCTAGTACTAGCTCGCCTCATCCCACGAATGACGGCGTGTGATGAGATTACAATTTAGTTTTGGCCCATAATTTCTCACAATCACCTTGCCTACCACGCAATTTATTATAGGCCTACTTGGCCGAGGCAACTTACCAAATACATGTACATGTACCATGTGTACTGTATGACCAGCTCTGCAGGCTCGCTTGTGCCGATCCAGGTGGGAAAACAATTTACAGACAGCTCGTCGGAGAATCGCCCCCATGGAGGAAATGGCTGTTTTTGTTCCTCTAGTCTAGTTCTTGATTACCCCTCGAACTACGGGATAAGTATCCCCCATACTTCTTTGGGTAGTTGCCCCGTTCTCGATCACAAATCTTGGCAAAAATATAATTTTGATCGATAAAGAATTAGGCATGTAACTACAGCGCGGCGAAACTAGAACGCAACACGAAGACGTCTGGGTGCCATACATAACATTACACACGTCATTGGTATGCGCTCGGTACGCTTGGAATGTGCATGGAATTTTCAGGGAACCGTGCACGTGACCCTGCCGAAGCATACAAGACCGTATTTCGGAAGGTGGAAGTGTGAATGGCGCCCTCTATCGGTAGTGGGTGGCGCGTAGGCGGGGCGTGGAAGGGGGAACCAAAATACGGTCTTGTGACAAGACTACTTCTCGGCAGGCCATGCACCACGGTACGTCACTGCACGGTCGCACTCACGAAAACGGCCCGATATCATTTTCGCGCGGCACGGTGAATCACTGCACACGTACAAAAGTACACGGCAAGTTACCATCCTACATGACCTATTTATGGAGGCACCGCTTTCTCTTCTACGCAGGCGCCCATGTTTGACCTTGCTGTTTAATTATTCATGTATTCAATAAAGGTTATCGAACTTTTTTCTTACGGAGTAATCAAGACCGAGTTTTTGAGTTCACGTTGTGAGTGTAGGTACGCCCTCTGGCGGTTAAAATAAATGAATGTTGAGATCGCGAACTCTAACAGTAAATTCGGTCTTGCATCAAGACTAGCGGGACGTAACACTAGAACGAGCACAACAAATCAGGGTCGAGATAGCCCGCCCTCTTGTGGTCACCTTATTGTATAACGTCACTGCAGTACAATGAGGTTTAAAGAGGAAGAATCCCCCTTTACGAAAATACAGCATTTAGGCTTTTTTCGATAGTTCAAACATCCCTCTTGCCGACGTGGATTTTTTTATAATTTTTAATTGTCGGTTTTAAGTGGATAAATTGCAAGCAAAAGTGCGCTTTTCGAAAATGAGATTTTCGCGATTTCTGAAACGCTCATTAGGTATTCATGATATGCGCGTGACCCCGTGACGCAATCCTGAGAAAGAGAAGTCAACACGATTGTTAGCTCCATACGTTTACACGCAAAAAACTTGGAAAACCGTCTCTGTTAGATGGTGTTTTTTTAAGAATTTTGTTGGTCCAAAGAGCCAGAGATATGCCCAGTAGCTGCGTAGTTGTATGTTTTACCAGACACTATGAAAAAAAAGAGCAGAAAGATTTTCTTTTTTATTTACCAAGAGAGAGAAAAATGAGTCGCTCATTCTAACTTGTACCGGGCGATGTTCAAACACGTCGAAGCTTCCCCCGCAGTGAACTGTCCAATGCTGTAGACAGACCGCTGTGAATGCCGTTCATTCCGTGACAAAACCACCCTTCGCAATGCACCAGTATTTACTTCAAAAGAGCTTCATTGTGAGCGACAATTTCACCGTTTTTTCACAAAACAGGTAATAGTAGAGTGTTGTCATATTACATGAAGTGTTTTTCACGTTTGTATTTTGAATTACAAGGACAAAACAGGCATGATAAACATTCACTTCGTGTATTTTCCATTCAATACTGCACAGGCCGTTTTGTATGTGTCTCAGGATGACGTGAAAACCCTGTTGATAAACAAGCCAAGTGACCTCGAGCGTTTCAGAATTTGGGTGAAGAGGGTCGGAACTGCTTTACGTTTTAAGCAAAAGCCTGTCGATTTTTTGTGAAAAACAAGTTGTCATGGTGTTGTAGACTTTACACCTCCATGATAAACAGAAAAACTAAAAAAATGTGGACGGGGGGATTCTAGCTGTTTAACTGTATTATATATAGGTCGGTGAGATCTTCTCATCATTTAGTTCCCACGGGACACCACATGTGGGCGAGTTCAACCCTGAGTTGAACGGGGAGGATTCACACTTGTAGAACGACAACCCATGGCGCGCGAATGCGTATAAGTGCTGTCCCCTGCCGAAAATAGTACAAATTTTCCGACTTCACTGTTGCTTTTCTGACCTGTTGTTTTGGTTTTTCCCCACATTTTTTTACGAAAGAAAAGTGCTAAAGTGAATTCAGGACCATTAAAGAAAAAATAGCCTATCAAAATGGACGCTGTGATAGACATGCAACATGAATGTTCAAGTGTACGTGTTGGACGCCGCCGCGCCGCTACATAATGTATCTGCACACACATTCAACTACATGGTAGTATTTTGTGCAAATTTACGAAGAAAAAAAACCCGCAAAATGTGCGCGCTTTGACATGGCATTTAATTGTAGCTCACAAGCAGCAATAATCTCAACCCGGGGCGAACTTAACCCTGCTCATTTTACACTACCATTTTCAACCTGGGGCAAGAGTCTTCATCTTGGTGTGAAAAATTCCAACCCTGCTAGTGCCGAGCAGGGTTAAGTTAAACCCAGTTTGGAACCAATCTCGTGGTTGACGCGGGGTTGAAATTGTGCAAGTGTGAAACGTCGATTTTTTAGCCCCGCGCCAACCCCGATATTTTTCAAGTGTGAACATTTCTAAAATAAGGTCCAAGAACACATGACGAAGTGTCCTATTCTGACCAATTAATGGGCGTGCGTTAAAATGAAACACAAAAATAAAACCTATTATCCCGTCTGTAAACAAATTGCGACCATGGTTTATAGGTGAGAGCACGGGAGAAGTTCTCTTCCTACACGATAAACATATATTTCAAAGTTCAACTAAAACGTATACCGCATGAACATAACGATACATTATCAGCAAGAGCCTCTCTCCAAGACCTCATGTGGTACCACGTAAAACCATGTTAAGAATTGAAATACGATACATATATAGCGAACTTAAGAAAAAATCGTACGTCGCATCATGTATGACAGGAGTGTAAAGTTGTACCGTAAAACCTGCTATTAAGGCCACTTTTATAAATAGGCCACCCACTTATAGTGGCCACCCATCTTTGGTCCCAAATGCCATGTGTATACCGGTTGGTTAATGCTAAGCAACCTTTATGAAGAGGCGACCTGTGTATATAGTGACCAGTTGTTACGGTACCGTGGCCGTAGGTGGACACTGTATACAAAAAGACTGGTTCCGTCTTGAGCCATATTCTACACACGGACACGAACACATATGTATACATGAGAAGTTTTCGGTTGGGACGTTGACGCGGTCGGACGTGTGAATCTGGACGTGCAACAAGTCTAGCTTCTCGTGAACGTTCGTTGGAATGTTCGTAGACGCCATTTTGGCTTTTCATGTGCTTTTTCAATTTCTTTTTGCAATTTCGATTTGCCTCTCTTATTAGGCCCCTATTACGATAGGCCTACACCCGTTAATTTTGGCTTTAAAGGTAAGACAGTAGAATAGACCCGGAGACTTATTTATCCTGTAAATTTGTAATTTATTTTTTTTGGATCATGGAAGAAGACGAGAACGAAAATGTATCGGAAATGGACTCTGACAAGTGGTACGAACAGCTGTCGACAATTTTCGACAAGGTGAATCCAGCAGAGGTAACAATTAAACCACAATCGACGCTAGATCGGCTGATTAGCCAAGCACCGCAATCTCAAGACAGCTCGTCTAGCCAATCCAATGGCACTTTTAACACAAATTTGGCAAAGAAAAGACCAAAACACTCTCAAAGCTATAGTGAAAATAGTGACTCAGATTCGAGTTCCACTGTAAATCACCAATCAAAACGCAGGAATGTAAATTCGTACCCTACCCTTGTAATCATAACCTCACCTGATGTTAGGCTAGCATCCATCAACCCAGTCAAAATAGCTAAGGAATTGAACAGCGTCGGCAAAAGAATTAAGAATGTTGCAAAAAACAGCCAAGGTGGCATCACAGTTCGTTGTCATACACATGCACAGGCTCAAAAACTAAAAGGAATAAGCCAACTAGGCCAGTGGTCAGTCAATGCAGAATTCGCAAAATCAGAAACACAAAGCAAGGGTGTCATCACAGGAATTCCACTTGACGTGAGTGAAGACGAAATTCAACAGGCATGTAAGAAGTCTGGCGTTACTGAAGCCCGTAGATTAAAGCGGAAAAGAGATGGACAGCTGGAGGACAGCTTATCAATGTGCCTTACTTTCAAGATGACTTCACTACCAGATGAAATCCAGGTTGGGTATGAAATCTTCAAGGTTAAGCCATACATTCCCCCGGTTATTAGATGTTTTAAATGTCAGCGTCTGGGTCATGTAGCCAACCTGTGCAGAGGAATGGTCAGATGTGTTCGATGCAGCGGCAATCATAGCTTTGAAGAATGCAAATAAAAAGAGATGGTCAGATGCTGTCGGTGTGGCGGCAATCACTCTGCGGCTTACGCAGGATGCTCGACAATCCGGCAGGAAAAAAGAATACAAGGAATCAGAGTCACATATAACATCTCATACTCTGAAGCAGCAAAAACCATAAAAACCAACGTTTCGTTTGACCCCAACAGTAATACACCCTCACAGTCATCACATCCTCCAATTGACATACAGTTCCAAAGAAACGCCACTCGCACAGAACCAGCACCCCGTCCCCAGAGCAACCAGAGAAAAACTACAACTCCCCCAACCCAGCCTCGATCTCAACCCAGTAAAGCTGATGCCTACACACAAACTGAAGCAGCTACAGGAACACAAACCGAACCATCTTCATCTTTTATCCAGCCGGATCATACTCTTATCGAGATGTTGATGGGAGCCATGCAAATATTTGAGTCTGTTAAGAACCGGGAGCAAAGAGAAATAGCCATAAAGGGTCTTGTCGAGCACATCTTCCATGCTACAACCAAAACACAAGACGATCAAGGACGACAACGCACAAACATTGCATCTGCCTCTACTTCGGGCACTCAGGATGACCCTACTCGACAACCCTCTAAGAAACAAGATTCGGCTAAAAGCAAGAACCCTCCAAACTCACAAACCCAAAATCCTAGCCAAAAACCTAAAAAGGGAAAGAAAAACACTACGACATGTTCTTCTTGATCATCATGGTACTTCTTCAGTGGAATGCCCAGTCTATTTTTGCTTATGGTAGTGAACTTAAAAACGCATTAAATAATTGGAATAAACAACCCGACATTGTATGTACTCAAGAAACCTGGCTCACTAAATAATAACATAAAAGGTTATGACACTTATAGAAATGATAGAATTCAATCAGACACTAAGAAACATGGTGATGGCTGCTCCTTTTTTGTCAAAAAAGGGCTCGCCTTTAATATAGTTTATAACTCAAAAGGTCCTCTCGAATTTCAGGTAGCAAATGTTTATAGTGAAAATAAAAAAGTGTGGGAAATTGCAAATGTATATAATCCTTGTCTTGAACTCAAAGATGATATTCTAAAAGACTTTTTTGATAAAATAGATAAAGATTGAATTATCTGTGGTGATTTTAATAGTCATAACACTCTTTGGGGTAGTGATCACACAGATACAAATGGACGACTTATTGAAAATATGCTAATTTGCCGTAATCTTGTTTGCCTAAATAATGGAAATGGCACTAGAATCAACCCCTCAGGTAGTATGTCCTGCATAGACATTACCTTGTGCTCTCCTAATTTTGCTATTAAATCTAACTGGCAAGTTTTAAATGATTCTTGGAGTAGTGATCACTGCCCAATTCTTATTCAAGCCGACACTGAAAAGTGTCATTACAACTCTCGTCAATTAACACCTCAATGGGCCTATAAGAAAGCAAATTGGGACAAATTCCACTATGCCTGCAATGATCTGATAACTGAACCAAATACTAATGATGACATCGACACGGTGTATAACACTTACATTCAACAACTTGAGGCTGCTGTAAATTATGCTATCCCTAAAACTAATCCTGATAAAGCTAAGAGATCCCCAAAATCATGGTGGAATGATGACTGTAAAGTAGCTATACAAAATAAAAAAGAAGCTCTTAAAACCCTTCGTAAAACTCTCCACCCAGATGACTTAATAGCTTATAAAAGAAGTAATGCCATTGCCCGTAGAACAATTAAAGATGCTAAACGTAAAGACTGGGATAGCTTTTGTAGTGAAATTAATTATCGCACCCCTCAACGCAAGATTTGGAAGAAAATAAAGCCTCTCAACAACCCTAGATCTTATAAATCTATTCCTGTCTTCAAAAACGATAAAGATACATGTAGCAATATAATCGATGATAAAGATAAAGCTAATTATATGGCTGAATGCTTTACTAAGGTCTGTAGTAATGATAACTGTAATTCAGCCTTTGTAAACATCAAGAATAAGGCTGAAAAGGACTTAATTATTAACACTTACAGTGATCAGATCATTAATGAACCTTTTAACATTACTGAACTTAATCAAGCAATTGACACCAGCAAGAGTACCACACCGGGTAAAGATGGAATCAGTAACATTGTTCTAAAACATCTTCCTTTGAAAGCTAAATAATTTGTATTGATTATCTTTAATATGATCTGGCATTTGTCCCAATGCCCCGCCAGTTGGAAGGATACTATCCTTATACCTATTTTAAAACCAGGAAAGAACCCATCTGACCCACTTTCTTATAGGCCCATTGCTTTAACCTCTACTGTTTGTAAAATCATGGAATGGATGGTTAATAATAGACTAATCTGGTTTCTTGAAAACAATGACCTTTTTAGTAACCAACAAAGCGGTTTTCGTAAAGGATTAAGCACTAAAGATCACATCATTCAACTTGAATCTTCCATTAACAAAGGCTTTGCCAATAAAGAAAGCACCTTAAATGTATTTTTTTGATATTGAAAAAGCTTATGATATGCTTTGGCCTAAAGGCATTATTATTAAGCTCCATTCTCTTGGTATTTATGGTAAAATTGTTATGTGGATACACTGTAAAACCAGGTGTTTAGCTTCTAAACACTTTATAAATGCTTTTTGGTAACACTTTAAAAACATTTTAACACGTTTAAAATAGAGAATGTTTAATAGCTTAAACACGCGTGTTTAACACTCCGAATGAATGGTCTCGTAAACACAGAGTTTAACATTTAAACACATCGTTTATTCAACTAGTTTAATTAAACACTTTGACATGTTTAATAAAGTGTTCAAATTTAAACACTTTGACGCGTTTACAGGCTGTAACGGTTTTTAAACATTTTTACACGTTTACAGGGGATGAAGTGTTTAACTGCAAGTTCATTATAACATAATAAAACCTTACACTGAAAAATCGCCTGGGTTATTTTAACCTGGGGATAGGGTGAAAATGCAACTACCCAAATTTCTACACGTGCTTTTGGTGTAAATTACCCCAAATTTGGCTACAAACTACCCAAATTTGGGTTTATTTACACCAAATAAACGGGTATAAACAACCCAACATTTGGGTAGTTGCATTTTTCACCTATAATCACTGGGTTAAAATAACCCAGGCGATTTTTGAGTGTAGAACAGTAATGTACATGTATTTACAAGTCGTCTTTTGAATTTCAAAATACAGTATAGCAACTAAAAATTAAAATTCTGTGATCTTCCTTTTCCGACAAGGTTTGAAGTTAACAAGGCAAGGCATATACCCTTAAGGATAACAGAAAATGCCCGGTATTGATATGGAATAGCCGCCATCTTTGGTTACTTGAACTGTTCAACAATGTAAGCACAGTATGTGCAACCAGTCCCCAAGAAACAAAGAAACTGCCCCACAAGATGGCGGCTATTCGATATAGGTCAGTACTGGTGAGAGTTACACCCGCGGGGATGCTCATTTGAAATTTGTTTACAGAAAATGTCAAACATTATTGAACCTCATTGAAAACTTGCATGTCTTTGGGAACTTTGGACATTGCCCTTATTGCCGGGCGCAAATTGTAATTAAAACAATTCTGTCATGTAATGCACCAGTGTTAATCGAGTTTTAATCTGTGCAAAAAAATACACTTCTTGGGTCTATTTGTGGTCTTCAAGCTGTTTTGGAGCTGCAGAAAAAAAAAATGGAATTTTTACTGCGCAGTCCCTATTCTATCAAAAATATACCCGAGTGAAATATAATTAACTAGACGTGGTGGTCTAGTGGATAGCGTGTCGGACTTTCGGTCGAGAGGTCCATGGTTCGAAACCTGGCCATTGCACCGCGTTGTGTCCTTGGACAAGACACTTCACTCCACGTTGTCTCTCTTCACCCAGGTGTATAAATGGGGACCAGCAAATACGGTTGGGGAAACCCAACTAGTTGCTGGGGGTATACCTGCGATGGACTGGCATCCCATCCAGGAGGATCAGTACATGTAGAATTGGTCCTAGTCACTCCATGCCACGGAAACCGGGGATGAGTACCGGCCGTAATGAGCCAATTGGCTCGTAACAACGACTTACCAATCTATATTAAAGGAATATTTTCTATGGGTTCTAAGAAACATTTCTTGCAATTTTGAAGAAAATGTTGTGATCTATTACCGAACATCAAAAGTAAACAAAGTATTTTCTCTTTGTCATTGCATTTCGTTATGTTAATTATTATAATAGTGACAAAAAGTTGATTACACTCTAATAGACTTTTTTCAGGGTTTTCCGTGCACAATTCATGTCAAAGGTAGGGTGTAAAAATAGACTGGTACACCTGATCCTATCGATCATAGCATGCATTGGGAAACGCCATCTGGCGAGAGTATAGAATCGGGAGCCAATCTATGTAAAAGTTGGGTGTACCAATTCCATTGTTCACAGAAAACCGTGACCCCGTAAAGGCCTATTGCATAGGATTTTGTGAAGTACTGGGTCTATTTATATAATGATGAATGCGATGATTATTACATTTCCATTGCGCACATTCCATAAATCCGTGTAGAACGGTAACTGCCGACTTCATCAGCTACAAGACCATCTTATCTGCCTTGGTGGCTCATTCTTTGGGGTTCACAGTCCTTTTACATCACCACTGGTATGCCCTGCAGGAAGAACGATTCGATTCAATTTCTGAACAGAAATGTACAAGTGGAATAATCATTCGGGCAACAGTTAAGAGATCAACCAAGAGTTAAGAGCAAAACAACAATTATGCTTGAACTTTAAACATCGGCAACCTTGTGAAAAACGCCATTTTGTACGGCCGTTTCTGCACCTTGTCTATAGGCAGGACTACTGGCCAGTAAAAACTTTTTCTCCGTCTCGGAATACTTTCTGAGACAGAAGAAACTTAAGATTGGACAGGCCACCGGTAGCTAGGATGGCATGATGTGTGCTGTGCGCTGGGCATTGTGCACTGCAGACCAAATAGAGGACAGACTTGGGCATATCTAGGACTCGGAGACAAAATTGAAATTTTCCAGACTGCTTTCCTAAACTACGGTTGCACCATGCCATGACCATCGTAAAGTTAAACTAAGAAAATTACCAACTAGCCTATACCTCGTTCATGTATAGTGATGATTGATTTAGTCCTCCTCTTGAAAGCTGCAGCCTTTTCCACAATATATCGGCAACATCTTCTGGTTCCTACGGAACGAACAGTTCAAAATAAAATTGAATAGGGGTCTAGGCGTAGGATTAACTGGCAAACAAATTTAACAACAAAAACACCTTAACAACCCAGCAAACAACGGAGAGCCAAACAAGTACCTTAAAACCTTTCCTGTACAAACTACCTCTGTGTCATACTCATAGGCCCGTCTCTACATGTACATGCTCTAACGTACTCAACGTGACGAATAAATTAAGAATAGGCCTAGGCGCCCATAGTATTACTTAATAGTTGTTTCAATATTGCAATATTTAGCCTGCCCTTAGCCTAGGCGCAGGCTACACTACACTATACTCAGCTCAGGCTAGGGCTGAGACTAGATCCAATAACTGAGTCGTTGGCCCCGTTCTTACCGATATTGGGTTTTCGATTTTGAGCCCAAAATCGAAAACTCCAAATTGTCAAAAACGGGGCCAACGGCTTAGTAATGCTGGCTACTGGGTCTAGGCTGAGTACGCAGAGATTATGCCAAACCTGCCAAATTAAAACTATTTGCTTGAGTTTTCTGACAAATAAATGGAGTTAAATTTCACGAAAAACAATCTGTAGGAAACTGCCTTGTAAGTATTTACACCAATTGTACTACATCAAAACAACTAACCTGTTAAAACGCATGTTATTCACCATCTTTTTTTCAGCGAGTTTTGTTGGCAGCGCTGGCCGTTGCATGCATGCATCGTGGAAGTGTAATTTACGTACACTGTACTGTGGTACTTGCAACGCAAGTGTGTTGATCGGCCCTGAACATATACGGCCGGGCGCGGTGACGGTTTACTTCAAAAGGCTGTTCTTTTTACGGGACCCCTCCCTCTTTCCATCTAAATTTTCCAAACTTTATCAGTATTAAAAACGTAACTTTGATCATGGAAAATGCTCCATTGTCATAAATTAGACTTACATAAATTAAACATTTAATTTGATTAACTTCTGGTATTTCTTTAACATAAACTTAGCACGTAGAACCCTGGTACGTGCGCGAGCAACGCAACGACACGGATTTGCACTGCGTGGTTTTTCGCGCCCATACAAGGACGGCTATTTTTAGAAAACTGTATCCATGGCCTTGAGGAACGATTTGCGCATGATCAGTCGTGCAAACTAAACACCGTGTTGAGCGGGCTGAAGAGTGGTACTGAACACAGTGTTTACTCTGGTGTTTACTGTTGTACACATGTGCCCAGTTTGAATAAAGCTGTTAAATTTCTCCAGCAAGTTGTTGAAAATTTCGACTGATTACAATTTCCTTACATAAAATAAATAAATAAATACGAGTTTTATTATTTTTCCATCTTATAATCCAATAACTTTTCATTATAACGTTGTTTGGTACTTAAATTTGTGTTCCATTCAGCGCAGCATCACATGTGCCTTTGTGCTTTCTAATGATGTTTCTTTAAGGTTTGGTGTTTGACTCACAACTTGGTTTTAATTATACATCTGCCAAAAATGTCCCCTTTTAAACGCCGTGTTCGAGTAATATAAACACGATCTAAACACAACTGTTTAGAAAATACACACTATGTTTAGCTTTATAAACACGTGCATATATTTTATAAACGCGTCATGTGTTCTCGGATTTTACAGTGTAGATAACTTCCTTAGTAATAGAAAAATACAAGTTAAAGTTAATGGGACTTTGTCTGATGTTTATAAACCAGATAATGGCGTTCCACAGGGTAGCGTCATCAGCCCCACACTCTTTAATATTGCAGTTAATGACATCTCTGAACACATTCACTCAACTGGCTGCCATATCTTACAATATGCTGATGACATTGCCATTTGGAAAACAAATAGAAACACTAGCTTTCTAGAAAAGAAAATCCAATCTGCCATTAATTAAATCAAACGTTGGTCTGAGAAATAGGGCTTTAAAATCTCCATCTCTAAAACAGTCGGTGTATTATTCAGTAACAAAAGAAATACTAGTGTTAATCTTAATTTAAATAATGTTAATATTAAAGTAGATCTCTCTGCCAAATTCCTTGGAGTTATTTTCGACAGTAAATTAACCTGGAAACAGCATATAGATTATGTAATTACTAGATGTAAGAAAAGACTTAATCTTCTCAGGTGTATTAGTGGACTCAATAGGGGTGCAGACTGTAAGAATATTTATCATATATATACAGCTTTAATCAAACCTCTGCTTGAATATGGTTGCGAGGCCTTCGATTCGGCTTCCACTACACTGAAAAATAGTCTTAATAGTATTCAGTATCAAGCTCTGAAAATATGTACTGGGGCAGCGTGTGGTACATCTCTCGCTAAGTTACAGATTGAATGTGGGGACCCTCCCCTACAACTACGTCGACATCTCCTATGCAACCTTTATGGAACTAAACTTAATATGCACAAACATCACTCTAATGTTAATTTCCATAACGATAACTGGCAGAAACATTATTATGCTGTTAAATGGTTGGACACATCACATAAAACTCCTTTTGAAAGCAGATTCGAACAAATCAGAGGGGCAACTCAAATTCTCCCCTTACATAACCATTTCCCCTACTGGCATTATACCTCTCCCCATGTGTCCTATGATATTCTTAATCGTACCCAAAATGTTACAGATAATAATGATAGATGTAGTATTGCCACAGAAATAATCTGTACTACCTGGAAAAATGCCTTGCATATTTATACTGACGGATATAGAGATCCTAATATTAATGCTACAGGTTGTAGTATATTTATCCCATATCTCAAATATTGTAAATACTATCGTCTTAATAATGAAGTTTCTGTTTATTAGTCTGGGAGCATGTGCACTCCCGTGGGAATTTTGTGGTGAAAGCAAACTACCACTTTAGATTGGTCAAAGGAACCCTAAGGAACACCAAAACACATGTTGACAATCGCGGAAATTGCTGTGAGTCACCCTGTGAATTTTAAAACGAAATTAGCAAAAATCCCATTTGTTTGTGTATATATACGGTTAAAAAGGTGCAAATTATACTCTGACCGAAAGATTGAGCAGCCTAATGTAATATTGTATCGGTAACGTGTGTAAACACTTATTGTGACAAGGCTAACTGCACCAGCCTCGATAAGAGCCGCTGAGGCAGGGTGCGCCACTCTGCCTGAAGTGCCTTCTAGATGGGTACGGTTGTATATTGATGGGGAAAAAAGTACCCTAACCCGAAACAAATTCTAACAAAAGGTTTCTCAAAGGTTTTTGGTCCTACTAATTGTGGTGAATGACAGGAAAAGTCCACCAAAATCAACCCACTGGAAATGGTTGGAATCTGGGTCAAATCCAAGATGGGCAAGAAAATCGTTGAAATGACTGGGAATTCACTGGTATCCATGAAATGTCAATGCAACATGTGACAAACAATAACAACCAAAAACTCAAAATGGCGGTCATTATTACGTGGCATGGTATGAGAATAACTTATCTACATGTAACTGCTGATGTAGCTTCGTTTACTGGTCAGTAATGTACATAACATCATGCTCTCCTGTGGTATGGCTGGCTGCATATAGCCACCATACAAGCCGCTAAGGCAGGGTGTGCCACCCTGCCAGAATTGCCTCTCTTAATTACAACATGCACTTCTAGGATTGTTTTTGAGACGCGCGATTCAGGTCAGCTCATCCCACGCAGGTATAATCAGGATACAAATCCAACAAACATGGCCAGCCCAGCTCACCCTGAAGCCATTCCAAACCAAGCCCGTGGCAAACCCTTCCCAAAGCCATCCCGACCCTGCCCAATGCCATCCTGGCCCGGCCCGAAGTACTCTATTCCGGCCTGGCCCAAAGCCCTCCATCCCAGGTCAGCCTGAAGCCCTCTCAGCCCAGCTCGCAGCACCAAATCCAAGCCCGAAGCCATTCCAGCCCAGCCCGAAGCCTTTCCAACACAGCCCAAAGCCCTCCCAGCCCAGCCCGATAACCCTCTCAGCCCAGACGGAAGCCCTGAAGCCCAGCCCGAAGCCTTCCAAGCCCAGCCCGAAGCCTTCCAAACCCAGCCCGAAGCCTTCCAAGCCAAGCCCGAAGCCTTCCAAGCCCAGCCCGAAGCCATCCCAGCCCATCCTGAAGCCCTCAAGCCCAGCCCGAAGCCCTCAAGCCCAGCCCAAAGCCACCCCAACCTAGCCCAAACCCTTTTCCAGCCCAGCCCGAAGCCCTCCCAGCCCAGCCCGATAACCCTTCAAGCCTGATAACCCTCCCAGCCAGCCCGAAAGCCCTGAAGCCCAGCCCGAAACCATCTCAGCCCGAAACCATCTCAGCCCAGCCCGAAGCCTTCCCAGCCCAGCCGGAAGCCCTGAAGCCCAGCCCGAAGTCTTCCAAGCCCAGCCCGAAGCATTCCAACCCAGCCTGAAGCCATCCCAGCCCAGCCCAAAGCCTTTCCAACCCAGCATGAAGCCCTCCCAGCCCAGCCCGACAACCCGCCCAGCCCGATAACCCTCCTGATAACCCAGCCCGATAACCCTCCAAGCCAGCACGAAGCCCAGCCCGAAACCATCTCAGCCCAGCCCGAAGCCTTTCCAGCCCAGCCTGAAGCCCTCCCAGCCCAGCCCGATAACCCTTCCAGCCCGATAACCCTCCCAGCCAGCCCGAAGCCCTGAAGCCCAGCTCGAAGCCCTCCCAGCCCAGCCCGATAACCCTTCAAGCCTGATAACCCTCCCAGCCAGCCCGAAGCCCTGAAGCCCAGCCCGAAACCATCTCAGCCCGAAACCATCTCAGCCCAGCCCGAAGCCTTCCCAGCCCAGCCGGAAGCCCTGAAGCCCAGCCTAAAGTCTTCCAAGCCCAGCCCGAAGCATTCCAACCCAGCTGAAGCCATCCCAGCCCAGCCTAAAGCCTTTCCAACCCAGCATGAAGCCCTCCCAGCCCAGCCCGACAACCCGCCCAGCCCGACAACCCTCCCAGCCCGATAACCCTCCCAGCCAGCCCGAAGCCCTGAAGCCCAGCCGGAAGCTATCCCAGCCCAGCCCGAAGCCGTTCTAACCCAGCCCGATAACCCTCCAAGCCAGCCCGAAGCCCAGCCCGAAACCATCTCAGCCCAGCCCGAAGCCTTTCCAGCCTAGCCTGAAGCCCTCCCAGCCCAGCCCGATAACCCTTCCAGCCCGATAACCCTCCCAGCCAGCCCGAAGCCCTGAAGCCCAGCTCGAAGCCCTCCCAGCCCAACCCGAAGCCCTCCAAGCCTAGCCCGAAGCCTTCCAAGCCCAGCCCGAGTCCTTCCAAGCCCAGCCCGAAGCCCTCCAAGCCCAGACTGAAGCCTTCCAAGCACGACCCGAAGCCCTGAAGCCCAGCTCGAAGCCCTCCCAGCCCAACCCGAAGCCCTCCAAGCCTAGCCCGAAGCCTTCCAAGCCCAGCCCGAGTCCTTCCAAGCCCAGCCCGAAGCCCTCCAAGCCCAGACTGAAGCCTTCCAAGCACGACCCGAAGCCCTGAAGCCCAGCCCGAAGCCTTCCAAGCCCAGACTGAAGCCTTCCAAGCACGACTCGAAGCCCTGAAGCCCAGCCCGAAGCCTTCCAAGCCGAGCCCGAAGCCCTCGAAGCTCTCCAAACCAAGCCCGAAGCCCTCCAAGCCTAGCCCGAAGCCTTCCAAGCCCAGCCCGAAGCCCTCCAAGCCCAGACTGAAGCCTTCCAAGCACGACCCGAAGCCCTGAAGCCCAGCCCGAAGCCTTCCAAGCCCAGACTGAAGCCTTCCAAGCACGACCCGAAGCCCTGAAGCCCAGCCCGAAGCCTTCCAAGCCGAGCCCGAAGCCCTCGAAGCCCTCCAAACCAAGCCCAAAGCCCTCCCAGCCCAGCCCAAAGCCTTGAAGCCCAGCCCGAAGCCTTCCAAGCCCAGCCCAAAGCCCTCGAGGCCAGCCTAAAGCCCTCGAGCCCAGCCCAAAGCCTTCAGAGCACAGCCTGAAGCCCTCCAAACCGATCCCAAAGCTCTCCCAGCCCAGCCCAAAGCCATCCCAGTCCAGCCCGAAGCCATCCCTCCCCAGCCCTGACCAGCCGAGCCCGAAGCCAACCAGACAATCCCAGCCCTGCCCAGCCCCAGCCCAAAACCGGCCCAGCCCAGCCTCAGCCTAGCCCCAACCCGGGCCAACCCGCCCCAATACAGGACAAGGCACTGATCGACAACCACTCTGGAAACGCCTTCAAAACAGTTCCGCTGGTCCATGTGTAACTGTGATTGATACGGTTCAGCAATGCGTGAGATGAGCTGACCTCCTGAATCGCACGTCTCAAAACGGCCCTAGAAGTGCTGGTTCTAAGGGGGCATTTCTGGCAGAGTGGCGCACCCTGCCTTAGAGGCTCTTATGAAGGCTGGTGCAGTTAGCCTTGAAAGGAGAGGTGTTCACACACATTACTGGCTGATAAAACGTGTTACATCCCTCAACCTCCTCGATTTTTCAGTAAGAAAATTCTGATTAGAACCGCATATGTACAAAACAATGACAATTTTGCTAAGTTTGTTGTAACATTCACAGGGTGACTCAGAGCAATTTTCAGGATTGTCAACATGTGTTTTGGGGTTCCTCAGGGTCCCCTCGACCAATCTAAAGTGGTAGTTTGCTTTCACCACAAAATTCCCACGGGGGCCTATTTTGTTGCATATGCTCCCCGACTATATACTGCAGAACTATTTGCCATCCTACTCGCACTGGAATGGGTGGAACAAGTAAAACCTATGTACACATGTATTTTAAGTGATTGTTTAAGTGCCATCAAGGCTATTAGTTATCCTATTCCCGACAACAAATTAGTTTGTGATATCCGTCATACATTAATTAATATTCGCAACCAAGCCAATACTATTGTTTTTGAGTGGATACCAGGACACTGCGGTATAAAAGGCAACGAAGAGGCAGATCGTCTTGCAAAATTAGCCACTCAAAAAGATAGTATTGACTTCAACATCCCTTTATCTGCTGGAGAGGTTAAACACCTTAGTAAAACTCTTTTAAAACAACAATGGCAAAAAACATGGAACGATTCTAAACCGTCTGTTCTAAAATTAATTTAACCCAACATTCCAACACATTTTACCTCATGGAACCTTGCCCGGTCACAAGAGGTCATCCTCCATGCATCGTCTGAGGCTAGGAGTCTGCAGAAATCTAAACAGTTTTCTCCAGTTAATAGGCAAACATCCCACTGGTCAGTGTGACCAGTGTCATTGTTATGATGATCTAACCCACTTTATTTTGTATTGTAAAAAATATAATAATCACAGACTTATTCTCCAGAAATCACTGGGTTTTTCAGTTACGGATATGACTTGTAAAAAATTACTGGGAGAAAGCCAGAATGTTAATAATATTTTGCAATTTGTTAAAAACTGCAAGGTTGAGATATAATCCTTATCTTAGTATATACGTTATTTTAATTGCTTAATTCATATTTCTGTATTTTTGTAAAAGTCTCCGGGTCTAACTACTGTTTTCAAGTGGTGGGATGTATACTTGCATTACGGGGTGGGTGGGGGGGGGGGGGGGGGGGGGGGGGGGTGTGCGTGGTGGGTGCGCCCCCACGTCTTAATAGCAGGTTTTACTGTATGTGGGCTGACTAAAAATCAGTCAACCTAGCGCCGCGCGAGGCGATATTTTTTCCTTACCACATATTCGCTATGGGGCTTCATCGAGTTGTCTGATTGGTGCATTGTAAATGAATATTCATATTTTCTATATAGCGCATTCAAGAGTTATTAAATAAAAGGATATAAGGAAGATAATTTAAGGGTTTGTACTATCAATCGAGAGATTGCAGGTTCGAATCTCCTTTGATTCGTATTAATTTTTTTCACTATTAATTGAGGAAAGAGTGTGGTATGGTGCGGGGTTATGTTGAGGTAGTTATCGACAAAACACATCAGTATGCAACATATGCATGGGAGTTAAACCAATCAGAAGCAATGTACGCTAATAAACTGCAGTACGGAAAAAAATATCGCCCGCGCGAAGCGCGGCCATCAGCTTGTGAATAAGGATTCTAGACTGGAAATATGTAGCGATCCTATCGCTTATTGCGAAAATATAAGGATCGGTAAAGGGCGGCCATGCCGGGCAGAAATCTGGTCAGCGTTGTCACGTGGTTATTATTAATTTTGTTTTAGTAAGTGCGTATATTTTGCATTGACATTTGTAACCCGGCCGTACGTGCGTGTCAAACATATCCAAATGTAAATAAAGAATTCGTGTTATGTTTGTAAGTGGACCGGAGACCAGTCTATAAAAATCATGACCTGTTTCCGACACTTGGTGGCGCTCTTCACAATATCGTGAAATCGTATCTGGGTCTTTCCACAGTAGGCCCTATCTTTTCCTACCTCCATGGCCCTATATTAATCATGGTTTATGGGCATTTGAAAAATAAGTCAATAGTTCCTTTCAGATGTCTTTAGTTTATCTCAAAATTAAAGAAATTTACTTGTACTGTTCTCAGGAGATAACTTTTACCCAAAAAGGTAAGAAATTGCTGCCACAACATAGGCCTACATTTTTGAAAAGCTTGTCTTGCATGTCGACTTTAGACAGAATGATTCTGTCCCTACGGGATTTCCCGTAGGGACAGAAGGTGTCATAAAGTGGATTGTTGTCATTTTGTCTCGAAATTAGAATCACACCCAAAAATGTCCTCCTAATTTAGGGACTTGGAAATCTGTGACGTCATCGCGCGCACACTCATGACACTGGGAACACTAATACTGGTCAGTTTCGCAGTGGATTTTTGCCGTATCATGCGAAGTGGCCCATCAATCATGAAAAATGCGCTGTAAAACATCACAACATTGTTCAATAAGCCAGTTCGGAGTCTCGACTGCGCATGCGTCTACCGACTTTGACGACCGATGGTTTGAGATAAACCATGGAGGAAAGTCTTTCCTTCCTCCATGGATAAACAAAGGCGCACCCTGTTCGTATGCAACGTTGTTTATCTCAAATGACCTTTGACACAATCATATAGCCAAAATGTTGTCCAACGTACAAATTTTACGACTGCTTTTGTCGGTGCCGTACTGGACATGAGATCTCGAGAGAGGGCGCTTTCCTACATGAAAATGGGGCACAAATACATTTACACGTACGCAGTCCTTTCCGTGCCGCTAGCACGCACTGAGAAAATGACTTGGCTGCTCTTTCCGACGGCTGTTTTTAATAATACTTAACACTTTTGTCCACATTTTAGTAAGTGGACATGGTTGACATTTGTCCACTAAATTCTCGGAAAATAATGTTGGAATTGAACGGTTACATGTGCGAAGCTCCAGGTACCGGTACATGTGCATGATGTGGTTTTATAGCTATAGACTGGTTTCTGTCCACATATTCCACATAGGAGAATCAAGCGTAGACTAGTTCCCGGTCTACATATTCCATACCGCTAGAACTATGGAGGATTCCTATCCCCCATAGCTGATGTAGTTTTTTCCCAATATGGCGGCGCCTGAACTTTAAGATCGGACAGAAACGTTTTTAGCTAGCGCAATAATCCGCTGCTCAATTTAAATCGCCACCAAACTCCGTCTGATAGTTCTTGAGACACTCACCTTGCGTGTTCTTCGGAATTTTGATACCATTTGTCCACTAAATTCTCCGAAAATAGTGTTGAGAAATGAACGGTTACATGTACGAAGCTTCACGACAAGTGTATTTTCAGCTGTAGACTTAGCTCAAGTCATATTTGCGTCTTATGACTTATGTCATAAAATGACTTATAGAAGTAGGTCATAATTATTACTTACCATACATCATATTTTCAGTATAGACCAATCCTGTGATTAGGATGTGTATGGATTGTGTTGCTGTTAAAACGTACAGCGCGCAACCGTCTCTGTGCTTGACTCCTAAAACAACACAGAAAACGCACGTGTGCGTGGTCGGCCTCAACAACTTGAAGAGCACATTGCGCATATCTGCGTGTGAAGGGTGGATTGACACTGAGCATTTTCGCGCGCAAATGAAGGCGTGTCGCTTTGAGAAAGAGCGCTGTGGATTGACAATAACAAAGTTTTAAAAAGGTACCTTCCAACCACCCACCCCACCCCGCTGAGCGACGCCCGGCGCTCGCATGCACTAGCGAAATTGTTGGTTTTACAAGGCTCAGTGTCAATCCACCCTTCACGCGCAGATGCGCAATGCGCTCTTCAAGTTGTCGAGGCCAACCACACACACGTGCGTTACTTGTGTTGTTTTTGGGAGTCAAGCACAGAGACGGATGCGCGCTGTACGTTTTAACAGCAACACAATCCATACACATCCTAATTACAGGATTGGTCTATAATAAAAATATGACATATGGTAAGTAATAATTATGAACTACTTACTACTGTATAAGTCATTTGATGACATATACGTCATAAGACGCAAATGTGACTTGAGCTAAGTCGTAACTACATGTACATGTTTTTTTTTCAAATTCATTTCCCTTCCACCTTTCTCATTTATAAATTCAATGTTTCACAATCGGTAAGTTGGTTTGTGGACCTTTTTTTTTCTTTTTGAATTTTGTAGTGAATTTTAGGTAATTCTTTTTGAATTTTGTAGTGAATTTTAGGTAATACCATTGAGGTGAGAAACGATTTAGTAAGGACCTATGCTTTTGGATGTTTCTGATTTCCTTTCCAGTTTGAAACACCCGCTGCGCGACTTCCCACGCACTTGACCGGCAGACCAAAAGATTCCGACAGTTTGAGATGATGTACATCGACGCGTGTGTGTGGAATATGTAGACCGGGAACTAGTCTACGCTTGATTCTCCTATGTGGAATATGTGGACGGAAACCAGTCTATAGCTATGAAACCACATCGTGCACATGTACCTGGAGCTTCGCACATGTAACCGTTCAATTCCAACATTATTTTCGGAGAATTTAGTGGACAAATGTAGGGACTTGGAAATCAGTGACGTCATTGCGCGCGCACTAGGTACACTAGTATTGGTTAGTTTCACAGCGGATTTTTGCCGTCTCTGAAGTGGCGCATCATGAAAAATGCGCTCTAAAATCTCACAAAATTGTTCAATTCATTTTTTTAATAGATTCGTGGAAAAAAGCATACTTTTCTGACGATATGCATTTGTTAAAACGATTTGTAAAAGATTTATAGTGGGGCGCAGCAATATGTTTGTTTGATAGTGAGATTTATGACCCCAAAAAAGGTAGTTCATGTTGCTAAACAGACTTGTGAAACCAACACACAGTTTGGGAAGATAGTTCCCAAAAGAAAACTTTCCCTTGCTTGTTATTTTTAGAACACAAAAATGATTAACGGCTCCGTCTTGCACATGTTGTCGAGTGCGTAGTCTTCATTCCAGGCATAAATGTGAGCTTAAACATAGACAAAGACGTCGCGCGCCCTCACGTACGTACATGTACGTGTGCATATTAGGGAGGTTTCGCACCGTCACGGATACCGATACGGATACGTCAAGACTCTATGCGCTTCTCGTGATGCGTAACCGAAGTACACACGTTTTCATACGCGTAAATAACGGATACCGGTTATGGGGATTTGTCGCTTTTTTCGTAATGGATGAATAAGTTGTATTTATTTTGTTTCTTTGTGGTGTATCTTCCATGAATCATCACGAAACACACTAACGTTTTCACTGGTGGTTCACACTATCGACGCATCCAAACAACCGCATATGCGGAGCTGAGCAAAACACACACGGGAAGCACGCATCGCGCGCGCCATTTTCATCCGTTCTTTTCAATTCCGCGAGCAACGCTAGCTCATAGCAGCGATCCAGCCGCCTGAGTTCAGACACATGTTCCAAAACAAAGAATACATTCGCCACATGATTTGTTTTCAAACGAACCATCTTGTGGTGGATGTATTTTGATTGCGCTGTTGTACGTACAACGGACATGACGGATGAAAAATCGACGGACAAGTAGACCTCGGATCAACTCTTCCGTAATCTGTCATTTGACGTACGAAACCTTCAGATACGTTAATTTTTCTACTCAACTACTCAGTTCACATTGAAAACGCATCAACGGAAAAAAAATTAACGGATCGGACACGACGTACGTCAATTCTACGTAGCCTACGTCTGACCATGGAGGAAGGAAACATGGTCTGACGGAAAAAAATAGTGCAGTGTGAACCCGCCCTTAGTCATAATTATGACTTATGATATTAAAGCCATCTTGTGTTAAGTCATATGATTACATGTGTGACTTTTTTTTTTTTTATTCCTGTCCCCTCTACGCTTCGGTACGCGTGTACTGCCAAAACGCAAAAAACGTTCAGTACATTGTGGATGAGGGTTATTTTGGCGCGCAATTGCCACGTGAGGGCGCATTGCTTATTACTCAGTTTAACGCAAAACGAGAAACCGTGTTGAATTAAGACTAATCAGACTTGAAGTTAAAGATATCTTCGTTGGCTTGGCGCAATATGTCACTGTGGGGGCGCTTCATACTGCATCGCATTCTTCGAGCTTTCTCCTAATCAGTTTACACGCACGATTTCGCGGGGAAACCGCCGATTCCTAAGACGCATATCTCGGCAACCGCTTGCTCAATTTATGCGATAAATGCTGTTTTAACATTAAAATAGAATAATCTGTAATGTGAGATGATATTTTCAATCAAAATCGAACTTTGAATTTTTTCCAAGTCCCTATAACAAATGGTATCAAAATTCCGTAGATACACCTGGATACACGCAAGGCTAGTGTCTCAAAAAATATCAGACGGAGTTTAGTGGCGATCGGGCATCGGATTATTGCGCTGGCCAAAAACGTCTCTGTCCGATCTTAAACTTCAGGCTCCGCCATATTGGTAAAAAACGACATCCGCTATGGGGAAGAGTCCAGCCCTACAAATAGTTCTAGGGGTAGTCTAGCCCTACAAATAGGGCTGTAAATAGCTCGCTTTTGAAATCTGACTCATTACTGTCGCAATTCACAGCCCTATATACTATACGAGGCCGTACGGACATGCCAAGTTTCAAACTGCTGAAATCCGAGAAAGTTCCACTTAATATCGTCCGAAGCACAGCAGACCAGAGCACTTTCACAGACACCATTGTAATCCTGAGAGTCTAGTGTTTTATAAAATAACGGTAAAGCTTACGGAATCGTCAATTTGGCCATTTACGGCTTCTTGAAACATTGGACAAAATTCAGACAACGTTCTGAACTGCATGCCCAAGTGCGCCGCCATTTTAGCTGATATGCTGGACGATGGTGGCGCTTCTCGATCATGAGACGTCAAGGAGCCCGGCTGTGCAATATGTATGCATATTCACGCACATGTACCGGTACGTGCGTACTGTAGTGATAGCAGTGTCACCTTTTGACGTCATATCATGCCCAGTGCTTCGAAATAGAGTCGACGACATCAAACCGAACATCCCCGAAGGGGAGTCTCCACGTTTGTTTATCATGTGATTTAATTGGCTTACAGGCGGACCATTCTTGGGGCAGCAGGGCCTTGGATCACAGTAATTTTTACTTTTGTTGCTCCTTGCCTATTTTGTGTATTGCAGGAATGGCTAAATAAATAATAATATTAATAATTCTGTAAAACCGATTAATAGGAGCTCTCGTAGCATTCACAGCCCAAACAGGGCTGTAAATTGCTCACTTTTGAAATCTGACTTATTACTGTCGCCATTACAGCCCTGCTGCAGGGCAGTATGGAAATGCCTGATGCCGAAACTGCCGAAATCCGATATAGTTTGACCATGGTTTGACTGCAAATATCGTCCGAGGTACATCAGATCAGAGCACTTTCACATAGGACGGCCATAGTACTAGAGCTTAGTATTTCATAGCATAAAGGTAAAGCTTACGGAATCGTCAATTTAGCCATCTACAGCGTCCTGAAAACTTTAACAATATTCCAACAATGTTCTGACTTGGGAGCCGCCATCTTAGGTTATCTGGCGCTTCTCGATCATGAGCAGTCAAGTAGCCCGGCTGTGCAATACGCACATGTGCATTTATCTTTAAGCAAACTTGAATCCGTGGTTCTGATTGGTGGATCCATGGCAACAACAGTGTGACATTATCCTATGTCCCGTCTTCCGATTTTATGTCGCACTCTGCGTGATGCGCCCTGGTTGATTCCAAATGCATGCGTCCCCTACATACACGGAGCTGCACACTTCAATATACACGAATCCGGTTGCTAAGGACTCCTTCCCTGCAAGTCCGTCATTACTGGGGGCCATCCACTGCAATGCACTGGGCGCTTTGTCTTGTTGTTATATCGAACAGCGCACAACGCGTACGCGTACACAGGCTTCGCAAGCAAAATAAACGCGCAAAATTGTTCGAAGTGACAACATAATGTAACAGCATATCATCAACACAAAACCCACAGTTCATGGCACTGGATGGCCCCCAGCTATGGCGGACGTACATGGACCATGACTTTGCAGCTCGGATTGGTGTATAGCTATCTGATGCGGCTTAATTGTTATGCGCGCGATTCTCTGCACTGCGACCCGCGCGTGTATTGCAGACTGCGCAACTGCAGAGTGTGCGCGTTATTAGTGCGTCAAGTTTGCTTGAAGATAAATTCGTTATCCCACTCGCTCTCGTGAGATAACGAATAGTGTGTACTGTACGACGTTTATATGTAGCCTTTATGCGCCTATCAATTGTTTCCCCCACCCCCCCTCCCCCCCCCCCCCCCCCCCCCCCGGGCTACCCCACCTAAGAGGTGGGGATTGTCACTTTTTGCGTGACAAAATCCCCACCCCTGGGGCAACATTTAGGTGACAAAAATCCCCACCCTCGGGTGCAAAACATGCGCAAAAATGCACAAAAATGCACAGATAATGGGCCAAATGCCCCACCCTGGGGCATGAAAAATGTGACCAAACCCCCACCTATCACTATATGAACATCTAACATTGGAAATTGGGCACACACTATTGTTACTAACAATGGGGTCACAATGAACATGTACATGTATTTGCTCATAGTGTTAACACGAGTATACTCCTGCGCGCGCGAACGGCAAGAATAATGACACTCTGGTCAGTGAGAGTATGCTCTCGCTACTCCCCAACAAATGGGGAGTGTGCTCTTACTCCTAACGAGAGTCATGTGATTTGTACGAAGACGGCGAAATATGGGTGGGATTTTAGGTGAATTTGCTCAACGTGTCAACTGGACAACTGAAACAACAACTCACTAAGGTTTGTTTTGGACGGCATCAAAGGTTCTCGCGACTTACGGCCCGTATTTTTGATGTGACCCGAGTGCAATGCGCATGCAATACTCCCGAGTAACGAGAACTGCACGCCCGAACGCAGCCCTCATGATCGAGAAGGGCCAGATAACCTAAGATATGGCGGCTCCCAGGTCAGAACGTTGTTGGAATATTTTTTCAAGACGCCGTAGATGGCCGAATTGACGATTCCGTAAGCTTTACCGTTATGTTATAAAACACTAAACTCTTAGGATTACAATGGTATACACATGTATATGAAAGTGCTCTAGTCAAACTACATGTATCTCGGATTTTGGCAGATTCGACATCAGGCATTTCCATACTGCCCTGCAGCAGGGCTGTAATGGTGACAGTAATAAGTCGGATTTCAAAAGTGAGCCATTTACAGCCCTGTTTGTAGGGAGCTACATTTCTTTTGTAGTACAAGTAGTAGGCTATTCCCCCATCCAATTGTTTTTAGTTTTCCTGTTTATTATGGAGGTTTATGTTTCTACAACTCGATTACAACGTGTTTTCCGCCAAAAACCGACAGTCTTTTGTTTAAAACGCAATTTAGTTTCGACCCTTTTCACTTGAAATTCTGAAACGCTCGAGGTCACTTGGTTGTTTACAAAAATTGGGCTTGGGAATCGACGTCACGACACCATTATTTACGTCATTCTCGGCCGCCATACTTCAAGGTAGTGAGTGGTTGCTATGCGAACTGGCGTGCAGCCTCGTCAAGTTAGATGCGTGCGGCGCCCGCGCGATTCCATATCACGCAAACAACGACCGAGTAGTTGAATTCGACATGTCGCGGCGCGTTGCACGCATCCTGCACGCGTGGGAACAAAACAAGCTGAACGTATCGTTAAACTGTAGTGCAAAGTGCAAAAAATAAAACTAGTGCTCAACTTACGAGGGTGGACCAATTTGTTTGCCTTCTAGGCCTTCGTCAGGGTGGTTGTGGGTCTTTGCACTACAGTTTAACAGTTTAACAGGGATACGCGCAGCTGCCATTGCTTATCTGAACGGACATCGCGCATGTTACTGCCAACAAACATGGCGGAAACCACTGCATTGTGACGTTGCATGACATCACATTCCCAAGCCCTATAAGATACCGGGGCAGTGTTTTGCGTGGAACCAACTGACTAACTGAAAAGCGTTCGGACTGGTGTGTCTCTGTGATGACGTTCGACCAGTTGTTGACTCTAGTCGTGAATCAAACTTGCTCATGTTTACTAACGGTTTCTGACATCATCCTGAGAAAAACACAAAACGGCCTGTATGTACCGATAGGCTTCTGTCCCCTAACTTGGTGCACTTATACCCCAGTCACAATTAGCTTGCGGTGGGTTTGCGAGTAGTTTGCGACGGATTTTTAGGCATTTTCGGCCGGCGCCCCACGGGACTCCTTGCGGCTGCCGGGTCATTTTTGGGCATCGGGCGGGCATCGAGTTACTTTTAAATCGGATTGTAAACCTGGTGCGGCGTTTCGCATCACAAACTGATCGCCACTAAATCGGTCGATGCCTGACCGATGTCCGGCAGGGCATCGCACACATCGGGCGGGCTCCGGGCCAAATTTTTGACAACCCGGACAATCCATATATCGGCCAGGCGCCGCCCAGACGCCGGCCGGGCCCCGCCCGGCGTCCGGCCGACTTGGCGGTGCCCGGCCGGAAATCGGCCAGACATCGGCCATGGTATCGCAGTGAAATAGGCAGGACATCGGCAGGACATCGGACAAGTGCCTGCCGGACACCGGCCGATAATCGGGCCAAGAAATCGACCCCATTCCGTCATGGCAGCGTGCGGGGCACTTTTAATTGTGACTGTGACCGCCCAATCGGGCGATCTTTCGCCGACCTCTACACGCCGGCCGATGCCTATAAATCGCACACGCCGCCCGGCCTGCGTAATTTTTTTTTACACCACTGCGAGGGGAGAACAATGGGGTTTGTACCTTTTTAGCGTCTTGAGAGGAGACTATATAATAGGTTAGGGTTCAGGGTTAGGGTTTAGGGTTGGTTATTTTAAAGGAATTTAGGGTTTTGAATGCGGTCGGTTTGCAACCAGCTTCGTGGTCTGGTTAGAAGAGAGCTCGATATGTAATCATAAGGTCCCTGGTTCGAATCTATGCATGTTTGGGATTTTCCGAAATTTCTCGGTTTCTTCTTTTTCTCTAATAGTGAGAGTAAGAGTTGTCACTATTTCCAAGATTGTCACTCGAGAAGTGTCAGTCATTGGAAACTTAGACTCTATTCGGGTTGAAAAATTGGGGTGTACCCCTCGCTGCGGTGTAAATAAAAAACACGCGCCCGGCCTCCGCTTTAATTGTGACTTAGGTATTAGTCTCTTAGACAACTCACTGCAAATCCATTCACATTGCAGCAATGTGAATAATGTTCAGGCTTTTACAGCTTAATCCAGAATTATATCCATTCCAGAAAAACAGCCATTCACTTATTTTGGCCAAGTACAAATGATACAAATATCGGAAAAACTGCGACCGATGCCCCAAAACAAAAGTTTACCCACGGAAAATCGTCTGAGTGTGCCCTAATTTTTGTTCATAGTGTCTAGTAAAACATACAACCACACAACTACTGGGCATATCTCTGGCTTTTTGCACGAAAAATTAAATCTACAAAAAAACACCATGTAACAGAGACGGTTTTCCTGAGTTTGTTGCGTGTAAACGTATGGAGCTGACAATCGTGTTTACTTCTCTTTCTCAGGATTGCGTCACAGGGTCACGCGCATATCATTAATACCTAATGAGCGTTTCAGATATCACGAAAATTTCATTTTCAAAAACCGCACTTTTGCTTGCAATTGATAACCACTTAAAACGGGCAATTTGAAATAAACTGTGGTAAGTCGGCTAGAGGGATATGTGGACTATCAAAAAAGGAGCAAATGCTGGATTTTTCGTCAAGGGGGATACTACATGTAGCTGTTTACCGTCAATAAGCGTGGCTAAAACAAAGAAGTTGCTGTCCCTGCCCTAACCTGTCACATGTAACACGCAACTTTTCAGCTAATCAGCTGATTTCCTCTTTTTTGTTTCCTTATCTGTCCCATTGAAAAAAAACACTGTACAAAGTTGTAGTTTTTTTTTCATTTTCCTCTTTTTTTTTGTATTTTACACAGTTGCATGCCTGCTACGATGACTACAGCAAAGCTTCTCGAGCTCCATCTGGAAGAACTACATGTACATCATCGTTGTGAGGATAAATCCATGAAATAAAACCAACGTTCGTCTATACGGAAGTAAGTGAACAAGAATTTGTTTTAGTCTTAACGGTAGAACTGTTGCAACGTGATTATAGGAATCCACCTAAATTATGAAATAACGCCCTCTATCGCTCAATTCTTAATTCCGGTACCGGATTGATAAATGTGTCATGGACGCTTGCGTTCTGTGTTGCTTGACCCTAGACTAGCTCCAGTCAGCTAGTCTGGTTCCCAGACCAAAAAAGTCCGACTGATTTTAAGGTCCGGCAACTGTCAGTATATTTATTTTAACAATGATGCAGACAAAGTTTGAATTTGATTTTTGATGCTAGTATAATGGGCATGTGTTTTATTGGCCAAATATGAAATAACCCTTTTCAAAATTTAATGCCATAGCGCTCGCAGCGCGCTTTGAAAATTAACGGTTTTGCGCTCCTAAAAATAAATGCATGACGTAATGCTTAGTTCTATTTTAAACACCACGGTAGCCGGTCATAGCTGGTTATTTGTAAACTGAAATGATTGATAAAACATTGCTTTTGACAACCCCACATTTTATGAACAATTTGATATTTTCGTAATACAAAAGGTTTGGCAAAAATGGATTTCACGTGTAAGATTTGGTGTCCCGTCCTACACGTGAAACATGTGTAGTAACTATTGAGTGTTCTGGCCACACGTACAACTGCCACAGCTTTTCAATTTCTATGCATACATGTAATGTAAGCCTGTACTTGGTTTCAAATCACTTAAATGTTTGGACATGGACATTTAAGGCAAACATTAAAAATATAGTCATTCTGATTTCCGTCGGACCACTTTGGTGTCCCCTAATAAACTGGGCTCAAAAAGAAACTTATAATTTTTGACATGGTCATATCTTAAAATCCTGTCCACCAAAATGAACCAAAATGACACACCGGTTTACCTCGAACCTCTACTCTAACCAAGCAGTTGCCCAACTGACAGAACTGGCATGGAACCGCTTGTTGTATTACATATCACAGCCTTGAAGCTTCGGCAACATAGAGTTTAAGGCAACGGTCGTTGGCTACACGAGTTCAAAAGGCCCCGTGTCCGTTCTGAGTAGTGCAAGCGCGCGCGTTAAATTTGGCGCGCAGTTACCAAGCACGTGGGAGGTTTTTGTTTTTCGCGTTTTAAAGGGGCTATGTCACGGTTTGCGCATGTGCCAAATCCTATCATATTTTGATATACGTGCTGGCTAAGATTAATGTAGTGCAGTTTCGTTACACAACGCCATTGGTGCGTGTGCTATAGTCGTGTACATCGTGTACTTGGCACGTGCCGCATGGGCAGTGTGTTCGTTCATGAGTGTTTACAATACGCAGAATTCAACTACATTGTGCATCGTGTGCGCGCATTTGTTCGATTTGGCATCGCGCGCGCGCGATTGCTCGATCAAAACAAAATCGTACAGCGGTGGCGGCCACTGTGTTTTTCAAAGGACAGAAGGTATGCTGTAAAATTGCTGTCAGGACCAAATATAAGCATGTCAGTTTTGATGGAAAACAAGGTTAAGTAAATTGCTGTATCCAACCATGTCATTCATATCATTCGATGCCGTTTCTGTCATGTTTTGTCGAGTTTTTTGATGGGATGAAAAAACTATATTTTTAACGACGGCTGCACACACGGTGATGTCGATGTTTGGCGGCTAAAAAATACGGCAAACAGTGCGATTCCAAGCAAAAAGTAATCCATCCGGACATCCTGGACGTTGACAAGTACACCACTGCCAAAATTACTAAAGAATTATAAGGGATGGCAAAGATTGAATAGGATAAAATTATGCAAAACCTGGCGACAAAACTTGAAAAAGTTAGCCACACTTTTTCAAGTTTGGCTGCGCATGCGCAAACCGTGACATAGCCCCTTCAAGTCGCGCGTGGTAGGACGCGTGTAGAACATTGTAGCATCTTTCAAATTTGTATTCCATGTACACGCGCACGACGTTGTGGCGACGTAGACAATGGATGGCCAACAGCATAGCTTCCGTGTTTTCACATGCAGTAAAAACATCGACACTGAACAGTTTTAAAGTGACACTTTGTCACCTGATAAAATCGTATGTGTAGAATGTTTAAATAATCTCGTTTATTATCGCTTAGCATATAATATATCAAGGGTGACAATCAGTTTTTTTGGGAGCCAGAGTTCGTTTCGCCTTCCAAAATTAACTAGCCGGTATAGTCACAGGTCCGCAAGCCTCCAGGTGATGAAGGGCAGCACTGTGCCCAGTCAACCACTCACTGACTCACTCAGAAAAATATTTCATCTGCATGAAAACAATCCTAAAGAATCCATAAACAAGCCCTTCAAGACCCCAAAATCCTTGTAAAGTCAAAAGTTTTCGGACCCCGCGCCGTGGCTTATTTTCGGCAAAAATAGTGTTACTATTTTTTGGAATTGAATGTTGACATCTGGTTAGTGCGTTTTATTGCAATCCAGCCAAATTGCTTCGTCGAACGAAGGGAGCGTTCTCATTGCAAATTTGCTTCATCAAATGAAGCTATTTGCTTCATCGAATGAAGCGATTCTAATCATCGTCGAATGAAGAGGCGTGAGCTCAGATCAGGAAAATTCTTCGTCGAATTATCGTTGAATCATTGTCGAACGAAGCGATTTCCCTAGTGAGAACGGGGTCTAATAATTCATTCGCACACAGTGTGAAAAAGTGTTAAAAGGTCTTCTTATAATTTGTTAGGGAATAAAACTGGGTTTGGCCAGTCTTAATTATAAGCCCGGCGCAAACAGGAGGCAAGAAGCGCGAAACAAACAAGTTTTCTTATCTCGTGACGTTGACATTTGTTTGCGTTACCCCAAAACAGAAAACACCGTTTCGCGAAACAAACAGTGCTTGTTCCGCGAATCATGTTTTCATCGAAACAGACGTATCCGGTCTACCGTCTGCGGTACTTGTTTCGATACTGGAGAAACGACTACTTAGCAATGACCAATCACCGATCGTATTCTGGGTCACGTGGTGGCGCTGTATCCGTTTCGGTGGCATTGTTGTTTCGTTGTGTGGCATTTCTGTTTTCCGTTTGCAGGATGGATACACTGAAACGCGAAACGGGGGAGAAACGAATTTGTTTCATGTTGTTTGCCTCCTGTTTGCGCCGGGCTTTAAACATTTGTTTAAAACCGGCTAGGGGCCTGGACGAGTGATGATGGCTCTCTATCTGCGGCTCTGGCCATTCACTCGTCGAGGCCCCTAGCGAGTTTTAAACGTATTGTTTAAAGCCTAAATCATGATTGGTAAACCGTTACAAATAGTGTCACCCCTGTTTGATTGAAGGTATGCATGATTAAAACCAACCCGAGAAAACAGTCAAAAAATGGTTTACAGTCACTTCGCCCTCAACCACGGCCTGTTCACGAAGTTGTTTTGGGGAAAAGTGTTTTTGGGGCGAAATGGCCTTTGGGTGAAGTGCTTCAGGGGGAAGTGGTCCAGGGCGAGGTGGTTTTGGGGCGAAATTGCCGTGAGTGACGTGCTTCAGGGGGAGGTGGTCCAGGGCGAGGTGGTTTTGGGGCGAAATTCATTTACGTCTCGCGAGACAAAAATAATTGTTTTGCTCATTTCTCAGACAAAACCATTTCAGGTGAAGTTTTCTATGGTCATCATGTTTATATACAAGTATAAGTTATGCGTAAATCTGTGAACATTTCTGATTTTCGAGATTCCCAATAGGTGAGCAGGTGCTTTAAGAGTGGTCAACCCCGCTTCTATGTGGGTCTGTCCACAGTAATGGGGTACATTTGAAAAATAAGTCAATAATTCCTTTCAGATGTCTTTAGTTTATCTCAGAATTAAATACATGTCCTTGTTTTGTTCTCAGGAGATAATTATTGCCTAAAAAGGTAAGAAATTGCTGCCACAACATACATTTTTGAAAAGCTTGTGTACATATTTTCCTATTACGTATGTAACGTGGACAGACCATTTTGTGACATTTTTGTCAGTCTTTGTTACATGCGTAATAGGACAATTTGTGCAGGGGGTTTTCACAAATGTATGTTGTATGACTAGTTTTCGTACTCTTTGGTAAACAAGTTATTTCCTCAGTTTAGCTTAATAATTTAAAGATAAAATTAAGACATTTGAAGTGAACTGGGACCTAAGATCTTAAATGTTACAGAAATGTACCCCATTACTATGGAAAGACCCATATTAATACATACACATAAACCTTTTGTGTAGATCAGTACTTTGAAAACTCACCAATATTTGCTTGCCATTTTGCCATACACATTGTATTTTGCATTGTATTTTTGTATTGTATTTTTGTACATGTTCCGGTATGTATCGCGTTGTTCGTTCAATCTGCTAGCTACATGTATGCGTCAAATTGTTTTTGTTCGATCGCCCGCGTTATAATGTGTAACGCAGGCGTGTTGTACGTGTACACACACGACGGGGTACTTTGCACATTTTGCTTTCGGGCGCGTGCAGTTTGTGTGCGTGTGCGTGTTCCATACGCGGTGACTAAAGCGTGGGCACGAACACGAGCCAGGCAAGAAAGTGTTTAAGACTGGCCGGCCGGTCTTTATCCTCCGTTTAAGACTGGCCAATAGGGATGCATAAACTGTCTGATTTTATGAATAGAAAATAACTGTAGCCGTGATTTAAAATTTATCAATCTTTTTTAGGTGGAAGCTAGCTGACACTTAAAGTTTGAATTGCCTATGTTATTTTTTTTCTTTTCAGTGCGTTGTTTTGGTCTTAGGTTGCGGAGGGCCATGGTTGATGTAATGTATTGCAGAAAATGGGTCAGTTTGTCTGCAGTCACTGTGTATGGCATACTTTGTTTTCTTGGTGAGTAAGACAACTAGGCCTACATGTATACTGTCCGCACTACATGTACATTATCTCCAATGCATAGTTTAGGCTAAGCTTGGACGGTTCCGGCAAGTACATGTACCTGGTTCTTCCTGGTTACAACATAAATAACTGAGTTTCGGTTCCAACTTTTTGAAAAACCGGGTACTCGCTGTAAGTCGGTTCCAAGTTAAAATATTGGTTCCGGCTCTTGAGAATCGGCTCCAACCTAATACACGGCTGTTTCACTCCCGCAGCGTGTGTACAATAAAGTATATTATTGCGCACACTGTGTCATTACTCTGAGGGCAAGTGACGTCACACAATCAAAATGGCGACGCCCATGGACCTTCTTTTTTTTGTCGAATTTGACCCGATATTTTCTTGAAACGGGCAATGCAAGGTTTCACGTTTCCAATCCCAAAATGTGGCCTCTTCCATCTCATATCAGCTTCCGAGACTTACTAATGCTAAAGAACTGAGATTTTGTTGATGTTCTTTTTCTGAACGAATAGCGGCGGAAATCGGAGAAAAGGCAAACCTAGATCATTTTGAACGACGTCCTACAAAAAAACCTATTTCCAATGCTCTCAGATTTTTCCCAGAAATAACAATTCCCATGTGTAATAAATAATAATCTGTTGATTAAACATTTTTGTTTTTGACTTTTGGCAATGGGGGATTTTCTTTATCAGGGCGGAGATATTTGACCCAAAACTCGTGCAGAAGTGATCTTTTTCAGTATCCTTTGTTCACCAGTTGGAAGATTATATGAACCTAAAGTTCAAACAGGTATCTAGGCCTATTACGTACCTCTCGATACATGAGACGATCGGACGATCCCCGTGGTAGATGAAGGATTTCAACCGTTCTGGAAAGTGCCTGATGATGGGTGCTGACGACCGGTTAAAAGATCCAGCCATTGCCAGTCCCGGCACGAGGGGATAGCAGTATGGTAGTGGGGTACAAGAATAATACAAGGACAAAGTGGAGATGTGTTTTACGCGAGATATTTTTAATTTCATTGAGGGAGAACCTTAAAAACAAAAATTTGATAAATTTTAAGAAAAAGAGATGCATTATAACATCACAAAAATTTGAAAATGTTCAACATTCGTAATGTCTAACAGTAGGTTAGACTCGGAAGGTGAAACTTGAAAAAAGCATCGTAAAAACAATAAAAAATGTCAGAAAATAAAAAAACAAAAAAGGATTGTCGGATGAGAGAGGTGTGTGTGTGAAGTTAAAATAACGCCTTAACAATGCTTGTTACACCTACAAAGTAGGAATAATAAGGAAGATTCTAAAATTGTTATTAAAAAGTAGAAAACAGTTTTTAAAATGCGAATAAGCCCTGTGGTAGTGGCGCAAAAAAAAAAAATTTACAAAAAGGTAATTGAATTAGCTATTTACAATGAAGGGTAGAGGGTAGTTTAGGTTGAAAAATGTGCTATTTGAATTATAACAACGTCAGAGACTTAGAGTGAACAAGGATTTCAAAGGAAACGTAATGAAGCTTGAAACCGAAAAAAACATGGGGAAAAAAGTAGTGGCAACTACTCGTGGGATTCGAAGGAAAAAGCGAACATAATAATTTGGGAGGGAATATTTTTCGGTGTGAAACGAAATAAACGTTATGTAAAACGAAATAAACAATAGTTTATGAACAATTTGATGATAAGGTGTCGGTTATGTTGTTTATAGAAATTAAAATGTTTGAGAAGAGAAGTGGCAGTGTTACTGTCCAAATCAGGTGCTCGCTTAAGTGGTCGTGATTACCATGCACCTACCATCGCGAAACATGTAGGTTAGAGTACGTTACCAGACTAGTTTCTGAGACGTTGTCGTCTGCTCGCAAGTGGTCGTACTACTACTACGCATCCACTATTACGAAACATACAGACTGAGGAACGTTACCAGACTAAATTTTAATTCTTAATTTTTGTCTTCAAAAACTGCTTTAAAAACACCTTTCCACTCAAAAGAAACAATTCGATTTTTAATATGTTGTTTATTTGAATGTTGCGGCCTAGATTCATTTTATAATGATTTTTATTGCAATTAGTTCTAGGTCAAATCGTACATTGACTAGACTATAATACGCTAGGCGCTATGCATACAACGCACGCAAACTAGAGATGCAGAGATTTCGTCCCACTTTTTACCCATAATGCACCGCGGTAAACATTGCGTGACGTCATTACGTTTCAGGTCTATTACCGCGACACGATTTGCTCGACACACCAGCCCTAAAACCGGGAATTCCTTTTCACGTGAAGTTTTTGGAAGCTCATAGAAGCCTGACCCCCAACCCATAATCCCAACAGACCATGTGTGCTTTGCATATTCATTTTAGACATTTCAACCAATCATATTTAAGAGAAATTGCAACGGTAACAAATTAGCATTCAAACGTATAAACAACAGTTCATAACGCACGCGCGTTGGCGCCACATTCGCTACGCGGCTGGATAACTTCATCCAACAGAGGGCGCACTTTTCAAAACGCGAAACAGCCGTGAATAGAGTGCAATATAAATAGCACGTACCCCAGAATCGGTTCCCAAAACTCAGGTGTGCATTGTAAGGTGTGCATTGTATGTATGTACATGCACATGTACATGAACCGGTACGTCATGTGCATTGCGCACTAAATAATGGCCGACGGTCGCCGCGACGAGTTCATAACAAAACAAGGTATGCACGGAGCTACATGTATTGAAATTAACAAGCTTTGATCAGAAATATAATTTGATACATGTAGTCGCATCTAATGCTGTAACGAAGTCCGCAATTTCGGTTCGGTTCGGTTCGGCAAAAGTTCGGAAATTTCGGGTTCGGCAAGTATTGCCGGCGTTGTGTGTTCCGGTTGAAAGTGATCACGCACGTGCACCTAGCTTTCTTTATAAATGAGGGCCTACATGTAAGTATTTCTTTTATCTTCAAAACCGCTCTTTATTTACACGATTTATTTGTCGTAATGAACAAGATAACAGCTTTGGTGGGATAAAATTGACCCTGAAAACTGAACGGATTCCGCGGCTGGAGCGCGGCGCTACTGTGGGAACTTGCGGTGTGCATGCATTTTGTGATTTGTACCACGTACAAATTATCGTTAGACTGCGTGGGATGGTATTTTTCCTAGCCTTTAGTGTTTATTTTCTGACGATTGTTTGTAGTACCCTCAAGTATCGCTGTGTTTCTGTAAGAGGGCTTATTGATTTCCGTCAAAATGCTTTTCACAATGTTGTGCGAAAAGTTCTGTCCAAGAAAATTATGTCCCGATACGCCATTTTCACAATGCAAACTTGTATGCCACGTTAGAGGGCATTTGCAGTCAAACCGTTCCGATCAATCGACAATTATCAGCACATCGTGCAGATGCGTATACTGCGCGGTAACTCTCTGGCTTTGGCACGTTGCGGCGATGGAGCCAATACAATATTTGATCGGCACCGATCGAGCGACGTCCGTGTAGATATCGATCGTGAAGTCATGTCGGTACGGAGTCATGCATGTCGGTACGGTGGGCGCTGGCGCCGGGCTCAAAATTTCGGATCTAATTTGGCACATTAATTGCTTTGTACATTGCATGACGTTCGACAGTTAAACACAAAGCGCTTTTGCAAGCATAATAAGTCATTTCGAGTGGGTTGTTGACATTCAGGAAGCCAACTCTATTTCACATTTACAGTTAAAATATGTAAGATGTGAAATACGCCCGAACAGCCGAACTGAGTGAAATGTTCGGTTTGGTCCGGTCCGGTTCGAAAGTGCCAAGTTCAGTGAAATCCCGTTCGGTTCGTCTGTTCGGTTACATCATTAGTCAGATCATCGAGGCACCAAGGAACATGACTTTGCTAAGGGTGATATCATGTGCATTTTTATTTACATGTTATAGGGCCTAAGTTAGACCTAGGTTTGGAACCGGTTTTTAACTAGAAACCGTTCTTTTCACGGTACCGTATCCGAAAATATTAAAACCACCCAAGATTAGTTTAGGCCAGATGGCTTTTTGGGTGCGACTGTACAAAAGTAGTTTGCACACCCGTCTGCCATTTGGGACACCTTTTTTAAGAAACATTTTAAAATGTATAGTATACATGTACACGCAGCACGTTAGCAACTTGGACACCCCGTCTTCAGAAGGTGACACTTAAATATGGCTACATGTACATGTATCACTGTGCGCATGCATCATAGTGTGGTATGATATGTCACAAAAATGCCTCCCGTAGGATTTTCGTGCTAAACCGTTTTTTTTTGCTTTAATGGTTTTATTTGAGGTCAAATAGTGGGAAAATTGTGGGGTTCAAATTTTTCGACCCCTGGATGACCCCCTGGGGGCGGGGTCCTCAGGTTCCCCCTCTTCCAGACTGACCAGGCGCCTATTTTCGGCAATAATGAACCGATTTACACAATATTGGGGTCGTTTTAGATGTTTTCGAGTACGCCAAGTCCATTTATGACACTTTCAAAGTGACCGGAAGTGGCTATCACTGACTTCCGGTGGAGAACTCTCGTATACCATTACCATTAAATTTTACCACCCTCTGAACATTTTGATATCATGGAGCCATATTACTGAAACCTAAGACTCAACGTTTACAGGTCAAGCTTAAGGTGGACGATGTAATGACGTAATAGTCATTGAAACAATTAACACATTTAAAAACTGGTTCGGTGGATACTGCCTGCCTGTCATCTTAAATTTACCACTTCTTTATGTGAGCATCAACCATGGTTGTCTTTGTGATATTGTGGCGGGATCGGGAAGACCACCATTGTGGCAAAAACGGAAAGAAGGGGAACAGTGACCACGACAAATCCCACTGCTGCCACCACTGTGGCAAAAATAAAAGAGGGGAGACCAATTTCCCGGGATCAGTCGGCCGATACAGTATCCGACGATACCCTACAGTAGTGCTGCCACCAGGTAAAAATAGTTTGAGGCTTAAACTTACGGAGTCTAAGCAAACAAAATCGGCTCTAAATAAGCAAGCCTTTGGGTCGATTGTTACGTCAACCATTTTTGATTCATACAACACGCACGTAAACAAATTTCAGCAGAAATGGATCGTTAAGTGAAGAATTACTGCATCAAGATAATAATCAAATGAACATAATTACTTCCTGAAGAGGAAGGCTCTAATCTGCAAGTCTAAAATGGTAAGTTCCTTGTCGAAAAGTAATAAAGTAAATGTGCTGCAATCAACAAAAATGCAACAGGTCTAGTGTGCACATACTAGTGTAGGGCATTTGTTACAATGCTCACAATTTTTCCTGCCCAGTCAGCGCCAGAGAAATTGTACAGACCTTGACGAGTCTTTGTAAGATCCAATCACTCGAACTCGCATCAATTTCTCGGGACGTCTTTCCCTTATTAGTTAAAAGCTTTACGGGGTGTCGGCTCCAATGCGACCACGAGATCGGGTTCACACTCACCAGTTCGTTCAGAACCACACATCAACAATAGAGATAGTCCACATGATGCAACCGCACTGTTCACAATTTCCACCATGCGAAGTCTCAACTCTATTACTGATCACAAAACAGTCACAAGAACCTTCATCTGATGCCCAAAGCTAGTTGAAAACTGGTTTTCTCCGAACGATGCCGAGACTCGAACATCAGTCCTAATTGTCTTCGACTATGGGAACCCATCAGGTTTCCAGCCGGGCTCTTATACGAATCCATACTTTATCAGCTTTTTCATATCCGCCCTTCCACTCAAAGTCGGGCAGTAGAATATTTTATATCATCACGTCAGCACTGAACTTTGCCATCCCGCCTGAGACGATTCCAGTTTGACAATTCGGACAACGGAGCCGGTTGTGTAGCACCTCAAGACAGCCGCAGATAATTCCGGCATCCAAATCCACCAAGTTCTGAAGCAAGCCAAGCCAATTAGACCAAACATCTTAAGAGGGCTGTAAGTGCACAGCTATCCATCTCTCTTAACCAGAGCCATTACGGGTTGCTTACCTACGTGTCATCATCCGGGCTCAGGTGGGGAGATATATTTGTTGAACAATTAGGTAGGACCTCAATGGAATATCCTTTATCCCGGATCTTAGCCTGAATGTTCTTGGACAAGTTTAAAAACACTGCACTCTTCACAGCAGACTGCTCCCCAAGCACCTGGCTTCGCCACGTAGAGGACACCATCACCTGGCTACATGTACCGCATAACCTCAGGTTACTCCTGAACAACTTGCACTCCAGCATCAAGCCCATGAATGAACACTAACAAGGACATCCTATTTCCCTCCTCATATTTCATATTTGCCGACGTCGAGTCCATGACGGTACCTCCGGGCTCAACGTCTACAAGCCAACTCACACAGACTGGTATCTCCACAACTCATTTCATCATCCTAGAATCAACTCCTCGGTATACCTAGTACAACGCGCTTACAGCATCTACGACCAAGAACTGCATAGCACTCCAGCCATAGAGACAACAAGTCAAGACCTAAGACCTGTGGCTGTCGGATCCCCTATACCCAATGTCAGCCAATCATCTATAAGACCACAATCTCCCTCCCTTACATAGGGAGTACCTCTCTCAAGATTCAACACATTATCAACCATGCTAACATCAAGGCATACCACTCATCGACCGAGCAAACTCCAAGACACACTAAAGACCCACGAGGACATGCAAGACAAGCGATGGTGTACATGATCCTCTGCAAACGTGGAAAGGTGTGTATCAGTAAGACTGGTCGAAACGTATACACACCAGGCTCAAAGAAATCATCGCCGAGGGACGAGGAGGAGACTATGAAAAATCAGGTATAGTCGAACACTCACACAATGAGGTCCATGTTATTAACTGGAAAGGAGCACAGCTTTTTGTTTCTGTCGACAGATGGCACCCAAGATGCATCAGGAAAGCCATCAAAATCAACAAACATTACACTATCCCAAGGCGTCGGCTTCATCATCAGCAACATTCGGCACTCTCAGTCTATACTCAGCCAGACCGATAGGCCCTCTATACCCAAGTTCCTTGTCCCATGGCCCACTACAGCCACTGCAACAATAATATGCATCACTGTATGAGCACACCAACAGCCAACCACAAATAAAGGATTCAATGCCTAAAAACGCCCCAGCATCCAATCCCAAGTCACTCCTCGTCAGTGCTTACTAGCCTTATATCATCACGAGTCCGGCACTTCCTCTGAAGACGAACAGATCACACTGTGCGACTCGGTGAGTTAACACTCACCGGTTCTTTTAAAAACCACACGTACACAAAAGATAAATGTATATTTCACTTTCTTCCTTCATGCTTACGTCAGAAAATTCATTTTTTTTCATAATTCTCCCTCATCAATAAAAGGTGAAATGCACGATGTAATAAAAACACAAAACACGAGTTGTTCCATGGTGTACAGCTGGTGTGGTCGTGAGTGAATCTGGCTGTAATTTATTTTCCACTTAATCTTTATTTACAATTCATTAAGGCTTTTCGATTAGGTAAATTAAATACAAAATATTCGGAATTGGTTCTTAAAGGCAAAATTAAATTCCGACCGACTTGGACGGAAGGAGAGACGAAGTTTCGTCAAACTTAAAATAAGCATTTCTGGCGCTTTCTGTTTTCCATCTACCTTGCTTCGATATTAACAAAGGTGGAACCTGGGCATTAAATGCTGCACTGGCCCCGCCTGATCTCAAACTATGCAGGCCATACAAAGACACGTTTGACACACGTGGTTTAAGGGATTCCAAAACAATCTCTCTCGTACGCGTGTAACTCAAAGGATGAATTGTGGGAATCAGGCCTTTACTACATCTTGTAAATCTACGAATCAATGGCAATTCACAATCAATAGGGTTACCAAGTGCGGCAAAAAACCGCTCTGCGACGGCTACTGGACAGGTATCTTTAAATGTTCTGGCGGATGAGTGTCCATGGGCCACAAAGAGTTTTTTCATGATGTCCGGCGTTATTGGCTCTTTCCTGTGTGTGGGCGTGGCGTTCATGCGTCTGAAGCCCTGAAGTGCCGTCTTCGCCATGGGAGTGTCAGTGGGTGACGGCAAGTTCGACAAGGAATTAACCCACTTGATGGCGGCTGCTGCGGACTCAGCGGTGGATTGTTGGCCCGTTGTGGCGAGGTGGGTGACGTATAGGCAAAAATGCAGGGAGCTGACCGGGAATACAGTTGGGTCACGATGAGAAGATGCCCAAGCTTCCCATCGTGCCCATGAAGCCATGTCCTTCTTGGTAGTGGAAGTAGCTTTCGCCGACATCAGGAGGGCGGGTAGTTTAGTAAATGCTAAAACTTTCAGCGACGGGTCGGTGATGGATTTGAAAAAGTTGTCCCATATTTCTGTTGAAACAGACGCAAAAAAACAACCAAACAGTACAACTCTCTAGACGCAAAAGACGTCATTCAGTTTATAAAGTCATTCATATTTGAAACTGTAAATTCCTCAAGCAACCACAATTCGTGACTGTTGTGCTGTAATTAACATATGGTCTTCAATTCAGTGGCGAGCGCCTACGGTGGCCACGAAAAACCCCGCGTGGGGGAAACGTGGATGCATCCAGGGCGCCCGGCGGGGGGTGCACTCCCCGGGACCGAATCGAAGAACCAATGCGATGCTAGGAAGTTAGGGATTGGGCGGGAATTCTGTACAGCAAGATCGACTGCTTGACTGAAAGTGAGCTAAAAAGCCCATACGTGGCTTTTTATGTGTCACGCAGTTATGCAAGTGAACAATAAAGCATTGTCCTGAATGGTACAATGCACGAACAGATGTCGTGCGAATACGAAAAGAAATTTCACTTTCTTCCTTCATGCTTACGTCAGAAAATTCATTTCTTTTCTAATTCTCCCTCATCAATAAAAGGTGAAATGCACGAACACAAAACACGAGTTGTTCCATGGTGTACAGCTGGTGTGGTCGTGAGTGAATCTGAGAACGCCAAAGAAAGCGAAATGGGGTGATTAAAGTTGCATTGCCCGTGTTTCGGTGAAAGGATTAAAAAAATTAATTTACACAAGCGAACGAATTTAGAAAGCTTACGTGTCTCTGTAACGAAAAATATCAAAAACTTAAATTTCCGACGTCGGGAATTGGAGATACAAGCCTTTTTCTTGAAACGTGCTTCACATGTTGTACATGTGCGCGTATGCTCATATGTACATAGTATGTGTACAATGTACACATGTACGCGCACATGTACATTTACGTCATAACCCTGTCGATTAAATGACCTGCCAGCCATTTAATCATTTCTTGTTTTTAATCGACTGGCATTAATCCTTGACGGATTTTTACGTTCGTGGTACCAAATGAAAGCTGATAACTTTTTCTATTCTAGAAAAATACCTATTTAACTTTTAAAAAAATATTGTACGCCCAAATCGGCCCAAACACGGGCAGTGCAACTTTAAGTACGTAAAGATCGAAAAGCCGATAGAATGACTAAAGTGCAAACAAAAAAATATGCACTTGACCGAAAGTAATCAAATATAATTCAAATATGTCATAAAACAGACTAGGGTTTGGAGCCGCAAATCGGCTGCGATTCCGAGCCGCAAATCGGCTGCCGTTCGGAGTCGCAAATCGGCTGCCATTCCGAGCCGCAAATCGGCTGGTAATATTGAGCCACAAGCCGGCTGCCATTTGAGCCGCAATATACAGGGTGTCTCTATAAAAAGTATACCCATTTTAAAATTCAAATTATCGCAAAACTACACAATATTTCAGAAAAAGAAAAATACACGTGGAAAGCTTGGAATGTCCTCTGTCCATTGGTATGAGGTTCATTATGTCACTGTCATGGATGACTGAACAAAACATACAGTTATGAAAGGTGTCGAAATCAGCACTGTGACAAGTTGTTTTCTGGAATGACAAAGCTCAGACAGGTGTTCTTCACAATTTCTTTGCTGTTACGTAAGACTTCATAGGTCAGGGATGTACATTTATGCATCACATTATGTAAGTATTCTTGGATGCACCAAAAGTGTTGCATGCCACAGAAAAAGTTCATACCAACAGCAAACATGGTGCAGCTCACAACTCAACAGAGGACATTTGTTGTCAAGACATACCATGAGACAAGAAGTTTCATTGCTGTCCAAAATGCCTTTAGGGACCACTTTCCTGAGAGGCAAGTGCCAACCAAAATGACTATTTGGAAAAATGTGAGAAAGTATGAAGAACACGGGACAAGCTTAAACCGTAACAAGGGACATTCTGGGCACAGACGAACTGGAAGGTCAGAGGAACATATCAACGTGGTTAGAGAGGCGATCGAAGGTAACCCAACGCTAAGCACCAGGAGGAATGATACAGGATTACCTCGTGCTACCTTCAACAGGATCACACGTCTGAATTTGCATCTCCATCCTTATCACATCCATGTTCAACATCAACTCCTACCAGCTGACCTTGCCAGACGACTTGCCTTTTCACAATGGTTTGTGGATAAATGTCACAGAGATCCACAGTTTCTGCAGTTCCTTAGTATCGGAGATGAGGCAGCCTTTTCCGTGAATGGGAAAGTGAATTTTCATAACGAGCACATGTACGCTGAACTGCATCATCCACCGGGTTTTTCTTATGACGTGAACATGAGTAGGGAGAAAGTTAATGTGTGGATTGTTAGGACCATTTTTCTTTGAAGTAAATTTGAACGGACAGGCATACCTGAATATGATCAATGACTTTGTGGTCTCAGAGATGGATCAGATCTTCCATATACAGCGACGTGGAGCCTTCAGACGGGTGTGGTGGGCTCAGGATGGAGCCCCTGCACACAGACTTATTGCTGTGAGGAATCGTCTAGCAGAGCTTTTTGGTAACCGGGTGATTGCATTATTCCACCAGGTTGAATGGCCTGCAAGATCACCAGACTTGACACCATGCGACTTCTTCCTGTCGGGTCACTTAATGCTAGGAGTCCACTGGGCCAGCGCCAGTTGGTGCCAGTTCGCGCCAAAGATTATGTGATTGGCGCGTAGTGGCTCGCTGTGGCGCCGAATTAATGTCCGCTCGGCATGTGTCGCCAAGTGGAATAAACTGGGTGCCATATGGCGTGCGCCAAATGCCACCCGGCTTGCTCCAAAATGTTGCGCCAGTTTGCGCCAGTTCGCGCCATTACACGGCCATTTGATTCAAAAATTCACCCTGTTGGCGCCATTCGCGCCAATAGACGGCTACTTTGCGCCACTTGGTGATTATAGTTTGTGCCAAAGGTCGCCAAATTGGTTTGAACTTGCCGCCGCTTGGCGCTACTTGCCGACTATATAAATACCGGCCATCGGCTACCTGGTTCAGACCCTCCTCAGCTGCTGTATGAACAACATCTCTACTAAATATTTACAATTTTGATATGTCTGAGGCTTTTGATAATGTTGGAGTGATGATGCTGCTCCATCAGAAGATGATGAGAGATGCTGAGGTGGCCACTGCCTATCAACTTATGCTGGCCAATCCTGAAGAAGAAGAGCCTCCTAAGAAGAAAAGGAAGCACAACTGGTGGTTTAGACCCATGCCCCACCCACAGTTGAGGGCCGAACGTGGACAGTACCACACTTTGATGGAAGAGCTGAGTGAGAATGACAGGAGGAAGTTCAAGAACTACACCAGGGTGTCCCCACTTGCAGAAGAAGGACACCCACTTCAGGAAGGCCATTCCCCCTGGTCTCAAGTTGTCCGTCTTCCTGCGCCATCTCGCCACTGGGGCCACCTATGCCGAGCTGTCTTACAACTTTCGAGTGGGCAAGGAAACCATCCATAAGTTTGTCCCTGATGTAGCCAGAGCGATAGTGGATGAGTATGCTGCAGAAGTCATCTCCCTCTCCACAACCAATGAAGGCTGGCTTGAGGTTGCAGGTGATTTTGAAGCCAGATGGAATCTTCCTCACTGTCTGGGAGCCTATGATGGAAAGCACATCCGTCTCCAGAAGCCCAACAAATCAGGCAGCCTTTACTTCAACTACAAGCAGTTCTTCTCGGTTGTCCTGATGGCTCTGGTAGATTCAAAGTACCAGTTCCTGTGGATCGATGTGGGTGGGGTTGGCCATCAGTCTGATGCCCAGATCTACAACAACAGTGAACTGAAGGAGTGCATTGAAGCTGGCACTTTAGGCATCCCAGATCCAGCTCCTCTTCCCCATGATGAAGAGCACCCTATGCCGTACTTCTTCGTGGGAGACGATGCCTTCGCCATGAGGACGTACATGATGAAGCCCTATGGCCGTCGTAACATGGAACATGGCGCAACTTGGCGCGCGCCATTACATTCCAGTGGATTCCAATAGGCGGATTGTTTGCGCCAAAGGGCGATATGTTCGCGCCATTTGGTGCCACTTGGCGGACACTTGGCGCTGATTGCTCGATGCAAGTGGCGCGACGAAAATTTCAAACATTTTGAAATTTTCTTGCCGCCACATTCAAATTTGGTGCCGTTACGGGCCACCACGAGCCAGTTGGGAGGCAGTTTGAGCCACTACACGCCACTAGGCACCTTATTGGCGACACTAGGCGCCACAGCAAATTGCATTGGCGCAAACAGGCACCAACTGGCGCTGGCCCAGTGGACTCCTAGCATAAAAGGCAAAGTGTTCACCACACCCCCAGCTAACATTCGGGAGTTAAGAGCCCGGTTAGTGGATGAAGTGAATCATCTCCGCCAAGATCATGGGATGATAAGGCGAGCAGTAAGAGACATGACACGAAGATGCCAACTATGCATCGTCAGAAATGGTGGGCATGTGGAGGGTACATCACCCTAAATGTGTCGGGTAGCCTACATGTAAATACCACAATTAAAGGAAAGGATCAGAAAAATGGTGTTGTTTCTTCATTCATTGTCCGGTCACCACTGTCTACAAACTTGTCACAGTGCTGATTTCGACACCTTTCATAACTGTATTTTTTGTTCTAGCGCTTGTTGGTTGTAATTGTGCGTGGTCGGATAATAACTCATGAATTGAGGCGTTGAGCTTTGTGATCTTAGCCGTAGGGACCGAGAACGTCAGAAAGTGCGAGTTCAAAACGAGGCCCAAGTACGTAATAGATCTATTAGGCTGCCAAACGCATTTCGTTTTGCTAGGAACGAAACCGCTACGGATAAGTGAATCTTTCACGATGGACAAGTTACGTTGAGCGGAAAGTAGACCATCCCGTCATCAATGTACATAAAGCACGAAATGCCTTGAGCGCGCATGAATAGACGAGTGGTCTAGTGATATTTGTGAATAAATAACATGCCGAGGACAATCCGATGGGCAAGACGCGGAAAACGTAAAATCTGGTGTCTGATAATGAACAAATCCAGGAAAAACCGAGATACTGTTGGTGCTTCGGAAAAATATCTGCGTGGTGGTAACCCGACTCTAGATCAAAACTGAAAAAAATACTGATCGTAATCGAGAACTTGAGCGATGTGCCGAAGATCATCGTATTTGAATTTGGTCTTCAAAACGAATTTGTTAGGGAAACGGAGGTCCAAAACTAGCCGTAGTTTTTTACCCGATGCAACGGCCGAGTGGGAACCGGAATAATGCAACGTTTGTCGAGAAGTTCGGCAATGGCGGATTGAACAAAATCTGAATGTTGCAAACTAGATTGGTTATTATTGGCAAAAAAACGGGGAAGGTGCGACAAAGAAAGGAATCTTATAGCCACTCTCTATAACACCAATCACGTAATCGCTAGCTTTCAGAACGTTTTTCCAATAATCCAAACACTGAAACAATCTACCTTGAACGCCTTGCGGCGGAGATGTACGACTTTGGTCGTGTTCCCAATCCCTATGTTCTAGTGGATGGGGCTGGTCCAGGTTGTCCGTGCTGTCGCTGTATGGATCTGAGGGCAGGGCATGCTGCTCGAACGTGTCCTTGCAAACCGCACTGGAAGCACATGCGGTTGTCGAAGTAGGGCTGGGCTCGGTAGTAGGGACGAAAAGGGTTAGGCCGCATATAGGAAGCAGTAGGATAAGCTGCAGTCGCCTTGGGGAAAGAGGCCGTGTTGGTATAGTGGTCTGTCTGAAGCCGCTGACTCGCTTCTTGGGGGCAGTATTTTTAGCGGCGGCGGCTTTCTCTGCTTTTTTGATCCGTTTCTCGTTGGACGAATCGACAAATTCCTTAACAACCCCCCAACCAAGGTCGGATCGATCGGCTATGCGTATTAGTTTTTTGGCGCTCCTGAAGAGCTGCGACAGCCTGTTCAAGGTTGCCCTTGGCCTGGTCAATGTCAAGCGTTTCAATGTTCTAAAGAGCTGAGTTAACGAAGGTCAGGACCTTGTCGCAATGATTGAACTGTTGTTGGTTGCCCTCCCTTTTAAAAGTAGGAACTTCGGCTGAAAGTCTTTGTTTTTTTGCAGGCGGTCTCGACTCGAGAGACCAAGGTGTTGGTGAGTGCCTGAATTGCCCGTAGAATTTCCTGGTTTCCTTCGGTGGGCTGTGAAAGCATGGGGGTATCTTCGTGCGACATGTTAGTACAAACACGGAGTACAACAATATTAACGATACGGTAGATGAACAAATTCTGTACAGCAAGATCGACTGCTAAAAAGCCCATACGTGGCTTTATATGTGTCACGCAGTTATGCAAGTGAACAATAAAGCATTGTCCTGAATGGTACAATGCACAAACAGATGTCGTGCGAATACGAAAAGAAATTTCACATGGTGCAACTGCAATCTACAAAATATATCTACAAAAGATATTTATTATTTCCTTGTAACAGGATGGTCAGATTACCAACAATTACGCTTGTCAACTTCCCATGCATCGATACCCTTAAAACTAAAAGTAGCTATTTTATGACTAGGTTTATTACTACTAGACGCCGAGTATGACATCTAACGTTATGGCGTCACTGGAGATTGGTTGGTCTTTTTAACGGAGGTCAATGATACCCACTTCCCGTTACTTTGAAAGTGTGACAAATGGATTTGGCATCCTCAAAAACATCTAAAATGACCATAATATTGTGTAAATCGATCCATTATTGCCGAAAATAGGCACCTGATCAGTCTGCAGACCCGTAACCCGTAAGTTTAAATTTAGGCCGAAAAGGCTCGTTGTGAATCCACCCTAAATGGCTGGCATGGCAACCCTAAACATACCAAAGAGGGCACAAACAAGAAAATACACTCAACTAAATTCTTGTCCACGTTTAAACCCAATGAGAAAACTGCAATGCAAATTTGGGTAAATTGCCATCGGAACGACAAAGACATAGCACTTTTTGATTTGCACTTATCAGAGCAAAACGCAAGAATGGCGTCATAACGCTAATCGACAATAGTACAGCTAAAGGCAGGAATGATGTGTTCACTGTTCAAAATGCTGAGCGCCAATTGGTCTGCAGCAGGGAGCACGCTACAGTGCATGCGCAGCTAGATTAGTCCAAAAACAAATGTTCAGCGTAAGTTGGTCTCCCAAAATGATGCGGTGACGCGGCTTTTTTTCACTTTGGATTCCAAGCAATAAAGTCAAGTTAATAAAGCCAACAGTATTTACTGCCAAAAATCCAGGGGCATTGTGGTCAAAAGTACTGGGAAAAAATGGCGACGTTGATGTAGTCGTGAAGTTCGAGCCCTAACTGCTGTCAAGATGGTGCGTGTCTAAGCTTTTGACGCGCTAACGCTAAACATAGTTCTTTTTTGTTTGCCTTACATGAAGCGTGCACTGTGCACAACATTTTTTTTGACGACACAGAACGGGTTTAGTAAAGTGAATATTTTCTTCCTCCATACTTCCGTCAGAAAATTCATTTCTTTTCTATTTATACCTCATGTGAGACAAGAAAAGGACAAAAACAGGTCAAATGTTTCCAATGGTGAACAGTGGCTAGGTCGTTGTGTGAACCTTGCTGTTCGATTTATTTTAAACTCCGCTAATCAGCTTGATTAGGATCAAATTATATGCACAAATGTAATGTCCTTCAAATGTGGTTGAAAACAATAATTATACACGTCTGGTGTAAGCCGTGTTAAAGGCCTATCGATTTAGAGGCTATCAAACTAGCATCTGAACCAAGTTGGATGTATGAATTGCGAGCTGTAAACAATAAAAAAGTTCACAGTATCTAGGTCTCGACAATAAAGTGTCTCGGAACTAAACTGAATTCGGGTCGAGTGTCGGACCAGCAATGTGTGCTGGCGCTCGGTGGCCACGAAAAACCCCCAGCCATTGGAGGAAACGTGGGTGCATCCAGGGCACTCGACAGGGGTGCACTCCCCAGGTCCGAATTCTGATTGAAGTGGGAAAATGGGGTGGGCGGGATTGTACTGCAAAGTTGACACGGTTGACCGAGAGTGAGCTACTGAAGCAAACGTGGCGTTTATATAGCCAGTTGTTATGTAATTCTATTGTGTTCAGTGTGTATACACTGGCACCTGTCGTTCTAAAACGAAAAGAAATTCCACTTTCTTCCTCCATACTTCCGTCAGAAAATTCATTTCTTTTCTATTTATACCTCATGTGAGACAAGAAAAGGACAAAAACAGGTCAAATGTTTCCAATGGTGAACAGTGGCTAGGTCGTTGTGTGAACCTTGCTGTAGTCTATAGAAAGTCGCAAAAGAAAGGGCAAAGGGGAAACAAAAAACAACAAAGGTAAAAAGGTATTAAATAACAAATTACGATTGCCAGTTCCGGTGTGGAAAGATCAACAATTAAGCATTGTGAGATTAAACTTTGAACGATGTGCTCGATGCTAAATATTGGACGGACAAAAAATCCGCTGTCCCTCAAATCGAATTCGATACCAAACGATCGAATAAAATGTGTTAAAAACTCAGTGCCATACGACTGGGTATACGCAAATGTCTATGCCGCCTCAAATAGACGTTTATTGGCCTTCGGTGCGCGCGGAACGCGGAAAAAACAACAAAAGTAAAAATGTATTAAATAACAAATTACGATTGCCAGTTCCGGTGTGGAAAGATCAACAATTAAGCGTTGTGAGATTAAACTTTGAACGATGTGCTCGATGCCAAATATTGGACGGACAAAAAATCCGCTGTCCCTCAAATCGAATTCGATACCAAACGATCGAATAAAATGTGTTATAAACTCAGTACCATACGACTGGGTGGACGCAATTAAGCGTTGTGAGATTAAACTTTAAACGATGTGCTCGATGCCAAATATTGGACGGACAAAAAATCCGCTGTCCCTCAAATCGAATTTGATACCAAACGATCGAAAAATGTGTTATAAACTCAGTACCATACGACTGGGTGGACGCAAATGTCTATGCCGCCTCAATTAGACGTTTCTGCGATGTACTCTTTCACAACTCCCCAGCCGAGATCAGAACGGTTAGCAAGTCGTATGAGCTTTTGACGTTCCTTGATGGACTTCACGGCGGCGTTCCAGTCGGTCTTGGCCGAGTCGATGTCAAGGCTGTCAATGTTCTGAATGGCCGACTCGACAAGCGAAAGAAGCTTCTCGCAGTGCTTGTGCTGCTGTTGATGCCGTCGCGTTTGAACGTCGGAACGTCTGATAAGCGTTGCTTCTTGCAAGCCGATTCGACCTTGAAGTCTAATGACTTAGAAAGGGCCTGGGTAGCGTTCAGTATCTGATCACTGCTGGTACCGGACTCCAAACCGCCGACGCCCGGTTCGAGGGAAATGTTCGATGCGGTGCGTGAAGACGTGTGTAGAATCATTGTACTGCAAAGTTGACACGGTTGACCGAGAGTGAGCTACTGAAGCAAACGTGGCGTTTATATAGCCAGTTGTTATGTAATTCTATTGTGTTCAGTGTGTATACACTGGCACCTGTCGTTCTAAAACGAAAAGAAATTCCACATGTAACCTCAATGCATGATACTACGTGCTCTGGCCAATACAGTGAACTGATCAAGTAAGTGTTGTCCAATAGCAGTTGTGCATTTGCAGACGCGCGATGGCTGTTTGCGGGAAGCAGGCAGGTTGCTGCACCACAATTCATAGATAACATTGTTGCGTGGTAGTAGTACGTGTGTGGGGGTGTGTGTGGGGGGTGTGTGGGGGGGGGGGGGGGGGGGGGGGGGGTTTGTGTGGGGGGTGTGTGTGGGGGGGGGGGGGGTGTTGGTTGCTGCGTTAACAAAATGGAAGAGTGTGTCGAGTCATGGGGGCGTTAGGGGGCGAGTCATTAGGCCCCAAATCGTGCTGTGTATACTTCGTGTAATCTAGCTACGCATGCACTGTAGCGTGCTCCCTGCTGCAGACCAATCAGTGCTCAGCATTCCGAACACGTCATTCCCGCTTTGTACTATTGCCAAATAGCGTCATGACGCCATTCTTGTATTTTGCTCTGATGAGTGCAAGTCGAAATGTGCTTTAGCATGTCTTTGTCGTTACTTAATTCTATTTTCCGATTTATTTTGTACTATACTACATGCTATGGTACCAAACACCTATTCACAAATTACCATACACGAACACACAGGATCTATAAACCGTGTAAAAATGGCTTTATATGTGTCACGCAGTTATGCAAGTGAACAATAAAGCATTGTCCTGAATGGTACAATGCACAAACAGATGTCGTGCGAATACGAAAAGAAATTTCACATGGTGCAACTGCAATCTACAAAATATATCTACAAAAGATATTTATTATTTCCTTGTAACAGGATGGTCAGATTACCAACAATTACGCTTGTCAACTTCCCATGCATCGATACCCTTAAAACTAAAAGTAGCTATTTTATGACTAGGTTTATTACTACTAGACGCCGAGTATGACATCTAACGTTATGGCGTCACTGGAGATTGGTTGGTCTTTTTAACGGAGGTCAATGATACCCACTTCCCGTTACTTTGAAAGTGTGACAAATGGATTTGGCATCCTCAAAAACATCTAAAATGACCATAATATTGTGTAAATCGATCCATTATTGCCGAAAATAGGCACCTGATCAGTCTGCAGACCCGTAACCCGTAAGTTTAAATTTAGGCCGAAAAGGCTCGTTGTGAATCCACCCTAAATGGCTGGCATGGCAACCCTAAACATACCAAAGAGGGCACAAACAAGAAAATACACTCAACTAAATTCTTGTCCACGTTTAAACCCAATGAGAAAACTGCAATGCAAATTTGGGTAAATTGCCATCGGAACGACAAAGACATAGCACTTTTTGATTTGCACTTATCAGAGCAAAACGCAAGAATGGCGTCATAACGCTAATCGACAATAGTACAGCTAAAGGCAGGAATGATGTGTTCACTGTTCAAAATGCTGAGCGCCAATTGGTCTGCAGCAGGGAGCACGCTACAGTGCATGCGCAGCTAGATTAGTCCAAAAACAAATGTTCAGCGTAAGTTGGTCTCCCAAAATGATGCGGTGACGCGGCTTTTTTTCACTTTGGATTCCAAGCAATAAAGTCAAGTTAATAAAGCCAACAGTATTTACTGCCAAAAATCCAGGGGCATTGTGGTCAAAAGTACTGGGAAAAAATGGCGACGTTGATGTAGTCGTGAAGTTCGAGCCCTAACTGCTGTCAAGATGGTGCGTGTCTAAGCTTTTGACGCGCTAACGCTAAACATAGTTCTTTTTTGTTTGCCTTACATGAAGCGTGCACTGTGCACAACATTTTTTTTGACGACACAGAACGGGTTTAGTAAAGTGAATATTTTCTTCCTCCATACTTCCGTCAGAAAATTCATTTCTTTTCTATTTATACCTCATGTGAGACAAGAAAAGGACAAAAACAGGTCAAATGTTTCCAATGGTGAACAGTGGCTAGGTCGTTGTGTGAACCTTGCTGTTCGATTTATTTTAAACTCCGCTAATCAGCTTGATTAGGATCAAATTATATGCACAAATGTAATGTCCTTCAAATGTGGTTGAAAACAATAATTATACACGTCTGGTGTAAGCCGTGTTAAAGGCCTATCGATTTAGAGGCTATCAAACTAGCATCTGAACCAAGTTGGATGTATGAATTGCGAGCTGTAAACAATAAAAAAGTTCACAGTATCTAGGTCTCGACAATAAAGTGTCTCGGAACTAAACTGAATTCGGGTCGAGTGTCGGACCAGCAATGTGTGCTGGCGCTCGGTGGCCACGAAAAACCCCCAGCCATTGGAGGAAACGTGGGTGCATCCAGGGCACTCGACAGGGGTGCACTCCCCAGGTCCGAATTCTGATTGAAGTGGGAAAATGGGGTGGGCGGGATTGTACTGCAAAGTTGACACGGTTGACCGAGAGTGAGCTACTGAAGCAAACGTGGCGTTTATATAGCCAGTTGTTATGTAATTCTATTGTGTTCAGTGTGTATACACTGGCACCTGTCGTTCTAAAACGAAAAGAAATTCCACTTTCTTCCTCCATACTTCCGTCAGAAAATTCATTTCTTTTCTATTTATACCTCATGTGAGACAAGAAAAGGACAAAAACAGGTCAAATGTTTCCAATGGTGAACAGTGGCTAGGTCGTTGTGTGAACCTTGCTGTAGTCTATAGAAAGTCGCAAAAGAAAGGGCAAAGGGGAAACAAAAAACAACAAAGGTAAAAAGGTATTAAATAACAAATTACGATTGCCAGTTCCGGTGTGGAAAGATCAACAATTAAGCATTGTGAGATTAAACTTTGAACGATGTACTCGATGCTAAATATTGGACGGACAAAAAATCCGCTGTCCCTCAAATCGAATTCGATACCAAACGATCGAATAAAATGTGTTAAAAACTCAGTGCCATACGACTGGGTATACGCAAATGTCTATGCCGCCTCAAATAGACGTTTATTGGCCTTCGGTGCGCGCGGAACGCGGAAAAAACAACAAAAGTAAAAATGTATTAAATAACAAATTACGATTGCCAGTTCCGGTGTGGAAAGATCAACAATTAAGCGTTGTGAGATTAAACTTTGAACGATGTGCTCGATGCCAAATATTGGACGGACAAAAAATCCGCTGTCCCTCAAATCGAATTCGATACCAAACGATCGAATAAAATGTGTTATAAACTCAGTACCATACGACTGGGTGGACGCAATTAAGCGTTGTGAGATTAAACTTTGAACGATGTGCTCGATGCCAAATATTGGACGGACAAAAAATCCGCTGTCCCTCAAATCGAATTTGATACCAAACGATCGAAAAATGTGTTATAAACTCAGTACCATACGACTGGGTGGACGCAAATGTCTATGCCGCCTCAATTAGACGTTTCTGCGATGTACTCTTTCACAACTCCCCAGCCGAGATCAGAACGGTCAGCAAGTCGTATGAGCTTTTGACGTTCCTTGATGGACTTCACGGCGGCGTTCCAGTCGGTCTTGGCCGAGTCGATGTCAAGGCTGTCAATGTTCTGAATGGCCGACTCGACAAGCGAAAGAAGCTTCTCGCAGTGCTTGTGCTGCTGTTGATGCCGTCGCGTTTGAACGTCGGAACGTCTGATAAGCGTTGCTTCTTGCAAGCCGATTCGACCTTGAAGTCTAATGACTTAGAAAGGGCCTGGGTAGCGTTCAGTATCTGATCACTGCTGGTACCGGACTCCAAACCGCCGACGCCCGGTTCGAGGGAAATGTTCGATGCGGTGCGTGAAGACGTGTGTAGAATCATTGTACTGCAAAGTTGACACGGTTGACCGAGAGTGAGCTACTGAAGCAAACGTGGCGTTTATATAGCCAGTTGTTATGTAATTCTATTGTGTTCAGTGTGTATACACTGGCACCTGTCGTTCTAAAACGAAAAGAAATTCCACATGTAACCTCAATGCATGATACTACGTGCTCTGGCCAATACAGTGAACTGATCAAGTAAGTGTTGTCCAATAGCAGTTGTGCATTTGCAGACGCGCGATGGCTGTTTGCGGGAAGCAGGCAGGTTGCTGCACCACAATTCATAGATAACATTGTTGCGTGGTAGTAGTACGTGTGTGGGGGGTGTGTGTGGGGGGTGTGTGGGGGGGGGGGGGGGGGGTTGTGTGGGGGGTGTGTGTGGGGGGGGGGGGGGGGGGGGTGTTGGTTGCTGCGTTAACAAAATGGAAGAGTGTGTCGAGTCATGGGGGCGTTAGGGGGCGAGTCATTAGGCCCCAAATCGTGCTGTGTATACTTCGTGTAAATCTAGCTACGCATGCACTGTAGCGTGCTCCCTGCTGCAGACCAATCAGTGCTCAGCATTCCGACACGTCATTCCCGCTTATGTACTATTGCCAAATAGCGTCATGACGCCATTCTTGTATTTTGCTCTGATGAGTGCAAGTCGAAATGTGCTTTAGCATGTCTTTGTCGTTACTTAATTCTATTTTCCGATTTATTTTGTACTATACTACATGCTATGGTACCAAACACCTATTCACAAATTACCATACACGAACACACAGGATCTATAAACCGTGTAAAAATGATAGTTTGGGGTCATTCCGTGTCAAATAAACGAGCCTTTGGACCTGACCATCACGGATTGAAATTAAATTTGGTGTGCTGATTGGACTTCTTGAGAAACCCAAGAACTAAAATTGTATGTCATTCGGTCAATTAATTTTTTGAGATACAAGTAAACGAACTTTTGACTAATTAGCATGACCTGCTATGTTTGGACAGTTATATCTCTAAAAGCAATGGACCTACGGAGATATACTTTACATCATTTTAAAGCTCTTAAAATGGCCTTAATTTCAACATCAAAATTGTATCTCATACCACAAAAAGGTTGTGTATTTTTAACCTTTGACCTTGTTTTGCAAAAATGCGTATTTGTCAAAATGCCTATTTTTTGTTGTTATTTGTTAGCTTAATATGTAAGCTAGGAACATTTCCAAAACGATTTGGGATGGGCACTCAGTTTTGAGTTATGATAATTTTAACATTGGCTAACATGTAAATACCATGTAAATAACATGTAACTGTGTATGTACATGTGCTGTACATGGAATTTACATGTTATTTACTTGTTCGCCAATGTTAAAATTATCATAACTAAAATTCAACTTTCTCCACAGCATACATGTACTTTTGGGCTTCTAGAGGTGCTAACGGTGTCAACAGTAGCCCTCCCAAAAGGTTACCATCAGGCCAAGGTATCACACCATGCACAATGGCAGATATCAGGCGACGATCTGCTACAGTCATGCTGACAACAACCAACGCAGCATTCATCGATATCACAGACAACATGCTGGAAACTGTAAGACGAACTCGGGCATGCCCCAATATTACTGTCATTGCTGAGGATGAGCAGTCGTTTGAGCACCTGAGAAGAAAAGCAAAAAACTACCCTGGTCTTAATGTCCTTAAAACGACCTCGGGGGTGCTTTCATCAAATCATTTAAAATTTAACTCGGATGTCTACAACAGGTTTGTTGGTAAACGCCCACGCTATGTAGCACAGTTTCTTCAGAAGGGTTTTGATGTGCTGTTCGTTGATGCCGACACAGTGTGGTTTGAGGACCCCTTCAAACACTTCCAAGGGGATTTTGACATGGCAATGACGAATGAAGACACAGCCCCGCAATACATCTACTGCGACGGGTTTGCCTATTACAGATGTACTGCCAACACGCTCAGCCTTGTCCGGGAGTGGGCACACTTGATGGAAACTACTCATAAAACGATACTTGACCAGTATGTCCTGAATGATTTAATATCAGCAGAGGTTGTTCAAGGCTTGATAATAAAGGAATTAAATGCTGCCTATTACCCAGATGGCTATAGGTATTTTCTGACACGAGGCTGGAGGGAAAAGAACAATAACACAGTTGTTTTACATATGACTTATATTCTTGGTCATGAAGCAAAAGTGGCAAAGTTAAAGGAATATGGATGGTGGGTCGTGGAATAGAGGACTAAAGTGGAAATGTTGCCCTTCGTGTGTTGCTAAGGTTACTGGGTCTACACTGAAACTAGTGAACTGTTTCTCTGCACTTTCGCAATGAAAGTGTCAGATTACCAGCAAATGTTTAGACTCATTAACCATGTAAGCTGATGTTACATTTTAGTAGTATATGTTTACAGGATCCTATTTCTTAAAACCTGTAAGAATGTTTTCTGCTTCAGCTGCGCACCACATACATGTAGCATTGTCATTTTTAAAATCAATTTTCTGCTTCTTAAAAGCCCTGTCACACATTTATGGTTTCGCATTCCGTTTCGCCCCGGTGCTCCTTTGCTAGTATGGTCATAGTATGGTCAACCACCGGAGTGAATTTTCGATCTCATGATCCTACCAAGGGAATTTGGGAAGAGAGCCGGGACGTCTAAGGGACCTATGGTCCACTATGGCTCTAGTAGGCATTGACAGATCCAGGGGGAACTGAGGGGCTATAGCCCCAGATGTTACCGGTACGTCAGCACGTTTTTACACATTAAATGTCAAAAGTAAAAAAATATCTATCCCAATGACATTCCCTTTAACAAATATGAACAACTTTTAGAAAAAATATAAGATTGTTTTTATGGTGTCAAAATGTGCTGACGTAACATTGACACTTTTTGATCAACTTGTCATAATTTAATAACTATCTTGTGCTAGTTAGAAAAGTAGAAAGAACATTATTTGAACATAGTGTTACAAATGTGAACCACCTAATAGAAGCATCTGCGGAAGATTATTGATCAAGTTATTAGTGATTGAACAATTTGACGTAACATTGACACGGTGTCAATGTTACGTCAGCAAACATATAAAACCTATTTTGTGACAATATCTGCATATTCATCATGAATCACTTACATTAATAATATTTCTTTTACTAGATATATTTAGTGATGGGAATAATTTAGTACCTCATCAACAGTTTTAAAATCAAGCAAATGGACAATTGAGCAGTGCTGACGTAACATTGACACCATCCACAAACCACAATATGAAAAGCAATTATTTCAAAATTTAAGTCTATTCATAATAGACTATTAAATTGTACTTAGTATAGTGGTACTCTACATAGCATTGAACTATGATGTGAGTTATATCATGTACTGTTGTTAAAATTGAGTAAAACACAAACTTTTAGTCATCAAATGGTACCCAGTGAAAAGTACATGTAGGTCCTGAAATATAATTGATTTCATGCCACATTTTTGTTTATAGCCGAAACCAAATTTAAGTGAATTTTATTGTAATAATACTTAATAATTACTATGCATTTTCGAAAGAATGGAACAAAATGAAAGTATTTGAACATTTCAATACAAAGCAATTAATTTAAATTTGGTGTCAATGTTACGTCAACACTTTCGTAGAGGGACCACCAAAAGCGGTATACTGAAATGTCTCATGTAAATCAACAGCTTACAACTTCCCCTCAATTGCAAAGAAGGATGCTTCACCTACCTAAAAAGTGTGATAAGGTACAATTTAGAACAGTTTGAAAATGTCACTATCATGTTACACTACTGTGTCCCAACCCGATGGAATGACCCATGTACTAAGTGTCAGCTGCATAATGATAAATTGGGCCCTACAGTTTTATTTTTAAATGTAATTTGTGTTGTATTATTACATGTGCAATTATGCTATACAGGGTGTATCTAAAATTATATACACCCAGAAAATTGTTGATAAAATTAAAATTGTACCCGTATTGTATTTGGAAAAAAATGGCTCAAACCTGTACATATTTGTATACATATGTTTTCATTAGTGGAGACGTGGTGGTCTAGTGGATAGCGCGTCGGACTTTCGGTCGGGAAGTCCATGGTTCGAAGCATGGTCACTGCATCGCGTTGTGTCCTTGGACAAGACACTTCACTCCACGTTGTCTCTCCCCACCCAGGTGTATACATGGGTACCATCAAATACGGTTGGGGAAACACAACTACATGTAATTGCTGGGTGTATACCTACGATGGACTGGCATCCCATCCAGGAGGAGTACCAATGCTCCTAGTCACTCCATGCCACAAAACCGGGGATGAGTACCGGCAGCATGGGCTCGTAAACGACTTATACCTATGTTTTTCATTAATGTCGTGATCATTTTAGGCATTTTACACCTGAATGAACAGTTTTGTAAAAATTTAAATTAATTTACCCCACATTCTATTATGATCTTCTAAACTTTAATACGTGTATTTGGAGTGCAATTGTATGTTTTTTTGTGATACATGTACGATTAATATACAAGCAAGATTGACGTTTACTGTCGTTTTCAGAATTTAGGTCCTTGGCGTACATGGCCAACTGCTCTACCAACTGAGCTATCTGGGCATCCCGTCGGAGCATCACAACAATATCGCGCTTGCCACTCTTTTTCTAACATGCAGTGGGGCGAATCCATGCCAACCAATAAGCCAGTTGCGTGATAGATTTGCATAAATCCTAGAGTCCTGCCTCTGCGCTATGGCGCTCGCATAATAAGAGAGTACTGCACCAGACTACCAGGCCGTTGGCAACGGTTGCCAAGTGGCAAGGGGGTGCACGCTAGAACATGTTAGCCGCGCGAAAGTCTGTACGGTACCTGGAATACCTCGCACAGTACTCTATGCATTTTGAAGCTGGACCATCCGAAATTACATGTTGAAATTGCATGTTAAAACATGTACTCGCCATGAAGTTTCGTCAAAATAACGAGTTAGAACGTCTTGTTTGACTCGAAATGAACGTTAACTTTGAAAGCTGGATTGTTCCCAATCTGTGCATGATCAATTCAAGAAAAGAGTAACGATTTCGGGTTATGAGACCGGTTCAAAGTTGCCGATTGAAAGTCGAACCCGAACGAAGGGAGACGTATACACTTTACAGCAAACTTGACTTGAAATAGGGGAAATAAGATGACATGCAGCTAGTAAATCTTGCCACAATATGATAAAAAAATTAATATCGCCGTTGATTGTTTAATATCCATTCGACGGAACTTCGTCAGAAATTGGCGAGTTTTGCTGTTTCAGATCGCCGTTCAACGCGACAGCGAGCGACTCTCGTTTTGCGTACATGACCGGCATATTCCGAAGCCCAAGTAAAATCGCGAGAAATACATCAACGTACGCGACTTAATTAAGTGGAGATATAAATACCGTACACCCTCGCCACTAATTCTTTCTAATATTACATGATATTATGCCCCCATAAAGTTTAAATTTGGTTAGGAAACGTGATTTGGTTTAATAGGAAACATGAATTTTGCGTGTGTGGACCGGGAAAAATGGAAATGCGAAAAATTATGCGATGCCTACTAAATATACCAAATAAAAAGGTCGATCGTATCCCGGTTCGTGTTTGCTAGACAGATTTGTGAAACTGAGGACTGTTAGGAGATATAATTGTTTGTCTTTGTTTAAAATTTTATTCTAATCGAAGTGTGTTACGGGTGCTGTTTGTCGCCCACAAATTAGAGCCTGCCCTTTTTTCCCATCTCAATTTTTAGTGGTGAATTCCGTATTCCGCACGGATATAGACAAACTCAACAACGTATAACACAACAACCGCTCGGTCAAGTTTTTTGCAGCCAAAGTATTTCTAAAATCTGTTGTAACTTGTATGTAGCTAGATAATCATTTTAATTCATAATTGAATTACTTTTGATTTTACCCAAGTTGCTGCGAGACGTCGATCATTTGCGGAAACAAACAGGCATGACCTTTTCTTTTCAAAAAATTCGGAGGTGTATTTGAAATCGTATGCCGGTCTTGTACGCAAAACGAGAGGTCGCTCGCTGTTATGTTGAACGCGCGTTTTGGAACAGTAAAACTCGCCAATTTCTGACGATGTTCCGTCAAATGGATAAACAATCAACGGCGCTATTAATTTTATCATATTGGCAAGATTTACAATCTGCATGTCATCTTATTTCCCCTATTTCAAGTCAAGTTTGGTGTCTAGTGTATACGTCTCCCTTCGTTCGGGGTTCGTGACGTTAAATCGGCAGCTTCAAACCAGTCTTATAACCCGAAATCGTTACTCTTTTTTTTGAATTTATCATGCACAGATTGGGAACGATCCAGCTTTCAAAGTTAACGTCTATTTCGAGTCAAACAAGACGTTCTAACTCGTTATTTTGACGAAATTTCATGGCGAGTACATGTTTTAACATGCAATTTCAACATGTAATTTCGGATGGTCCAGCTTCAAAATGCATAGAGTACTGTGCGAGGTATTCCAGGTACCGTACAGACTTTCGCGCCGGCTAACATGTTCTAGCGTGCACACCCCTTGCCACTTGGCAACCGTTGCCAACGGCCTGGTAGTCTGGTGCAGTACTCTCTTATTATGCGAGCGCCATAGCGCAGAGGCAGGACTCTAGGATTTATGCAAATCTATCACGCAACTGGCTTATTGCGCTACACTGATGGTTTATCGTGAAGAGAGGTCTTACCTCCATAGGGGAGGAGTGGGGCGGTAAATCCATGCCAACCCATTCACTATACAGCTGCTGCACCAGCGGCCATGACGGGGGCAGGTTTTTCTTATCTAAATGATGTAACAATAGAACCACAAAGCACCTACTCATGCATGACACTCATGAGCAGTGTTTGACCACGCCTCCCCGGCCCTCCCCCTTCCCCTAATTCAATGTGCCGAGCGGTCTAGTGCGTCGAACTTAAGTTCCTGTGCTACTAGAATGTAGGTTCGATTCCGGGCCGTGACGGGTTGTGGCACCTGTGCCCTTGAGCAGGCACTCAACCACACTTGCTCCCATTCCTGTAATTGGCGGTCTCTCCGCTGTTGGATGTGGTAAATAAATAAAAAAATGTTGTTTGGAATTGTGCCCGCCGCGGCGAGTCCCAACATTAAAATTGGGGGGAGGGGGGTGCGTTGGCTCATTAAGTTACGTAATATTCGACAAAGAAGCGATGATGGTGTTTATGATAACTATGAAAGGCCCCCCCCCCCCCCCCCCCCCCCCCCCACCCATACATGTAACACTGTGTAGTGAAAACATACTTGCAATTTCTATAGTAATCTCAAATCGAGGACGTCCTCGATTCGCAAGCCGTCCTCGATACGTTGGTAAGTGTCCACTGCATACAAGACCTCGATTTCTGGCTTAGACAAGTGCATGCTACCGTACGGTACACACTACTGTCATGGGCCGGAAGATTTAGCATGCACGGAAGCGGTGCACTTTTGTTTTGCAGTTCGCATGACGTTGCATTACGTACGTAGATGACAAAATTTTGTCATCCCGGATATATTTACATGGCAGTTAAATTTACACGCGACACCGCTAACCCGAGCAGAATTCAATACTGTTTTGCAGTCTGCGCTTCATTTTTGTGACCTTGACCCCATGCTTTATAAAGGTCACAGTTTTCGCATCGGGGCTGCTTGTCATGCTGCAGCAATGGGGTTCTCTGATTCTAAGATCCGTGAAATGGGGCGTTGGAATTCAGATGCTTTCAAAAAGTAGGCCTATATCAGGTTGTAATTGTTTTTCTTTCCACGCCAGTCTCTCTGTGGGGAGCTTCTTTATTGCAGACCATTATGTTTGGAAACCTTGTCTATAGGGATGTTGAAATAAGGTTGTCTTCAGTTTGCTTGGTGGTGGGTTGACTCGTAGGGGCGCTTTTCAAAATGGCCGCCATCATAATATATTGGTTTAGGTCATATAGACGGGGATATTTATGGGGAAAGTACCCTAACCCCCAACACATTCTAACAAAAAAAGGTTTCTCAACAGTTTTTGGTCCTACTGAATGTGGTGAATAACGGGGAAAAGTCTACCAATATCAAGCCATCGGAAATGGGTGAAATATGGGTCAATTCTAAGATGGCCGCCGTTGACCTTGAAAATCGCTGAAATGGCTGTAACGTCTTTAATATTTGGATTAGAACAGTGATTTAAATGACTAGCCTAGGGTTTCTAGGGCCAGGGAATTCATAACTGGTATCCTTAAATTTTCAATCCAACCTTCGACAAACGATAAAAGCCACAAACTCAAAATGTCGGCCATAATTAGAGGCATGGAATGGGTAGAAACAATAAATTCTCTAACTGCTGATGTCAGATGTAGTTTATTTTATTGGTTAGTAATTTGCATAACATGATATGCCCTCCTATGGCAAGGCTGGCTGCATCATCCACCGTACGAGCCGTTAAGGCAGGGTGCGCTACTGTACCAGAAATTCTTCCCTGACAACCTGACTATTTTTTAGATGTGTCTTTCAGGTCAGCTCATCCCACGCAGGTTTAATCCGGATAAAAACCCAACAAACATGTCCATCCCCGCCCAGCCCAAAGCCCTTCCAGTCTGCAGCCAAAAGCCCTCCCAGCCCAGCCCGAAGCCCTCACAGCCCAGCCTGGAGGCCTCCCAGTCCAGCCCGAAGCCCTCCCAGCCAAGCCCGAAGCCACGAAGCCCACCCCAAAGCCATCCCAGCCCGGCCCGAAGCCATTCCAGCCCAACCCGAGGCCCTCCAGCCCAGCTCAAATCCCTTCAAGCCCAGCCCAAATCCCTCCCAGTCCAGCTTAAAACCAATCCATCCCAGCCCAACTCGGCCCAGCCCACCCCAGCCCAATCTACCCCATACCAGGCTGGGCCATCCTAGCCCGGCCTAGCCTAGCCTTTGTTAAGGCCTCGCAGCTACACCATGTAGTTGGGTGGGTGTGTCGCGCGCTAGGGCGAAAGCGCCACCATGCGACGAGGACGGGGGAGCAGCGCAGTTGCGACGCCTTTGCCGTCCCGGAATAATGTTTTATTATTTTATTACAGCCCCTGTTACATTATTTATCCCTGCATTGTATGTGCTGTGAATGTATGCTTGTGTTGGCGTGCGCGCGTTGTTTGTGAAGCACGCGCGCGTGCTTAAAACCCGATGCGCGCGAACCTGATTGGCTCGCATTAGCCTCTGTCATGAAATAACTAAAATTCGCCGTTGAGGGCGTTTCGCGGACAAATGTCAACATGGTGTCGACTGTCATTTGATGTTCCGCAGTAGGCCTACTGCTGATTTTTCAGTGTTGGGTTTATAACGGAATGGCCACGTGAAGTAAGTTCTAATTTCAATATTCTGGTAACCACTTCGTCCTAATGTGTAGCTTATTTGAATATGTGATCGAGAGGGACTGATGTGTCTAAACTTAAGAGTAATTTATTATCAGTTATGCCGCCGCCGCCTGCGGCCGTGCGGCGCGCGATGAGTGAATGACACGGCCGGCTTCGCGCGCACGAAGCCAAGTCCCACTCTGCTTGTTGGCGTACTTCACTGTATAAACTTTTATAGTGAAATGTAATGAATTGGGATGTTGATCAGAAGTTTTTCTTAAAAAAAACTCATCTAGCATTGAAATGTGCAGATTTGGAAAAACCCAAAATTTTGAAATACGCAGCTCCATAGCAAAGGCATGGAGCTGCATATTTCGTAGCACGAATTTGGCGCACTCTCATCGCTGATGAGCCTGTGCCGGTATTTTTTCTGTATGTACATTGAACAAAGATTTAAGAGAAATTACCTCCTGGAATCAAAAGATAATCTGATTCTAGATATAGGCCTACTTGCACTTTTGTCGCACTTTTGTTGCTTTTCTGAAGAAAAGTCAAATTTTCTCCTTCAAAAATTGCATTCAGTTAGTGCACAAGATAACAATTCACACACCCACACAGCGCCCTCTGTTGTTGCGCGTATGCACGGACCCCTCGCACCGTAATTTTGTGCATTACTTTATGCAGTAATTTTATCATTTATTTATCTCAGAAATGCTACATTTCCGACAGAAATGCAAGTGGGAAGTATATCTTAAAATTTGATGATCTGTTGATTCCAGGAGGTAATTTCATTCAAATCTTTGTTCAATATATGTGGGAAAAATACCCCTGTGCCTTTAATATTTTGTGAGGAAACACTTTAGGCTAATGTAAGATTAAACCCATTTGCATTTTTTTTTTGGCAGAATGGACGTTTCTAGTTTGCATTGTCACTGGAACTGCTGCCAAGCACTGTGTACCAACAGCTTCCGAACTAAGCCTCCATTGAAAGTTTACCGGATTCCCTCTGATGTTCACATACAGAAGCAGTATGCTGCTGCTTTGAAGACGGATGACGTAACGTGGAATAAGGCGTACATCTGTGCGTCTCACTGGACCGGGGAAAAAGGCAATCTGAAGACCATATTCCAGATATTGTGGTTCCTGATAGTGTGCTAAAGAAATTAAAAATGCGCTTAGAAAAAACATTAAGAAAAGACCGAAAAAGAAGGATTGAGGCTAAAATTCAACAGGCCAAAAAGCTGAAAGCATCCGGTTATAAAAGTACGAGACCAGCACCAACAGATCGCACGAACATAGGCCTACCAACTGTTGCACCAGTAAAGTGCAAGACAAGACTGGAAAAAAGGCTTTTCAGTCAAAATGAAAAAATAAAGAAAAAATTGCATGCATTGGAAAAGTTACAGAATGAAAGGAACATACATGTACATCAATTAGACGAAGAACTGCAAGCGAAGGAGGAGACTCCAGCACGCCCAAGTGAAAATGTGAACACTACGGATGATGGCATTCCAACTAAGACAAACTTTCAACCTAAGTTATCATACAAGACTCTGTCTGATAATCCAGCTAAATTCTCAGAACTGACTGGACTCACTATTGAAGAGTTTGAAACTTTTTACAAGATTGGAGCCATACTTTAGTGCACTTAGCTATCCTGACTGTTCACAAGGTATCTCCTTAAACCGTAGGTTAGACAAACAAGATGAACTGTTGTGTTTGCTCGTTGTCTGGAGACAAGGCATGTCACAAAACGTTGCAGCTTACTTCTTTGGAATTTCAGAGAAGACAGTCAGTCGTTTGTTTGAGGCATGGACATTATTTATTTCAGCAGTTCTGGATCAAATTGATTTATGTCCTTCCAAGGATTTCATAAGGTCTCAGATGCCAAATGTGTTTAAAGGAGCAGGGTATGGTGACACTTCATTGATAATTGACTGTACTGAGTTTAAACATGAAAATTTCAGTGACTATCAGTTGAATGGGATGAATTTCTCTGACTACAAGAATGCAGCTACTTGCAAATCCCTTGTTGCAATTACTGCTTACGGCTCTGGAACATTCATCAGTAACTGTTATCCAGGTTCAATCAGTGACTCATTCCTGACAGAAGAGGTCGAGTCTCAGCTCATGAAGCCTGTGTATGAGGGAAGTACTGTGCATCAAAAGGGGTGCTGTTGTCAACAAACCTCCACTCAATTCAAAGGACCAATTTGATAAACATGAGTGCCATGAAAATTTTGATATAGCTTCATTGCGAATTCATGTTGAACGCTTTATCGGGCAGGTGAGACGATGGGAAATTCTGAATAAGAAATGGCCAATTACAAAGCTGGACTTGTTGTCACACACTTGGCGAGGTATTTGCTTTATGTTCATGCTCCTCAGAAAGCCTGTTTGGCCAAAAGTGTAATTTGTTTTTTTTTTAGTTGAGTAATGGTGCCTTTTCATGTACATTGTACATCTCTAGTTCATTTTGTATCCACACCAGGGTTGTAGTCGAGTCCAACACAAGTCCTAGTCCCTGGGTCTTAATTCAAGTCACAAGCTATTCAAATGAACTCGAACAAAGACATTCTTTTGTGCGTGTTCATATTTTGCTTCTTGTTATTGGACTTTTTATCCACATCCACTGGCATCACAAATTGGACTGAGAATGTAACGACGACGTCTCAGAAACTAGTTTGGTAACGTACTCCAACCTACATGTTTCGCGATGGTAGGTGCATGGTAATCGCGAGCACCTGATTTGGACACTGCCGTCTGCTCGCAAGTGGTCGTGATTACCATGCACCTACCATCGCGAAACATGTAGGTTGGAGTACGTTACCAGACTAGTTTCTGAGACGTCGTCGTCTGCTCGCAAGTGGTCGTATTACTACGCATCCACTATTACGAAACATACAGACTGAGGAACGTTACCAGACTAAATTTTAATTCTTAATGTTTGTCTTCAAAAACACCTTTTCACTCAAAAGAAACAATTATATTTTTAATATGTTGTTTATTTGAATGTTGCGGCCTAGATTCATTTTAGAATGATTTTTATTGCAATTAGTTCTAGGTCAAATCGTAAATTGACTAGACTATAATACGCTAGGCGCTTTGCATACAACGCACGCAAACTAGAGAGATTTCGTCCCACTTTTCACCCATAATGCACCGCGGTAAACATTGCTTGACAGTTAGATTACCAGTGAATGTTTATTAGACCCAATTACCACGGCAACAGGCATCATACTTTAGTAGTCTATTGTTACAGTACAACACTCAAATTCGATTGCTATGGCAAACTCTCATCTCATCAGGTGATTTTATTGGATATTAATATATCTTTTTCTGATTTATTAATATATTAACTTATTTATTAACTTATTTATTTGCATATTCAAACATGTATAATAAATATATTTTCACTCTTTAACTTATTAGTTTAGTTTTTGTTTAATTTCTTTTAAATTTTGTCAGTCTGTCCTGCTATTAGAGGAAAACTTCAAACACTATTCAATGTAGCCAGTTGGGTCATCTCAATTTTACTGGGTCAATCCAAATTTAATCGGTCATCCTTCCTTGACACAGAACAATGTGTGCAGGTGTCCTCTCTATCGAGAAGACCCAACAAGCATGATTAGTATTTAGAGTCTTCCACTGTTGAATGTTATTAAATAAATATTAAATCAACAAACATTTGTCCACCTCCAATAGACAAAAACAGGTAGAACATATAGTGACATTCAATCACAGAACTGCTACTTGTAGGCCGGTCATTTTGTCAGTTGACCTATAGCGTCATGCTTTGTTTCCATACATGCATGCAATTCTCTGAGTCACAGTACCTGACAAAATAGAGCCATAGGAAAGCATGCGTGCAAACAAGCCAAGATGTCTATAATATGTGCTTCTGGTCAATTCATTTGACCACTTTTTTGGTGCACTGTTCCAAATATGATGCACAAACGTTTGCATAACAAATAATCAACGTTATTGAGTGCATGAGTGCAATAGTATAATTTCATGAGGTAACAGATTTACTGTTCTATTCCCCAAGCGAAGCCAAGTAGAATAGAACATTGGATCTGTTGACGAATAAAATTATTCATTATATTGCACACATTTTAGGAGAGAATAAAGCCACATGGGAAAATGCACGTGGCTGCTAGCAGAGAAGCATGTGGCTCTATTGTAGACCAGCTTCCGAAATCGAAACTCGATGGACTACTTATACCGCACTGCAGACTGTCTTGACTGTGTAACGACATTACTTTCAACTAATCAGAGAATTTACGCATTCGGTATATAAAACAAATATTGACTGCTTTTATTCTGGTCATGGTTAAGATTATAGGACCTCGGTGATCTCTAAGCCATAACTATGCCCCTCGGCTCTCGCCTCGGGGCACAGCCATGGTTTCGAGATAACCTTGGGCATATAATCTTAACCTTGTCCCTCATTGCAGTCAATATTTGTATAATTAATATCTGCTGTCATTTATGGCAAATTGCCAATTGGACTTATGACTGATTACTCTGGGGTGTCAACTGCACTCTTCTACACTTGTTAGCAAGGTCATTACTCCATGTCCTGAATGGCCTGGTGTTAGCAAACTCGGCCTTCTGACCAACCAGTGAATTCCCTACTCGCCTTAGAATGTCTGTTTCTCTTAGCTCCCAGTTGTTGACTTGAGTACTCTTTACGATGCTCTTCAGGATAATCTCAGCCGCCTTCCACCAAGTGTGATTACGTTTAACGTAAAAGTAGTTTGCAAGGTTTTTTTCGGGCAAGTAGGACATGACAATGGCTTCAGTTTTATCTGTACATTGCAGCTGGGTTTGAACCTGAGCAAAGTGAGTACCATGTATCCTCTCCAAGGGGCGGTCACTTCCAGTTACTCTGGTCTTTATCTCTAGCAGCCATCTCCCAGTTAGAAGTCTGTCTGGGCTTGCTCCAAAAATTGACTTGTCTTGCAGGAAAATGCCCACCTGGCACGCAGGGACTCCTGAACATAAAATAAATTTATAAATTTCACTGAATACACTATTTTTTCAAAGACCTGTGTAGAATAAACCTTATCGACGTTCTCAATGCATTATGGGATTGGATGACAAAATTGCCCGGCCAAATGTGCATAAACCTATGAGGCGGACGCCAACTCGGCAACTTTTTTACTCATTTTCACGAAAACCAAAAAGAGTTCAAGAATCAACCTCCCACCACTTTATCTTTGACACATATCAAACATACCGACAAACATGTCCCGAAACAGAAATGTTGCAAATGCGGGAAATCATCGGGGATTCCCTTCGTAGTGTCCAAGTACATGCACGCTCGCAGCTCGGTATGCGCTATGCAACACGCGCCGTATCGGCACCGCGCAGTGCGCGCTGGTTAATAGATTGAGTGTGCTAGCTGAACTGCAAGTCCGTGTACACGGACTCCCCTGGTAAAACTGTTCAGTTTCACAACACATTTCTGCCGTTTCTGAAATAGCGCATCTTGAAAAACATCCTCTAAAATATCACAACATTGTGCAATTCAAACCTTTTAAATAGATACTGAAAATAAAGCATTATTTCTGACGATATGCATTTTTAAAAACGATTTTTAAAAATGTATATTGGCAAGGGAGTCCGTGTACACGGACTCGCAGTGCAGCACACTCATATAAACCAGCGCCGTGCCGATACGGCGCGTGTTGCATAGCGCATACCGAGCTACGAGCGCGGTACTCGGAGTTTACCACTACGAAGGGAATCCCCGATGATTTCTCGCATTTGCAACATTTCTGTTTCGGGACATGTTTGTCAGTATGTTTGATATGTGTCAAAGATAAAGTGGTGGGAGGTTGATTCTTGAACTCTTTTTGGTTTTCGTGAAAATGAGTAAAATTTTTGCCGAGTTGGCGTCCGCCTCATAGGTTTATGCACATTTGGCCGGGCAATTTTGTCATCCAATTCCATAATGCATTGAGAACGTCGATAAGGTTTATTAACAGAGGGGGATATGTACAGTGGATGGGAAGAATAGGGAAGAGAATAACATAGCTTGACAGTCATGACAAAAATACAATACAATGGGTACAGTTAGCAAAGCCCTTTTCCAAATCTCGACTTGGGCTTAGGCTCCATGTGGCCATGCACCATTTCGCAAATAATCTTTCACAACGGACAAAACTGCATTGTGGGAAGGATAGCGATCTGACAACCTTCCCACAATGCAGCTATATCTTTTGTCTAAGTTTAGTTGGGAAAAGTCTAAGCGCAAGTCGAGATTTGAAAAAAGGCCCAAGTTTATCAAAGTTAATTTTAATATTTACGTAAGTCAATAATGCACATGTTTCCTTGGTGAAATGGTCAGCAGCTTTACCCTCGTACTCCCGTCCACGTCTAAAGCTGGGAAGACTGGCCAACATTTTCTTTCTCTTCAGATCTTCTTCAGTCTCTTGGTCCCTGACTTCATTAACCATCTGCTGTTGAGCCCAGGAGAGAGGGAACTTTGCTGGATGTTATGTATTTCCTCCTTAGTTCATGCCACTCTGCACTGTTCTGTTTAACTCTCACATGTTTTTTATCTGATTCACCGCTGATTGAGGTACAGTCTTTGGGAATTTGTGCTAATTCCTCTCCATCGGATGTCACACTGCAGTACGATAGCAATGGTGACTTTGATGGATCCGTGATCGAGGGTTGTGTGTTAGCATCCGAAGGAAAGGGCATTGTCATTTGGGAGCCATCTTGAGTCGCCTGGTAATCGTGCTCACATACATTAGCAGCTGTGTGAATGAGAAATAAAAAAGTCTCAAAATAATGAAAAAGTGCAAATTTGATTAGCGATTGCTTTAAATACCGAAAAGCAATCAGATCAACTGGTGTAAAGTGTTTAAATAAAAACAACAAACAAATGTCAACAATGTAGGAAAATAATGGGGAATGTAAAATGTTGTAATTTAACACATTGGGCAAAAAAAAAAAAAAAAAACAACAACAAACCTTTCCAACAAACATTTGTTGAAGACAAAGCAAACAGTGACTGTGCTGGCAAGAGTGGAAGAGGCGGGGGCAGAGGTGAATTTTCTTTGCACACAACCACACCCCCCCCCCCTCCCCAACCCTAATTTTGATGAAGAGCCCTTCCCCTGTAATGCTCTTTTCAAGTGCCCTATGTATTTTAAAAGGGCTTGTAATTGTTTTTAATGGTCAGTTTCCAATGCAATTTATGAACTTGAAATACATGTATGTTATATTTTTTTCATGAAGTGTATTCCCTTTCCTCAACTAAAATTTGCCTGCACAGGGCCGGCTATGTGATAAACAGATAAACAGATACTATATGTAAGTAAAAAAACATTGAACAGTTGGTGAACTCAACAATAACTTAAGATAAGAATTAAGAAGTATTGCTATTTTACCCATGCAGAATTGACTGGAAAAAGGTGTGACAAATTTCTTAGGAATGGTCAACTAATTCTTTCTGAATTTAATATGCATGCAGAATGAAACAAACTGAACAGTAAAAAGAAGCAAAAACATTTTATTTAGAAATTTACTGATACCGTTTGAAGCATAGGTGTGGTCTTGAGAGGCATTGCTCTAGTGTCTGTACATAAGTAATCTACAGATTTGACTTTCTCTGGAGGAAGACTGAGAAAGAACATTTAGCGCATGTGGTTCCACACATGTGTTGGTCTTAGCGACCTTGAAAACACTTTGGACAATTTTCCTGTATCTGGCAGCAATATCCCTTCTTTGTTCTCGTTTTCTGTTTCGCCTCGGAGCCTTGAATGAAAAACACTCAATGGGCCTCATTGGATGGGAGGGAAACTTGCAATTTGCTCCTGTTCCCGTTCTGTGCCACTGTTGTAATTTGCTTGTACAGACAATCTCCTGGAGCACTGGCCTTCTATGTGAGGCATCCCTTTAATAGAAGGTACAATGTGCACACCACATGGCAGCACAGTCCAGAAACACCAACTGGGCAAGTACACTTTGCTCTTATACATGAATAGTCTGAAGGGAAGAATATGTGTACTTGAGCTTCTCCTCTATAGCTCCTCCTCACCTGGCTACGGACGTATGTGCCTACATGACCTTCTCCTACATAAAGTGCTTTTGGTAAACAACATTGCTTTACGGGAGTAATACATTCTAGACCCCTTCTGTCGCTGTGCCTTTATTCCTCTGAAATTTTTTAAATGGTCATTGATGACTTGGTCTGAAACCTTAACATGAGGGAATTTGTCCACAGTAAGGGTTTGCCAGTTTTCAGAAGCATGCGGGGGATCCCAGTCGAGGGCCGGAAACGCTACATCGGTAGGCCTAACTTTTTTTCGCAGGTTTTCTTTTTTCATTAATCTGTTGGCAAGAACTGGATTGTTCTGAATGGTATGAAGTCTCACCGTTAAATCATCCTTGCAACCAGTAGTTGGAGCTCCGTATAAATTCCCAAGAATTTCTTTTGTTTGTTGAACTGTCATGACTGTCCGACTTGGGTCCACTGCAGTTTCCGTGTGCAGATCCGATGCACTCGTGCTTCCGGTACTGGCCGCCATCTTGACAAATGTCCGCGCCGTGACCTTTGGCAAAGGTCATGACATAGGCTAATTGTTAGCTATTCAACGCAACACGCAAACTGGGTCATACGATCATTAGCATGTTGCTACGGTACATGTAGCAAAATTCCGGGTCGTCCCGTCCTCGTCACACGGTGGCGCTCTCGTTCTGGCGCGCGACACCATCGAGGCCTATAAGCCTAGCCCGGCCCAGCACAGCCCGGCCCAGCCTAGCCCAATCCGCTCCAATACATGACAATAAGGCACTAATCGACAACCACTCTGGAAACGCTTACGAAACAGTTCCGCTGGTCCTGTGATTCATACAGCATTGAAATTCATACAGCAATGAAAATATGTTCTATTTCAGAGAGAATACTGTAGTTAAAGGCTCCAAGAAAGCCTTTAACTGCGTGGGATGAGCTGACCTTCTGAATTGCGCGTCTCAAAAACATCCCTAGAAGTAGTTTCTCAGGGAGGCAACTCAGACAGATTGGCGCACCCAACCTTAGCGGCTCTTACGCATGCTGATGCAGTCAGCCTTGCCACAAGACGTGATCATACACATTACTGACCGATAAAATAATACATCAAACATCAGCAGGGGGGGGGGGGGGGGTGATTGGTGTGGGGATCAGGACCGGGAGAGGGAACCGGGGACCATGGCGCCTGGGTCATGCGGTCCGGGAGGTGGGTGTCGGCAGTGCAGGGCGCCCGGGATGCAGTGCGCCGGGGTGCAGGGCGGGAATGGGAAGACGCAGGGGGCGGGGCTTACTGTTACACGTGACCCTGAGCTTTAGGATTTCCAGGCGTTCTTAAGCAGGGTTCGCACCACCGAACATTTTCTTAAGCGGGTGATTTTGATTTTGTATGGTTATAGGAACACATTGGCACTTGTTTTATTGATGCACTCGTAATTATGATTAAAGGTGTAATTAGTGCTAATTGAAGGCCTTCTTAATTAGACTTAGCACCACATATCTTGTTCTTAAATGGTTAATCAGTGATTGATTTGTTATAAACTTTCAATCCAAACACGCTAGAAACTTTCTCTTCGTATTTTGAATATTGGTGACCTTTGACCTAATTAACCTTTGACCCTTTCTTAAGTAGGGTTCGCACCACCAGAAATTTTCTTAAGTGGCATTTTTGTGTTCAGCCGTGTGTAGGGTGCACATAGACGTACGTTTTGTCTTTGCACTCAGAATTATGATTAAACGTCTAATTAGCGCTAATTAACCGCTTTCTTAAGTGGCTAACGCACCAAATATATCTTTCTTAAGTAACGAATTCTCAATCAGTGTAGGTTGGCCTTACGATCCGCGCTAAAATTGGGTTTGCACTCTCAATTACTGGGTGACTTTAGGGGGTGACTTTAGGGGGCTGCCCCCTCCCAACGCACCACCCGGGACACTTAAGAAAGCCCGTTTGGGAGATGTCCCAGCTACTTCTACCAATCCCACACTTCAAACCTTTTGCACTCAAAATTATGATGAAATCCTGCTGGGCTCCCGGACTATTAAGGTACCAAAAATTGTCAGATGAGAGACACGCGCGTGCTAATTAGCCTTTTTGAAGTATGGCGGACACAACAGGAGGGCGCACTTTGCAGTGGGTATAAAATCGACTAAAATGCAAAATAACTCAGTTTTTCACTTTACACTTATTAATTTTATTTATAACTCTGTCTATGTATTATAATTACAACATGTAAATCAAGTTTTTGGAAAGAAATACAATTGATAAAAAAATTCATACCCAAATGAAATTGCGCCCTCTCCTTTTGTTCCGCCATACTTCTAAAAGGCTAATGGGTTTCAGGATCTACATTTTTTACCGTTATGGACAGTGTCGCGGAGTTAAACAGCGTACACTATGAACATCTAACAATGGAAATTGGGCACACACCATTGTTACTAACAATGGGGTTACAATGAACATGTACATGTTCTTGCTCATAGTGGTATGACAGTTCAACAGCATAGGTCCGGACACAAACTTCCAGCCAATGATCATTAGTCTTTCTGTTCCTGTGACTTCCATATACAACACATGAATATTTCAAATGGAAACCTTGTTAATAATGCACCTATCAAATGTTCTCCACCCCCTCCCCTCCCCCGCCCCCACCCCAAAAGCCCCCCCCCCCCCCCCCCGCTTCCCCACCCATTAGGTGGGGGTTTGGTCGCGTTTTTTGTGCCACAGGGTGGATCTGTTGTGAAACCATAGAGTTATATATTTAAAAAAACATAACTCTATACACGAAACAAAAACGCCCTAATCTTCTGATTAGGGAACCACACTGTGCTGCATCAAGGCCTGGGTTCGACGACGTCTGAACGACGTCTGGGGACTATGTAGGGAACGGGAACCAGACTAGCCTGCCAGGGGCAGCACAGACCCTAGACTGGTTCCCGCTCAACATATTCCACATACAACGACTGAATATGAGGACCGGCTACTGTCGTTATTTTTCAAAGCGCGCTGCGCGCTATATGGCATGAGTGTACAACAATTTGAAAGGGTTTATTCCATTTGACCAATATTGAATATGCCCATTTTAATATACATGTAGGCTAGCATCAAAAAGAAAATTCAAACCTTGTCTGCATCACCCAGTGAGCTCCATATATAGCCATTCATACGGTTACCGTAACTATAGCCACTCATAGCCACTGCGTAGTCCGTGGCATCACCCTAAATACACACGCAGCGACACGCGTACGTGCACGCGACGTCAATTCAAATTCTCGAAACAATGTCAATGACGAATTATTGTACCCGACGATTAACGGTAACGTCCGGACGACCGGACGTGCATTCGGGTAACTTCGGGAACCTTCGAAAAAAGGAGGAATTCCTCCTGTTTCAAAATGGCGGAATTCAGTCTAGTCAAACAATTTATGGTCTGGGTACCAGACTACACAGACCCAACCTTGTCCCCATGGTGGTCGAGCATCCTCGTTCCTAGCTGTTCTTACAGCAGTAGACCATGGGGCCGAGGTCGGCACAGACCTATAAACCTATAGACAAACGATCGTGCATTGAAAATCGTGATTTTGAAAAGTATGGGCAAATGACGACACAATGCGCTGCATGAGCTAACCACGTGGGTTCAAAGCGCTCGCGGCTATTCCAAATCGTGCGTACGCCGTGTGTATTCTACGCGCTCCTATATGAAGTACTGGCGATGGACGCACGACGCGCGCAAAGATAGGGTTGACATTTTAAATTATTTTTTGTCTGAAAGTCGCTTAATGTTTAATTATTCACACAAAAATCAAACAATTTGTAATCTACATGAAACAAAGTTAGTACATAGGTTTTTTTGGTTAAAATTGAAAAATGGCTTCATACGATTTTTTGACTGGAACAGTTTGACTGTGCGTAAAATCCCTATACCAAGAGGTGAATTTGCCCATAGTTTTGTTTTAGTCGGGCGCCGCTCAAATCACGAAATGCCGTGTAGTTTTGCATAGGACCTGCGGCCGATTTCACGAAACTTTGCGCAATTGCGTATCTCCACTTGCGCAACAATTTGTTGCGTAAGTTACGCACTGTTGCTGCGCCCATTTCACGAAACTTGCGCCACTTTTGAAAATGGCGCAAGTCCGAGACTTGCGCCACAAAGTACTGCGTAACTTGCGCAATGCCCAAAGGTTGCATAAAGGGGCGTTCACACTATCGCGGAAAAATCACACTTTTGCGCTGCGCTCACCGCATTGCATGAGCTCCCAATCGCCAATTATTCCAAAATAGAAAATTCCACTCTGGTAACTTGGGGCTTCTCTGATACCTCATTGGCTGCGCGTTGGAAAGGTCAGCGCACCGCGGTCAAAGTTCAACAGATTTGAACTTTGACCCAGCTCAAAACGTTGTGCGCGTCGCGATAGGCCGCGCACAAGCGGCAAACCAGTTTGTGTACAAACCAATGGAACAGTGTGATTTTTCCGCGATAGTGTGAACGCCCCTTTAGTCGGAAAACCATTGCATACAAATGGCGTTGTTGTTGCTGGCCGAACGCGAGCATCGCAGAGCTCTGCGACGCGAGCGGTTATTTCGCGATCGGACAAATCCTCCAGATTGTTTGGAAGACCATGAGATCCTTGCCCGCTATCGATTTACGCGGGCAGGGATCTTTCGGTTACAGGAAGAACTGAACAATGTTTTGGAACATCAAACACGGGTAGGCTAGGCCTAATGTCATGATTCACGTACCCCGATAAATGTCCCATTGTGTAGTTCACTCGTCTAAAAATAATTAGGCCTATTATAAAAACATTAAAGGCTTGAGCGCTGGCCCAGTAGGCCGAGCCTACATAATGTATGTATTCTTGCGACACACACTGTATTGTAGAAATAGGATAGCGCCCTCACGTTTTGTAGGCCAACAGAGCGCGGGGCTACGCCCCCACTAAAGAAGTGGCTATTTTCACGGCAGCCTTAATTGTACATTTGAACCATGGAGACGTGTTCCTTCAAGTTCTCATGCACATCCGTAGGCCTATTATTTTTTTATAAGAAAAATAAAATTAATTTATTGCGTTCATTATTAAAAGTAATTGCTTCAAAAATAGACAAGTGCTGCATTTTCACTATAGTGCCCTAGTCCGAATGCTTCCGACGTGCACAGCTCTCAGAAACAAATCCGACATTAACTAGTTACTGTGACTAGTTAAATGTCAGATTTGTTTTCTGTGAGCGTCAGAAGCATTTGGACTAAATTAGTAATCGTGCCCCATACATCACAAAATAACCAGTCGGGAGGCAGTAAAGCAAACTGTTTTTGTTTGCATCTTTATTACAACAAGTATGTATTTATATTTGTGATATATAATAGTTTTTTTATAATACAGATTCATTTCATATAATATTGGGGAGAGTGGTGTTAGTTGGAACATTTTCACAAAATAGTCTATAAAACACTAAGAAAATATATTAAAGAAAAAACAACTACCACTTTAGGCATACATATTTGGGCTATAAGGAGCCTAAAATGTTAGGACTCGTTGATGGTTTCTTGTATAATCCACCTTGAACATGACCACGTCAGCTATTCCGACTTACCCCCACCTATGGGGTAAGTTGAAACACGGTAGGTTGTCATTTAAAAACTGTACTATAACTTCTGTAGTCACCCTAATTAGCAAGGCAGATACTCAAGCTGTAAATTGGGGCGCTAATTAACCATTTGGGGTACAGGGGAGTCATTAACAACTGCACAAAACAGCACCAAAACAATTTATGCATCAAGCCGTTAAGATCGCTTTTTGCTCATTTGTAATGCAGTGACACTTGTATATAGTTGCCACCCTCGCCCGGGACCGTAAAAAACAGGTGGCTTTTTTTATAGAGGTTATTTAAGCATTATACAAATGGCATTTGGGACTAAAGATGGGTGGCCACTAAAATATTACAAACTTTACATTTTGAAGTTTTGATCTTCTTGAACTTCTTTAAACATTAACAGTAAAACATCCATTCCTCAGCCATACACTTCACATGTACAATAGATGCAAAATATGCATGGCCTATACATTTAAACTAGATATAAGCCAAATAAATTTGTAATTAAGGTTAGGATTAGCAGTAAATAACATGTATCTCACAATTGTTTGCCTTTAAATTTTCAACTTTTGGGGAACAAAACAATGTATAGGCCAAGCTGTACAAGTTCATAGATTATAAACAAGTGAACGGCATAATGTTATACCCCTTGCATAAAATGCGAGAAAATAAACAAACTTCTATCCTAAAGTTGAAACATGTTCCAACTAACCCCCTATTTTGTTCCAACTAAACCCGCTGGCCTGTTTGACATTTGCAAGCTTACTACGAAAAACAGGGACTACAATTTGACATTTTGTTAACCTCAATTTGTAGCTATGTACTATACCTTAAAATACTAAAAACTAGTCAAGTGAATCTATGAACATCATTAGCATAATGCAACATTTCTGAATGGTGAAAAAATTACTCGGAAGGTAAACAAAACATACATTCCTTTGTCATTTTAATAGGGTTGTATTACATGTGCTGCGGAAAATATAGTGGATAGCTGTTGCTAATAGCAACATATGAGTGGCAGGATTTTGTAAATATAACTCCAGCCAGGGAAGAAATTATCAATGTTCCAACTAACCCTACTCTCCCCTAAATTTGTTGATGGTAAATAAAACGTTTTTAATAATTTAACAAGTATTTACATTAGGCAAAAAAAAAAACTATGTTTAGCGTAAGTTGAAGTCTTCCAAAATGATGCAGTGAAGTTTTTTTGGGCGAGTGGATTCCAAGCAATAGACTACTAAAGTGAAAACGTCACCCTTTGTGTGTTGCCATGGTTTTTGGGTCTGCGCTATACCAATGCACGTTTCAGATTACCAGCGAGTGTTTAGACCCAATTACCATGGCAACTGACGTCACACTTTAGTAGTCTATAAAGGCATGTTTTTAAATAAAACACTCAACAGACGGTGCGTGTCTAAGTTAAAAAAAAAAAAAAATTGGCATACAGGGTGGAAAGTAACGCACGCACTGACGATATATATATATTTTATTTCTTTAAAAAAACAAAACGTTGACGCGCAGGGTTTAAAGGGTGTTGCGCGCCCTAATGCTAAACATAGCCCTTTTTTTATCTTACCTTAAAAATAGGCAGTTATTAGCACATTTTTAAAATGCACATTTTGCATTATTACCCCTGGTCATTGGGCTTAGTAATATCATTCCTTATTCCTTCTCAGCTCCCTGGGGCGCTCAACAGCTAATTAAACACATCAACTTTCGCTACTCTCTCAGGTACCAATTTTGCTCCTGGGTGGAGAGAAGCAATGAGTGGCAAAGTACCTTGCTCAAGGGGACATGCACCATATGGAAGGGCCAGGCCGGGATTCTAACCCACTACCTTTATAACTAACCCAGGTTTCAAATACGATCCACTAGACCGCTCTGTCACAACACTCCATTACCTTACTGCAATAGTAAACTTGAATTTCAATTTTAAATATATGTACATGTATTTCATATACACTATAAACAACATTTAAACTTTCAAATAACTTCCACAGCGGAGCAACCCCATCCCACCTCTTCAACAAATACTCGCAGCACTCCGTTTCTATGCGACAGGGTCCTTTTACACTGTTCAGGGGGATTTGCTCCAAGTATCTGCACCATCTATATGCCGCATTGTACACAAGGTTTCAAGGGCATTGGAAAATCAAGCGGATGAATATGTCAGATTTCCCATGGAACCACGGGATGTGGCTAAAACAAAGCACAACTTCTACATGAAAGCCGGATTTCCAGGTACATTTACATCAACTTCGATCAGAACAATTAACATACACAACCTTTAAACAGCTTAGTATCGCCCGTCCACATTTTTTAAGCTTTCCTGTTTGTCATGGAGGTGTATGTGTCTACAATACCATCACAACTTGTTTTCCACAAAAAAATAGACAGCCTTTTGTTTAAAACGCAATTCAGTTCCGACCCTCTTCACCCGAAATTATGAAACGCTCGAGGTCACTTGGTTTGTTTACAAACAGGGTTTGACGTCATCCTGAGAAGAACACAAAACAGTCTGTGCAGCATTGAATGGAAAATATCTGGAGTGAACGTTCATCATGCCTGTTTTGTCCTTGTAATTCAAAAACACTTGATGTACTAAGACAATAATCTACTATTACTTTTCTTGTGAAAAAAAACGGTTCAATTGTGGCTCACAATGAAGCTCATTTAAAGTAAATACTGGTGCATTGCGACCGGTGGTTTTGTCACGGAACGAACGGCACACACAGTGCATGTTGAACGGTCCCTGCGGGCCGTAGTTCCCATGTATATTTGAAATTGGCACAACACGGTATGTACATCGGTCGGTACACGTTAGAACGAGCGACTCATTTTTCTCTCTCTTGGTAATAAAAAATAATCTTTTTGCCCTTTTTTTGTTCATGGTGTCTGGTAAAGCATACAACTACACACGAGAGAAATTCTTCAAAAAACACCATTGAACAGAGACGGTTTTCAGAGTTTTTGCGTGTAAACTTATGGAACTGCCGACCGTGTTTGCTCATGTTTCTCAGGATTGCGTCACGGGGTCACGCGCATATCATTAATACCTAATGAGCGTTTCAGAAATCTTACAACCCACGTACATTAAAAATACATGTACATTAAATCAGTGTTTCAAAAAATGCCCTTTCAATTTTAAATACATTACTCCTTTACCTGTGGTTCTGTTTCATTTAAAACAAATACTGCGAATAACTACCTCTGTTTCTGAATACATTGTAAAACACACTTGTACCAGGTACTTTTTTTCAATGAAATGCTGCATTTTTCTCCAGGTGTTATTGGAGCCATAGATTGCACGCATGTGCGATTATATGGAGCACCCCTGGGTGATGAGGATTATACCTTCGTAAATAGAAGGGGTTTCATAGCCTGAACGTCAAAATGATATGCGATGCCTCATATCACATCACGAATGTAGTGGCCCGCTGGCCAGGTAGCACGCATGATAGTGCTATTCTCCAAGGAAGTATCGCTGGAGAAATGTTTGAACAACGAAGGTTTGTATATTCCCAAAACCTTTACTGTACAACTTGACAGTGCAATTTATTAGGACAAGTATTTCAGCATCTTTCCCATCCCCACTCTGCACTGCAGATCCATTGCATAATGAGTGAACATTACCCCTATTAAAGGAGCGTGACCAGATCATATTTTTGACCCCCACATTTTCCTGATGGGTGTTGAGATTTTGATACCATATCTTCACATGGGTAGTATTTGGGGAAGATATCTTAATTATTGTTAGGTTAAAACGAAATCCATTTTTTAAAATCTGGTTGGCGCTCCTTTAACATTTAAGTTGGTCATCATTACAGATTTGACGGTCTACTTGTGGGAGACACGGGGTATGCTTTACGGCCATGGTTAATGACGCCAATTCTCGACCCACATACCAGGGGAGAAAGACGCTACAACGCCAGCCTGAAACGAACGAGGGTTATTATAGAGCAAGTCTTTGGGCAACTTAAACGGCGGTTTCCTTGCTTAGCAATGGGCCTTCGAGTGAGCCCCGACAGAGCGACAAGGGTCATCGTTGCTTGTGCCATTCTGCACAATCTGGCCAAAGACTTTGGGGAACCAGAAATTGATGAGCAACTTCATGTCGATGAAGTTGAAGCTGCCCCATATGAAGGCCAACTTCACGATGGACGACTTTATCGAGATCGATTAATTAATCAACACTTTAGTAAGGCCTAAGTAAAGCAAGCAGTTATTTGCAGTATGCGCCATGAGCATCTTTTTTGATGGATACCGGCGCATTATAAATTTTCATTATTATTTATTATTATTATGTATGCCCAGGGGTCGATTTCACGTTTACGATCCTTCGTAACTCAAGATGAGATGGATTACCGCTCCGTAACTCGTGTTGCGTGGTAAGATCAATTTCAAGAAACTTGCGATGAGTGTACCGATGCATATCTGCCATGGCAACGCACCGTAAGCTACGATGAGGCAATAAGTCATCGTAGCGTACTTTTTGACCAACGATGGACGTGGGTTTTTGGAAGACGAAACGAACTCTGGCTCCCCCAAAAACTAATTGTCACCCTTGATAGATTATATGCTAAGCGATAATAAACGAGATAACATTTTACAAATCTACACATACGATTTTAGCAGGTGACAAAGTGTCACTTTAAAACTGTTCAGTGTCGATGTTTTTACTGCATGCAAAAACACGAAAGCTATATGCTGCGGCTGCTGCCGGCCGCGCGCTGCAGCTACCTGTTGGCCATCCATTGTCTACGTCGACCACAACGCGTACGCGTCGTGTACATGGAATACAAATTTGAAAGATGCTATACCGTGTTCTACACGCGTCCTACGCGCGACTTAAAAACGCGAAAAACAAAAACCGCCCACGCGCTTGGTGACTGCACAAAATGTATTGGTACGTCCCGCAAGCTGTGCGCCAAATTTAACGCGCCCGCTTGGACTACCCAGAACGGACACGGATATGGCAAGCCAAAAGGTCATAACGTATTGCGGCAACGCGTTGCGAAAATATCACAACGGGTTGTGCTATCATCCAATCAGAACACTATTTCTGCAACGTGTTGCTAAAAATAGACTCGCGACATGTTGTAAGCTGTCCAACAACGCGCGTAGCGAACATCTCACAACGCGTTGTGGATATCTGGCAACGCGTTGTGAGATGTTCGCAACGCGTTGTTGGACACCTCACAACACTTCGCGTGTCTATTTTTAGCAGCACGTTGCAGAAATACAATGTTTTGATTGGATGATAGCACAACCCGTTGTGATATTTTCGCAACGCGTTGTGGTATTTTTGCAACGCGTTGCCGCAATACGTTTTGACCTTTTGGCTTGCCATACACGGAGACCTTTTGAACTCGTGTAGCCAACGACCTTTTTATTAAAAACATAATTCAGCACAGCAAACAGCCTCAGAGTAAATATGCAAATATCCTTAATCGATAATCGAACGCATCACGCTTACGATAGGTTTTGGTGAAATCGACCACAGCACCTATCGTAGCCACGATCCATCGCAGCCCTAGGATCCATCGCAAGCCTTATTATGGACCTTAACTTACGAAGAGTTTGGTGAAATCGACCCCTGATTCCAGGTAGCTTATTTTAGGTCTTAACCTTGCGAGTGGCCAGCTCTTGCATGCCACCACAAGTGATGGGCTATGAGGCCCTGTCTAAATGTCATATTACATGTGTAAATAAGCTAATGAATGTTTATGAGTGCAATGGGAGAAATATTTTCATGAGGTGAGAGATGCCTTCTGAAAATATTATTTCCATTGCACGAATTAAAACATTCATTTGTTTTATATTAACACCCGAGTAGATCCTTGTCATCCTACATTTTTCTACAAATTAATCGGGCTTACCCTTCGAGCTTATTTTGATGTTGGCGACATCAGAGTTGTCCAAACGCTCAGCCATTTCATCGTCCGCCATAAGTACAAAACCCGACAACCCGTCATGTTGCTTGTGAGTTGTAAAAAGTTTTTCTGTGAGGGGTTGTCTCATTTGACACGCACATACACATATGGAACAAAATTGCACGGCAAATGGAACAAAACTGTATGGTTAGTTACGTAGCATTAAATGGATTAAATATTGAATGACATGTAACCTGCTATCGTCCAATCAGATGACAAAGATCTACTTGGGCGTTATATAATGTTCATTATCAGTTAATAAATTGGCAAGTTTTACCCTCAATTTCCAATTAGCCTTTTATGTATGACATTTGCATAATGGTGTGCCCTGTATTCTGCACTTTCAAATGGAGGTGGTTTGAAAGTCACATATATACCATTGCTATGTGGTGCACACCATTTCCTAGCAACCAACAGTCAGGTTGCTTTATGTCATTCGACATCCTGCAGTAAACACAGTATTGATTCTGTACACCACACCTATCGTGTGCACTACATAGCAACAACACAATCATTTAGCTACATAGATGAATCAATGCTTCAGAAAGCCATGAAAATCTATATATGGATTTTGTATACAGGTTAATGGTAAAAAAGTCCTGTGCACAGGATTTTTTTAGAAAACCACATTCGGTTGTCAATTTCCAACATGAAATACCATTTTAGATGAAAATAAATTCATGTGTTGTTTGTTACCATTGCTATGAACACTTTGAGTAAGATATTTTTTCTGTCAACTCATAAAAAACAAAATTGGGTTATTGCAAATAATATAATGGGCTTTTAAAGGGGAATTATACCCAAGAAACAAAAGACCTTGTGCTCAACAAGTACAACTTGAACACTATTGTAATGCAAAGAACAAGAAATATTTTCCACAGAAAATCCGATACAAACTTCATAAACAATTTTAGCATTGCTTGGCAAAGAATGACAAGTCCCTAATGTATGGCAAAACACAAATATCGTCATTCTTTGCCCAGTATTTTGGATAATGGTGGCACCCATAGTGCGTCACATCGCTAAAATTGCAATTTTTCGTAAAGTTCGTATCCGCTTTTCAGTGGGTAATATTTCTTGTTCTTTGCATTACAATAATGTACAAGTAGTACTTGTTGGGCACAAGGTGTTTTGTTTGATGGGTATAATAGACTATGTAAGTCTCGCGGCAAAGGTCAAATCTGAGCTTCCGGGCACAACACGACTAAAACGCCTATTCCTATAACACGGGCGAGATTTTGTTTTTGTATATAAATTTCTCTGTCCAATCTTAAGTATACAACCGACCCGAAAGTGATTCGGGTAACTAAAATGTTTTTTTACAATATATAATACATGCATAATTATCTCTAAAAACGATAAATTTATTAAAATTTCGTGACCTTAATAAATTTCTCTGCTAGCATATTCTTCATCCAATTTGGAATGGATGACCCAAGTGTGGATTCATGTGAAAATGAATGCTTCGAACTTGGGCACTCTAAAAAATGTCTGCAAGCTCTACTTTTGGTATATGGCGTTTCGCCTTTCGCTAGCGAGGTATGTATGTACACTACAGTAGGCATACGTACGTCGGCTGCTGTGCGTGTTGCATATCTTTTGCTGCATGTAGTTTACGATCTTCAAAGATTGACTTGTCGGCTCAGAAAAGATCGTGAATTTGTACATTTCGATTGCTTATTTTTGATTATTTACCCCACTTCATCAATTGGAATGCAAGATTTACAGATACGCGTTTTGGGCCGTCTGAGTTTACAAAAACCTGCGTAAACAAAATAATCCAAGAATTTCGCTCGCGACGTGCGTTGAAGAGATAGGGTTTTAATTTGTTTGTGCCCGGAAATAACAGTGGTCTCGCGCGGTCTCGTACGTTCGCGAGGTCAACTTACATAGTCTATACCCTTTCGAAAATATACAGTTAATTATTGTCACTTGGAGGTTCAGTGATTACAATAAAGCCATGTTGTGTGCCAATGAGAGCAATGAGCACTTCCAGGTTTCCATTAATATTAACCAGACTATCACGTACATCAGCAAAGTGCGCCCTCTCCAATTCAAGGCGTTCCCTATCCAGCTGCAATCTTTGCTCTTCAACTTCAATGATTGAGTTACCTGCAGGAGGCTTAACTGAAGCACGTCGAGTCGATGAGATACAAGTACCGGTTAACGATGACGGATGTGACGATGACGGATGTGACGATGACGGATGTGACGATGACGGATGTGACGATGATGGATGTGATGCAGAAGAAGTTGGGATGTCTGCTTCTGGTTCTGGAGTGTCAGGCAGGTCATCCATGACATCTTCGTCATCATCACACTGGGAGTACTGTGGTGCTGTAGGAAAATAATGCCTAACATTTAAACCAGGGCCTCATGTGCAGATTTCCATGATCTAGTTTATTCAAATGTGTTAAAGAAATATTTAAACCAGAAAATAAAACATCAATAACTCATCAAGGGCATCACCAAGAGTTGAGAAGTTGATCAAAAATGTTTTTTCTTTAAAAAGTCTCACCAAGAATCTTGGAGTGAGACAATTTTAAGATTTTATAACGAAACACTTTTAAAAAAACTTGTCTCATATGGTTTGCACACAAGGCATGAAGTCATGATCAACTTTCAATTCTTTCCAAATGCAGAAATATGCAAAAATTGTACTCATTTATTGTACTTTTTTTCCTTTTCCCAGTTTTCTTCCTGTTTGACAGTCCTTTGCAAAGAACTGTACACATTTCACAAAACAATTTTTTTGTGACAGGATACAGGGCTGTCAAAACTGTTACAAGTGGCGTTATTCCATGTATGCTTGAAGTTGAAGGTATATTTACAAACAAAGCAACCTGTTTCTAAGTTTAATAGCTCAGCACCTCACAGTATTTGTAGTACATGTACATGTGACAAGAAATTTTCCATATTTCCATGAAATTGTGTGAAAGCAAAGTGTAAAAATGCTAGTGCCAATAAACCACGTTAAAATGCTAGTTTGATGAGGGGAAAAAAGGTTTCCAGACGGTGTCCTTGTATGGTAATCTTGAACATCCCTTAAGTACTTACATGTACATGTTGTAGTACGCAACCCACCAGGCACCGACTCACCCTTCCCTCTGGGTACTACCCCATGAACGCTTGAGGGGGCAAGTGCATCTAGCACTCCTTCAAATAAATCATTTTGATTGGGTTTTGGGCCACCTCCTGTTTACATACAAAGAGAGAGAAAGAATTTAAATTAAATATGGGTAATTGCAAAAAATACAAAATTGCACAAAATTTCAAAGAGAAACTAAGGGCAAGGCAGTGCTATAGTGCGCGCAACATGGGAGGGTGCTACAAGTACATACAGTGTATACTTAAAATTTTCTCACTCCTATAGTATACAGTTGTTTTTTTCCATCAAATCTGCACCTACCGTAAACCCGTAAACCGGGCTTCGGTCGACCTATGTCCTGTCAAATAAACCAAAAGTTTGTGGCAATCTCCCAAAATTGAAATTTGTCCGTTGGACCCAGTACCCTTGGACCTAGTACCCTTGGACCTGATATTTTTCCAGCGAATACGCTCACCCAAATGTATAAATTTTGGAACAATACATGTAAATATCATAAGCCCTCTTACACGAAGCATACATGTATGTGACAACTCTTAAGAATTTAAAGTTTTTAATTTCTTTTTCCATTATATTTGCACTTATTTCCCTGAAAAAAAGATCGGACATTTTGTGCGAACATTTTTATTTAGAAGTGGTTTTTCCTTTGTGGTTGACTACCGAGATACGACAGACAAGTAGAGAATCCAGCAGGACGATAATTAGAGTGAGTAGCATGCATTTTAAATCGAAGTAGGCATTCAAAAATGTATAGGTATGCTGTACCGTAGCTACATGTAATATAGCATACATGACAAAATGTACATGTGTACACTGATGTGTATAGAGTAACTTAGTTGTCTTACATGTAGTTTTAGTGTTGAAGGAGGGCTTATGTGTTTCCTTACAAAATCTAAAAATATTCCCACTCGAATTTTGTTTTTCCCCCCATTAAATCAGCAGATTCCAATGCTAGTTGATACCATACACCCCCTCGTCACTAATTCTTCATAACAATTTGATATGACATGATAACCCAGAAAGTGTAAATATGGTGAGGAAACATGAATTTAATTAGCAGTTTTCCTTTGAAAACACTTTTTGTCATGCTCCATAGACTTCCGGCAGTGCATGGAGTCTCATTAACTGGCGAGGGTGTAGGCTATGGTATTTTTTTCCCTAGTAGGCCTAAGATGAGTCATTTTAGGAAAGAATTTACAAGTCGTACATCACAACTCATGCACTATAAAGCCTATGAAACAACTCAAAAAATTCTAAGTTTTTGCTATTAAATTCTTCATATTTTTCCCCCCTCCAAATTTTGGTTTCTTCATTAAATTTGCACTTATTGATGTATAAAAAATAATTTTAAGGCAAAATTAGTGACGTCCGAGTACTAAATTCTTACCTCATTTTAAAGTAAAAAAAGTATTGCCGAAAAAAAAGGGTTGCCGAGTTGGCGTACGCCTCATAAGTTTACGCATATTTGGCCGGGCAATTTTGTCATCCAATCCCATAATGCTTTGAGAACGTCAATGAGGTTTATACAGAATAGGTAGCCTATTGTAGCGTATTGAAGCCGTGCGCGAGTCTCGACACAATACTCGGAGTCGGACAAAGACTACAACTCGCTTTTTGAAGAACCTTTATTGAACAACTCTTATCCTTACAACATCCAAAACGTCGACTCTGCGTTTTTCCGCAGACGTGTGTCAATCCTCCGGCAGAACCATGGAGGAAGGAAACAGATTCCTTCCTCCATGGGCAGAACGTAGCTACACCGTAAAGTCGTGCTGGCGCCCTCTGCCGGCCGATTGGCACAATCGTTACACAATGTTACAAATTAATGAGTCCAATCGCGTTGCACAATGAACTATCAACAGGCGCAATTTTAGGGAAATCACCTCCTGGAATCAACAGATAATATAATTTTAAGATATATGATGTAGGCCTAGGCCTACTTCCCACTTGCACTTTTGTCGCAAATGTTGCTTTTCGCTGTGTGGTAGAAAAATCACATTAGATTCAGTTAGTGCACAAGATAACCATTCATGCGGCATGCAGCGCCCTCTGTTGTTTCACTTATGCACGTACTGCTCGCGCCTAAATTTTGTCTACTTCATCATGCAGTAATTTTATCATTTGTTTATCTCAGAAATGCAACATTTCCGACAGACGTGCAAGTAGTGGGAAGTAGGCCTAGATCTTAAAATTTAATTTATCTGTTGATTCAAGGGGGTAGGCCTAGGTCCCCTAGGCCCTAATCTCCTTAAACAGTGTTAAATGCACAGGATCGTGCCACGAAATACGCAGATACATGCCTTTTCTATGGTTATGGAGCTGCGTATTTCGTGTGACGAAATTGGCGCGCGCGCATTGCTGACGAGCCTGTGCCTTTAAAATCTTTGTTAAATCTAAAGGAAAGAAATACCCTAATTTTATTAAAATCTTTGTTCTAGGCCAAGGCCTAGGCCTGTTACTAGGCCTAAGGAAAAAATACCAATACCAAAAACAAATTCTGATCAACTTCCCAGAGACTAGTCTTACCAAATCGGCAAATGTTAGGCATACCTGTTTTTTCCATATCCCGGCGATATTTTCGCGCCTCCGACGCCAACTCCCCCCACTTTTTCCTTATCTTTATCCAATGACGGGGCTGCCCTCCGCTTTCAACTAACTGTTGCCCCACCCTCTCCCATGCTCCCCTCTTCAAGCGCCGTATGTTCGCCGGCGTACGTTTACCATTGCCACTATTTCCGAACAATTCCCCCTTGTTTGACTGGCAAACAAAATTGGCAAGAATTCTCTTTTCCTCGACTGACCAATTTTGGTCTCTTGGAAGAGCCATCGTGCAGCGAACTGTCTAGTCTGCACTACTCGAGGTGATAGGTAATATAACACCAAATTTTGGACAAAATTTGATCAAAACTTACCCGCCAAATCTTGACCATAAAATATCGTCTGCTAAAACACTGCACGTCCAACGGCGTGCGCACGCGCGACCGACCAGCAACAAAAAGGAAAATGGCTGTTCACGGTGATTTGCATACATTTGCATAATTCTGACAGTAAACAGTCGTAGAGTAGTCACGTCCAAAATTGCGCAGCAAAGGCACGTTTCGTGAAATGAAACTTACGCAACGGCGCAACTGCGCAATGTTTTTGTGGCGTAAGTCCTGCGCCAACTTGGAAAATAGCGCAACTTACGCAGTCTTTCGTGAAATCGGCTGCCGGTGGTCTATAGGTTTATAAGTCTGTGAGGAGCAGCGCTGTAAACAGCGCCCTCTGTTCTTTGTTCGTACGGCGTTGTCATTAGTTCGTTCATCCTGAGATCTCAGGGAATTTCCACTCTGCAAAGCGACGTGACAATACCCTGAGGAAATACACGCAAATATGTGGAGCGAGCCGGCTGTTGTCTTGAGCCAACTCACGCCCGAGTCATTTTGATGTAATTTAATCAATTCGGTCATGTTATGCCGAAAAGAAACGATTTCTATACTTTCCAGAAATTGTATTGGGTTCCGTTTCTTATGACTGTCCCATTCCTACCAAACTTTCAAACGACGAACCTTATTTACTCCGCGGTTTTTCAAATTAATAACAGGGATGCATGCTGACGAATGTAATGGAACGGATTCCCCAGTTGCTTTAAATAGCAGCCAATCGACGACGCGGACAACGGCTAGCATTACCGAGTACATGTATCACATGCATGCACGGTGTTTACAATCATTTGAATGTCTGCAATCGTGCTGCAATGCACATGCAAGCGTCCTGATTGGTCCAGCAGAGGCGACAAGATTTCTGTCGCTAGTCCCACCGCCAAATGGGGCCTTTTTCAACAGGGCCACTGTACGCAGGAGTTAGGGAGTGCGTTAAAGGGGCACTGTTGCAGGAGGCCGGTGTAGTTCGTTCGGCGTTGTCTGTCTATTTCATTTCACGTTGTATATTGTCCGGCGTGCGCAAAGTGTGTCTTTTTGGCTTGCCGCGTTGTATTGTTGGCTTGCCGCGTTGTCATTTTGGCTTGCCGCGTTGTCTTTTTGGCTTGCCGCGTTGTCTTTTTTTTGCCCTATTGGCCGCCCATAAAGACTAGCTTGTCTGCAGCGTCTTAATTCCGTCCCGTAATGCACTACGCCATCCAGCAAAGGCACGTTCTGTTTACGTGTGAAGTGATTCTCGACTTCATTACTGAAATCATTACTCATTAGATGTGTCCTCCGGTTGATTTGGTTGTGAAGATTATGCGTGAAGATTTCAGCATCTTGCAAGGTAGGCAACCTTGCAACCGATACTTGGAGTATTTTTAATTATATTGACCAATTAACCAAGCACATTCTGGATATTGGCTATGGCTCATGAATTGACAGTTGAATTTCGTAAGTGTGATTTGACAAGAGCATTGAGGCCTTATGTGCAGTACATGCATGGCGGACTGCCGTGCTCGTTTTGATATTTTCGCGTGCACTATACGAACGAATTGCCAACCATGAACGTGTATATTTTGTGTTCTGATCAGTGAGTCAGCACGGCAATGCACGTAAAATGGATTTTTTGCTTCTCGTGCGTGGAATTCGGTATGTTTATACTGTATCTAAATATCAATAACGGGGCCGCGGATTCTCGACATTTATTAGGGGTCATATGATAAATATGTTCATTTTTTTCCTCGCTCATTTTTAACAAAATACCATCGAAATTTTGTTCGGATACATTCGTTTGGGCACATAATTGAATGAAGTTTGAGATCACCGTTTATTAAAGCGCATGCCATTCGGTTTTTTTTCTCTTCAAAGAATCCGTAATCAAATTTCAAACCATTACGCTCTTCAAACTTTGAATTACCAAGGAAGGATCAAATGAATGACCTTCGCGGACCAAGCCTTGAGCCAAGAGCATTGTGGTCGAAATGAATTCAGAGCTGAAGGGAAAGGTTCTGGGTATCCTATTGGGAAAGAATTGGGAAGTTAATCATGGCTTCAAACCTTGTTTGCAAAACATATCAGACAGGCTGACAAATTTCTGTGTTTCCTCACAAAATCCTAAACTTTTCCCACTCGAGATTTTTCCAACTTCCCAACTCTTACCTTTAACTCTATGTACAGCGTGATCCAAAACTGCATGGTATACACTGGATGAAAATTTCAAAATGTCCTAAATTAATCAAAATAATACCTCGAACAGTAAAGAAATGTCCATATTTTACAATTATATTACAAAAATTAACAGCATAATTTTGGCTAGGCACACTGTGTTATTACATCTTTAGGAAATATTTGAAAATGCATGTAAAAAATGTATGTTTTGTCAATTTTATTGATGTCCCTCACGCATAAAAACAACCTCTGCATCAAATTGTAAAATCAATTTCAACGTGTGATAAACTTGTTGTGTGTATTAACATCAGTAGCAGGTAAACATACAGGTTCACTTAAGTTTTCATTTGTTGTATTGATTAAGGAAAGGCATTTGTCTCCTGATTTCCGTCCCTCACATGAGGGATGGAATTGGCTCAGCACGCTCTGTAGGGCAATGTATCGTATGGAAATACGACTACGGGGAAGCGTTCCTGGAGTCCAACAAATTTGTTCTACAAAATGGCGGAAATTCTTTTGACACGAAATTAAACACAAACCATACAATTTGAAGGTATGTTATGTGAGTATATTCTACTTTTCGTAAGAGTTGGAAAGTTGATCAGAAAGTTGTTTCTTTAAAACTAATCTTCTAGCATTGGAATGTGCAGATTTGATGGAAAACCCAAAATTTTGAGTGGGAACAATTTATGATTTTGTGAGGAAACACTAAGACAATTTTCAGCCTGTCTCATATGTTTTGCACACAAGGACTAAAGCCATGATAAACTTTCCAATTCTTTCCTTACTTTTTGACAATCTTTCCAATCACGTCCTTTTCATTTTTATAGCCCAAAAGCGCCCAAAGCCGTTCCCTTTAAAAACTTAGTCACAATGCTTCTTGTCAAACGGATTGTAGCTTGCCAATTAGTGGGCAATGTCAATTAAAGTGAATATATTTACAGAAAACACACACACGTCAAATTTTGAGACAAATAAGTGTGATTGAGAAACAAATTATTCCATGAAATTGTGTCTATACGGACACTGCACGTACGGACACTACACCTGGCACAATATTATTATTGCTATACGAACAAAGTAAAGGTCATGGAAGAGTACCTTTGTTATAAGGTTGGTGGAACACCAAGTGCTTTACTATACTGGGATAGAAACGACAGAAGGTACTAATGGCCGGTGCTGTTCGCTGGCAGAGTGTGCATGACGTCAATTTCCGTGCGGACGCTTTAACTTCTTTGACAACGTTTCACGCTACTTGCATGGCAACGCGTTTTTCCATTCGTTTTGCACAGAAGCCACAATGGGAACATTTTTTCCTTGAGTATTTCTGTTGCAACCATCACAAAATAAGGAGGCAGGCTAGAGTATCGCTGTGAGAGTAGGTATGAGTAAACCATTACAAGTCATTATTGTCCTATTAGGGAGGTTTAGATACACGTAAAACGCGAACGTGAAGTTGAAATGCTTTCATTGATCTCTTGGTCATTATTATAAAGAGATCTCAGAGCAGATGAAAACTAAAACCCCACATCTGTGACTTTCGTGGCAAGATAACTTTGTTGCTGTGACCAAGATTCGAACCTGAGTTTTAAGACCTCATCTTGATATGACCGGTTCTGAAAGAATTTCCCGTTCACGTTCGCGTTTTACGTACAGCTTAAACCTCCCTATTTTCTAAAATTTTCTTCTAAAATAATAATAGAAAAATACACTGTGCGCAAACACAATGGTTGTAAAACGTGAGCGTAAACCCAGACATATAGAACCCATAGACGAACAACAGGGGGCGCAAACTGAAATCAGATTGGGGGCCATCTATAAAGTACGTACGCATGAAATACCCACTTTTTAGACTACCCCCTCTCCCCCACCCCCCTGTATACGCTTGTCGTAGGCAGTGGCTCCAACCCCCCTCCCCCTACCCCCTCCCCCCAACCCCCACCCCATCCCCCCTCCTCCTCCCCCTGTACGCATACGCATTCCATATATACCTCAGCATTGGCAATAAAGCATTGGTAGATGGTTCAGTATACATGCATAGTGCTACATGTATATACTACAAGTACGATTCGCATGTCGCCTCCAAAGTCTGCAATAAATGACAAAATGTATATATTTCTTTCGCATTTTTTTAAACTGAAAATGACATCAATAAATACAGATTTAATGAAAAAGAACCTAAATTGAGGATTGAGAAAAATGTGTGGCCTAGTAATATGTTTTGTACAAGGTCTGAAGCCATAGTCAACTTTTCCATCCTTTTCCGATTTACTAAAAGCAAATTTTCATACGCATTGACTTGGACCACCCTCTCCCCTGTACGCATAGTGTACGCAATGTCAACAACCTCCACCCCCAACCCCCCCTCCCACCCTCCCCCGTGCGTACGTACTTTATGGATGGCCTCTTGGCGGCATGACTTGCATTTTTGAAACGTTGCGTGCAGCTGACGCAGAAGACGCGTATGACGATATGACGCGTTGCACACATTAAACACAACTTGCAGTTGTTTTTTATCAGTTGTTAAGCAGCTTGTTATCTCTTTTTAACAAATTACGGTACCAGCCTTTTCATGCTTCAAAACTGCTTCAACAAAAGTAGGTATACATAACCAAGTAAAATTATGGTGAAATTTCGCAAATGAATAAGTATGGATTTTGTTTAAAAAAACAAAAAGTTACAATTGCTATATGGGTCATTCTATAAATTTGGGGTCCAGCGTGTGACATTTTACACCTGACATTACACCTGACATACTGACATACTGATATTTGCCATACAAGTATCATTAAAAATGCCTTCAAAACATATTTTTATAAATTGTAATTAATAAGCGAGTTCTGAGTTTTGATTTTGCTTGCTGTGCACACTTTGACTCGGGAATAACACGTACGTACGTACGTCACCTCTCGATAACAAAATTAGAACAACATTGTGTATTTCTCTAAATGCAAAAGAATGAAAATCTCGCTCTTCAAAAGAGTGAATCACTTATAAAACCACTCCAAAAGAGTGAAAATCACTCTAAAAAGAGTGAAAATCCTCTGTAAATAGAGGAAAGATTGGTGCAAATCACTCTAAAAAGAGTGAAAAATCACTCAAAAGGAGCTATAGGCCTATAAGGGAGAGCGATACACTATCCTGCCGCCTTATTTTGTGATGTTCGTAACAGAAAAATTCAACAGAAAATGTTTCCATTGTGGCTTCTGTGCAAAACGAATGGAGAAACGCGTTACCATGCAAGTTGCGTGATCTGTTCGGTTGTCAAAGAAATGAACGCGTCCGCGCGGAAATTGACGTCACAACTGCCAGCGAATTCCACCACTGTGTACGCAGTAGTGACCCCTAGGGCCAATTTCATAGTTTTAGGGGAAATTCGAAAAGGTATCACTCGGGGGACTAATTCTCTTATGAATTTTCACGATATAAAAAATAATAGAAAATATAAGAAAATGTCATAGACCTTCTGAAACGGTAGCTAAAGGTGCTTTTTCCTACCTTTTTTTTCAACTGTAAAATTAATATTCTCGGTGCCTTACTTCGCCAAAAACGACAACGGCTGTTTACAGTTTTTAACAAAGAACACAGCAACAGATTCAACGCATTTGTATGCGAGTAACACGTATTCGTGTACACGGGAAACAGTCATAATGTTTTTACATGCTGGACGATCGCTTCGTGTTTGGGAGAATTATCTATGCAAAGATCGTTGCGCCGAGCTCATAATATAGAGAGGTGAGAGCTGATCGAGTGTGATCCAGTGGGGAAATTGTCCTTCATCTTGATGCAGGGTGTTTGTTTGTTTGTTTTTTCAAATGAACTATTTTGGACAATCTATATAGACAGCCGAAGTGTGACGTCGTTGCCATGGCAATTGGCTCTAAACTATCATGGCCGTCGGGAAAAGTACCATTGGAAAAGCACTGGGCCACGGTTGAGTGATTTTTAGTTTAGAGCCAATTGCCTAGGCAACCAACAAAAGGTGACGTATTCCCTTCGGCAGTCTATTGTGAAGGTGGCCCTATTTTGTACAAGAGCGTATTCCAAAACGACTCTGCCGTGCCTGCTGATCTCACCAGTCCTCTCCCTTCACCAGACACATCCAGCCATCCTGCAGTTTCACCCTCCAATCATCGGCCAAAGAATACTGTCTCGGGTTTTCTCCTAAAAGTATCCGCAACAAACAACAAGATCTTCAATCCTTTCTTGAACTCAATCCGCTCGATATGGTTCTCATCACCGAATCCTGGATGTCATCCGAGGACACTGATTTCCTCGCATCTCTGCAGGGCTATTCTACAATTCGCCGTGATCGCAACAGCGAGGTGTAATTCTCCTTGGTGACTTTAACATTAATTGGAAAGAAGAATCATCTCTGACTGCCAACTTGAAGGAAGTAACGGACTCCATTGGACTCGCTCAACTTGTGGAGGACGTAACTCGCCCTTCTCGTGACTCATCAAATGGAACTACCATTGACCTCATTTTCACTAACCGCCCAGAGAAATTCACGTCAGTTGAATCTACAGCTAATCCTAAATGCCCGAAGTATCCGCAACAAACAACAAGATCTTCAATCCTTTCTTGAACTCAATCCGCTCGATATGGTTCTCATATAAGAGAGGAGTTGAAGATGCGGTGATCACACTGTTACACGGCATTTATCAACACTTGGATAAGCCAAGGTCTTATGTTAGAGTATTGTTTGTAGATTTCTCCTCCGCATTTAATACCTTACAGTCTCATATTTTAATAAACAAATTGCAGATTATGGGTATTAATCCGTACTTGTCACTGTGGATAAGTGACTTTCTTTCTTTACGGTCACAGAGAGTCAAGGTAATGAAACACTTCTCAGAAAAGATTTATTGCAATACCGGAGCTCCTCAGGGTTGTGTCTTATCACCATTATTATTTACACTTTACACCAGTGATCTCAGATGTATTAATAGCTCTCGCTCTATTGTCGAGTATGCTGATGATACTTCACTGACTGGGTTGATTTATTAATATTAACCAGACTATCACGTACATCAGCAAAGTGCGCCCTCTCCAATTCAAGGCGTTCCCTATCCAGCTGCAATCTTTGCTCTTCAACTTCAATGATTGAGTTACCTGCAGGAGGCTTAACTGAAGCACGTCGAGTCGATGAGATACAAGTACCGGTTAACGATGACGGATGTGACGATGACGGATGTGACGATGACGGATGTGACGATGACGGATGTGACGATGACGGATGTGACGATGATGGATGTGACGATGATGGATGTGATGCAGAAGAAGTTGGGATGTCTGCTTCTGGTTCTGGAGTGTCAGGCAGGTCATCCATGACATCTTCGTCATCATCACACTGGGAGTACTGTGGTGCTGTAGGAAAATAATGCCTAACATTTAAACCAGGGCCTCATGTGCAGATTTCCATGATCTAGTTTATTCAAATGTGTTAAAGAAATATTTAAACCAGAAAATAAAACATCAATAACTCATCAAGGGCATCACCAAGAGTTGAGAAGTTGATCAAAAATGTTTTTTCTTTAAAAAGTCTCACCAAGAATCTTGGAGTGAGAAAATTTTAAGATTTTATAACGAAACACTTTTTAAAAAACTTGTCTCATATGGTTTGCACACAAGGCATGAAGTCATGATCAACTTTCAATTCTTTCCAAATGCAGAAATATGCAAAAATTGTACTCATTTCTTGTACTTTTTTTCCTTTTCCCAGTTTTCTTCCTGTTTGACAGTCCTTTGCAAAGAACTGTACACATTTCACAAAAAATTTTTTTGTGACAGGATACAGGGCTGTCAAAACTGTTACAAGTGGCGTTATTCCATGTATGCTTGAAGTTGAAGGTATATTTACAAACAAAGCAACCTGTTTCTAAGTTTAATAGCTCAGCACCTCACAGTATTTGTAGTACATGTACATGTGACAAGAAATTTTCCATATTTCCATGAAATTGTGTGAAAGCAAAGTGTAAAAATGCTAGTGCCAATAAACCACGTTAAAATGCTAGTTTGATGAGGGGAAAAAAGGTTTCCAGACGGTGTCCTTGTATGGTAATCTTGAACATCCCTTAAGTACTTACATGTACATGTTGTAGTACGCAACCCACCAGGCACCGACTCACCCTTCCCTCTGGGTACTACCCCATGAACGCTTGAGGGGGCAAGTGCATCTAGCACTCCTTCAAATAAATCATTTTGATTGGGTTTTGGGCCACCTCCTGTTTACATACAAAGAGAGAGAAAGAATTTAAATTAAATATGGGTAATTGCAAAAAATACAAAATTGCACAAAATTTCAAAGAGAAACTAAGGGCAAGGCAGTGCTATAGTGCGCGCAACATGGGAGGGTGCTACAAGTACATACAGTGTATACTTAAAATTTTCTCACTCCTATAGTATACAGTTGTTTTTTTCCATCAAATCTGCACCTACCGTAAACCCGTAAACCGGGCTTCGGTCGACCTATGTCCTGTCAAATAAACCAAACGTTTGTGGCAATCTCCCAAAATTGAAATTTGTCCGTTGGACCCAGTACCCTTGGACCTAGTACCCTTGGACCTGATATTTTTCCAGCGAATACGCTCACCCAAATGTATAAATTTTGGAACAATACATGTAAATATCATAAGCCCTCTTACACGAAGCATACATGTATGTGACAACTCTTAAGAATTTAAAGTTTTTAATTTCTTTTTCCATTATATTTGCACTTATTTCCCTGAAAAAAAGATCGGACATTTTGTGCGAACTTTTTATTTAGAAGTGGTTTTTCCTTTGTGGTTGACTACCGAGATACGACAGACAAGTAGAGAATCCAGCAGGACGATAATTAGAGTGAGTAGCATGCATTTTAAATCGAAGTAGGCATTCAAAAATGTATATGTATGCTGTACCGTAGCTACATGTAATATAGCATACATGACAAAATGTACATGTGTACACTGATGTGTATAGAGTAACTTAGTTGTCTTACATGTAGTTTTAGTGTTGAAGGAGGGCTTATGTGTTTCCTTACAAAATCTAAAAATATTCCCACTCGAATTTTGTTTTTCCCCCCATTAAATCAGCAGATTCCAATGCTAGTTGATACCATACACCCCCTCGTCACTAATTCTTCATAACAATTTGATATGACATGATAACCCAGAAAGTGTAAATATGGTGAGGAAACATGAATTTAATTAGCAGTTTTCCTTTGAAAACACTTTTTGTCATGCTCCATAGACTTACCGGCAGTGCATGGAGTCTCATTAACTGGCGAGGGTGTAGGCTATGGTATTTTTTTTCCTAGTAGGCCTAAGATGAGTCAATTTAGGAAAGAATTTACAAGTCGGACATCACATCTCATGCACTATAAAGCCTATGAAACAACTCAAAAAATTCTAAGTTTTTGCTATTAAATTCTTCATATTTTTCCCCCCTCCAAATTTTGGTTTCTTCATTAAATTTGCACTTATTGATGTATAAAAAATAATTTTAAGGCAAAATTAGTGACGTCCGAGTACTAAATTCTTACCTCATTTTAAAGTAAAAAAAGTATTGCCGAAAAAAAAAAGGTTGCCGAGTTGGCGTACGCCTCATAAGTTTACGCATATTTGGCCGGGCAATTTTGTCATCCAATCCCATAATGCTTTGAGAACGTCAATGAGGTTTATACAGAATAGGTAGCCTATGTTACAAATTAATGAGTCCAATCGCGTTGCACAATGAACTATCAACAGGCGCAATTTTAGGGAAATCACCTCCTGGAATCAACAGATAATATAATTTTAAGATATATGATGTAGGCCTAGGCCTACTTCCCACTTGCACTTTTGTCGCAAATGTTGCTTTTCGCTGTGTGGTAGAAAAATCACATTAGATTCAGTTAGTGCACAAGATAACCATTCATGCGGCATGCAGCGCCCTCTGTTGTTTCACTTATGCACATACTGCTCGCGCCTAAATTTTGTCTACTTCATCATGCAGTAATTTTATCATTTGTTTATCTCAGAAATGCAACATTTCCGACAGACGTGCAAGTAGTGGGAAGTAGGCCTAGATCTTAAAATTTAATTTATCTGTTGATTCAAGGGGGTAGGCCTAGGTCCCCTAGGCCCTAATCTCCTTAAACAGTGTTAAATGCACAGGATCGTGCCACGAAATACGCAGATACATGCCTTTGCTATGGTTATGGAGCTGCGTATTTCGTGTGACGAAATTGGCGCGCGCGCATTGCTGACGAGCCTGTGCCTTTAAAATCTTTGTTAAATCTAAAGGAAAGAAATACCCTAATTTTATTAAAATCTTTGTTCTAGGCCAAGGCCTAGGCCTGTTACTAGGCCTAAGGAAAAAATACCAATACCAAAAACAAATTCTGATCAACTTCCCAGAGACTAGTCTTACCAAATCGGCAAATGTTAGGCATACCTGTTTTTTCCATATCCCGGCGATATTTTCGCGCCTCCGACGCCAACTCCCCCCACTTTTTCCTTATCTTTATCCAATGACGGGGCTGCCCTCCGCTTTCAACTAACTGTTGCCCCACCCTCTGAGCTCCCATGCTCCCCTCTTCAAGCGCCGTATGTTCGCCGGCGTACGTTTACCATTGCCACTATTTCCGAACAATTCCCCCTTGTTTGACTGGCAAACAAAATTGGCAAGAATTCTCTTTTCCTCGACTGACCAATTTTGGTCTCTTGGAAGAGCCATCGTGCAGCGAACTGTCTAGTCTGCACTACTCGAGGTGATAGGTAATATAACACCAAATTTTGGACAAAATTTGATCAAAACTTACCCGCCAAATCTTGACCATAAAATATCGTCTGCTAAAACACTGCACGTCCAACGGCGTGCGCACGCGCAACCGACCAGCAAAAAAAAGGAAAATGGCTGTTCACGGTGATTTGCATACATTTGCATAATTCTGACAGTAAACAGTCGTAGAGTAGTCACGTCCAAAATTGCGCAGCAAAGGCACGTTTCGTGAAATGAAACTTACGCAACGGCGCAACTGCGCAATGTTTTTGTGGCGTAAGTCCTGCGCCAACTTGGAAAATAGCGCAACTTACGCAGTCTTTCGTGAAATCGGCTGCCGGTGGTCTATAGGTTTATAAGTCTGTGAGGAGCAGCGCTGTAAACAGCGCCCTCTGTTCTTTGTTCGTACGGCGTTGTCCTTAGTTCGTTCATCCTGAGATCTCAGGGAATTTCCACTCTGCAAAGCGACGTGACAATACCCTGAGGAAATACACGCAAATATGTGGAGCGAGCCGGCTGTTGTCTTGAGCCAACTCACGCCCGAGTCATTTTGATGTAATTTAATCAATTCGGTCATGTTATGCCGAAAAGAAACGATTTCTATACTTTCCAGAAATTGTATTGGGTTCCGTTTCTTATGACTGTCCCATTCCTACCAAACTTTCAAACGACGAACCTTATTTACTCCGCGGTTTTTCAAATTAATAACAGGGATGCATGCTGACGAATGTAATGGAACGGATTCCCCAGTTGCTTTAAATAGCAGCCAATCGACGACGCGGACAACGGCTAGCATTACCGAGTACATGTATCACATGCATGCACGGTGTTTACAATCATTTGAATGTCTGCAATCGTGCTGCAATGCACATGCAAGCGTCCTGATTGGTCCAGCAGAGGCGACAAGATTTCTGTCGCTAGTCCCACCGCCAAATGGGGCCTTTTTCAACAGGGCCACTGTACGCAGGAGTTAGGGAGTGCGTTAAAGGGGCACTGTTGCAAGAGGGTGTAGTTCGTTCGGCGTTGTCTGTCTATTTCATTTCACGTTGTATATTGTCCGGCGTGCGCAAAGTGTGTCTTTTTGGCTTGCCGCGTTGTATTGTTGGCTTGCCGCGTTGTCATTTTGGCTTGCCGCGTTGTCTTTTTGGCTTGCCACTATTTCCGAACAATTCCCCCTTGTTTGACTGGCAAACAAAATTGGCAAGAATTCTCTTTTCCTCGACTGACCAATTTTGGTCTCTTGGAAGAGCCATCGTGCAGCGAACTGTCTAGTCTGCACTACTCGAGGTGATAGGTAATATAACACCAAATTTTGGACAAAATTTGATCAAAACTTACCCGCCAAATCTTGACCATAAAATATCGTCTGCTAAAACACTGCACGTCCAACGGCGTGCGCACGCGCGACCGACCAGCAAAAAAAAGGAAAATGGCTGTTCACGGTGATTTGCATACATTTGCATAATTCTGACAGTAAACAGTCGTAGAGTAGTCACGTCCAAAATTGCGCAGCAAAGGCACGTTTCGTGAAATGAAACTTACGCAACGGCGCAACTGCGCAATGTTTTTGTGGCGTAAGTCCTGCGCCAACTTGGAAAATAGCGCAACTTACGCAGTCTTTCGTGAAATCGGCTGCCGGTGGTCTATAGGTTTATAAGTCTGTGAGGAGCAGCGCTGTAAACAGCGCCCTCTGTTCTTTGTTCGTACGGCGTTGTCCTTAGTTCGTTCATCCTGAGATCTCAGGGAATTTCCACTCTGCAAAGCGACGTGACAATACCCTGAGGAAATACACGCAAATATGTGGAGCGAGCCGGCTGTTGTCTTGAGCCAACTCACGCCCGAGTCATTTTGATGTAATTTAATCAATTCGGTCATGTTATGCCGAAAAGAAACGATTTCTATACTTTCCAGAAATTGTATTGGGTTCCGTTTCTTATGACTGTCCCATTCCTACCAAACTTTCAAACGACGAACCTTATTTACTCCGCGGTTTTTCAAATTAATAACAGGGATGCATGCTGACGAATGTAATGGAACGGATTCCCCAGTTGCTTTAAATAGCAGCCAATCGACGACGCGGACAACGGCTAGCATTACCGAGTACATGTATCACATGCATGCACGGTGTTTACAATCATTTGAATGTCTGCAATCGTGCTGCAATGCACATGCAAGCGTCCTGATTGGTCCAGCAGAGGCGACAAGATTTCTGTCGCTAGTCCCACCGCCAAATGGGGCCTTTTTCAACAGGGCCACTGTACGCAGGAGTTAGGGAGTGCGTTAAAGGGGCACTGTTGCAAGAGGGTGTAGTTCGTTCGGCGTTGTCTGTCTATTTCATTTCACGTTGTATATTGTCCGGCGTGCGCAAAGTGTGTCTTTTTGGCTTGCCGCGTTGTATTGTTGGCTTGCCGCGTTGTCATTTTGGCTTGCCGCGTTGTCTTTTTGGCTTGCCGCGTTGTCTTTTTTTTGCCCTATTGGCCGCCCATAAAGACTAGCTTGTCTGCAGCGTCATAATTCCGTCCCGTAATGCACTACGCCATCCAGCAAAGGCACGTTCTGTTTACGTGTGAAGTGATTCTCGACTTCATTACTGAAATCATTACTCATTAGATGTGTCCTCCGGTTGATTTGGTTGTGAAGATTATGCGTGAAGATTTCAGCATCTTGCAAGGTAGGCAACCTTGCAACCGATACTTGGAGTATTTTTAATTATATTGACCAATTAACCAAGCACATTCTGGATATTGGCTATGGCTCATGAATTGACAGTTGAATTTCGTAAGTGTGATTTGACAAGAGCATTGAGGCCTTATGTGCAGTACATGCATGGCGGACTGCCGTGCTCGTTTTGATATTTTCGCGTGCACTATACGAACGAATTGCCAACCGTGAACGTGTATATTTTGTGTTCTGATCAGTGAGTCAGCACGGCAATGCACGTAAAATGGCTTTTTTGCTTCTCGTGCGTGGAATTCGGTATGTTTATACTGTATCTAAATATCAATAACGGGGCCGCGGATTCTCGACATTTATTAGGGGTCATATGATAAATATGTTCATTTTTTTCCTCGCTCATTTTTAACAAAATACCATCGAAATTTTGTTCGGATACATTCGTTTGGGCACATAATTGAATGAAGTTTGAGATCACCGTTTATTAAAGCGCATGCCATTCGGTTTTTTTTCTCTTCAAAGAATCCGTAATCAAATTTCAAACCATTACGCTCTTCAAACTTTGAATTATCAAGGAAGGATCAAATGAATGACCTTCGCGGACCAAGCCTTGAGCCAAGAGCATTGTGGTCGAAATGAATTCAGAGCTGAAGGGAAAGGTTCTGGGTATCCTATTGGGAAAGAATTGGGAAGTTAATCATGGCTTCAAACCTTGTTTGCAAAACATATCAGACAGGCTGACAAATTTCTGTGTTTCCTCACAAAATCCTAAACTTTTCCCACTCGAGATTTTTCCAACTTCCCAACTCTTACCTTTAACTCTATGTACAGCGTGATCCAAAACTGCATGGTATACACTGGATGAAAATTTCAAAATGTCCTAAATTAATCAAAATAATACCTCGAACAGTAAAGAAATGTCCATATTTTACAATTATATTACAAAAATTAACAGCATAATTTTGGCTAGGCACACTGTGTTATTACATCTTTAAGAAATATTTGAAAATGCATGTAAAAAATGTATGTTTTGTCAATTTTATTGATGTCCCTCACGCATAAAAACAACCTCTGCATCAAATTGTAAAATCAATTTCAACGTGTGATAAACTTGTTGTGTGTATTAACATCAGTAGCAGGTAAACATACAGGTTCACTTAAGTTTTCATTTGTTGTATTGATTAAGGAAAGGCATTTGTCTCCTGATTTCCGTCCCTCACATGAGGGATGGAATTGGCTCAGCACGCTCTGTAGGGCAATGTATCGTATGGAAATACGACTACGGGGAAGCGTTCCTACAAATTTGTTCTACAAAATGGCGGAAATTCTTTTGACACGAAATTAAACACAAACCATACAATTTGAAGGTATGTTATGTGAGTATATTCTACTTTTCGTAAGAGTTGGAAAGTTGATCAGAAAGTTGTTTCTTTAAAACTAATCATCTAGCATTGGAATGTGCAGATTTGATGGAAAACCCAAAATTTTGAGTGGGAACAATTTATGATTTTGTGAGGAAACACTTAGACAATTTTCAGCCTGTCTCATATGTTTTGCACACAAGGACTAAAGCCATGATAAACTTTCCAATTCTTTCCTTACTTTTTGACAATCTTTCCAATCATGTCCTTTTCATTTTTATAGCCCAAAAGCGCCCAAAGCTTCTTGTCAAACGGATTGTAGCTTGCCAATTAGTGGGCAATGCCAATTAAAGTGAATAGATTTACAGGAAACACACATCAAATTTTGAGGCAAATAAGTGTGATTGAAAAAATAATTCCATGAAATGTTGTCTATACGGACACTGCACGTACGGACATGGTTCTCCTGGCACAATATTATTATTGCTATACGAACAAAGTACCGGTAAAGGTCATGGAAGAGTATACCTTTGTTATAAGGTTGGTGGAACACCAAGTGCTTTACTATACTGGGATAGAAACGACAGAAGGTACTAATGGTCGGTGCTATTCGCTGGCAGAGTGTGACGTCAGTTCCCGCGCGGACGTTTTAACTTCTTTGACAACGTTTCACGCTACTTGCATGGCAACGCGTTTTTCCATTGTTTTGCACAGAAGCCACGTAATGCGTAATAGGAACATCTTTTCCTTGAGTATTTCTGTTGCAACCATCACAAAATAAGGAGGCAGGATAGAGTATCGCTGTGAGAGTAGGTATGAGTAAGCCATTGCAATTCATTATTGTCCTTATTAGGGAGGTTTAGATACACGTAAAACGCGAACGTGAAATTGCAATGCTTTGATCTCATTGTCATTATTCTGCAGAGATCTCAGAGCAGGTGAAAACCAAAACCCCACATCTGTGACTTTCGTGGCAAGATAACTTTGTTGTTGTGACCAAGATTCGAACCTTAGTTTTAAGACCTCCTCTTGATTATGACCAGTGCTGAAAGAATTTCCCGTTCACGTTCGCGTTTTACGTGCAACTAAACCTCCCTATTTTCTAATATTTTCTTATAAAATGATAATAGAAAAATACACTGTGCGCAAATACAAAGGATATAAAACGTGAGCGTGAACCCAGACATATATAACCCATAGACGAACAACAGGGGGAGCAAAAAATCATTGGTAATAAAGCATTATTAATTTTAAGCTTTTGTGGTTAATTATGGGGCATTTTGACGATCTTTTTTCACAAGGACCATCAACAAATTATTGTCAAGGATGCTGTATCACTAAATTACGTGAACAGTAGGCCGGTGTGTACCTTTAAATGTCAAAATGACACATCCGCCGAAATCCTCCAAACTTAGTACCGAAGCACAGCTTCAACAAGGGTCGTCACAATATATGCACTCTTCCCTCCAATACTTATTGTTTTCAGTTCCTATGCATATATATAGTCCTGAAAATTATTTTACGCATTTTTCCGCACTAGTAAAGACCGTATTGAATAGCCGCCATTTCGTACGTATGCAGCACGTGGGCCGAGGGCACCTTTTGTTACTTAAACCGTTCAAAAATGTAAGCACAATATGTGCAACCATGCATGTCCTCAAGTAACAAAAACTGCCCCACGACTATACAATGCATAATATCACGTACCGCTTCGTGTATGAGCAGATAGACTACGTGTACATGTGGCAAGCACAAACAGTCGGTGGGAGAAAATTTTGCCAGCGGAACGATGCGGATGTGTTTTTTAGGTGCTGTGAGCGCGCCATAAATTGAACTGCGTCACGAAAATATTTCCAATCCGCCTTATTGCCAGACAACTTCTATCCTTTACTGACGAGAAGATTATCAAAACCCATCTAAATTGGTAAGCAATATCAGGAAATCAAGAGGCATTTTTCAGATTGTATTTATCGTATTGTATTTATCGTACATAACCCTAGATGGTCGCTGGAAAAGGCTGATTGGAATAAGTTTGAAGAAGCTTGTATCGAGTACATTACCAAGCCAGATGAATCTAAAGAAGTTAATGATGTTTACGATACCTTTAACCACCAGTTAAACTCAGCTATGTCCTGTTCTATTACTTCCAAATACTGAAAGCCACCCAGATCAAACTGCATGGCTTTCAAGAACAGCATTTTCCCCCCCATCAAAACCGTTGCTCAAAATGGAATCTTTAGTTTACTCATTTTACAGGAAATTGCTATTTTTGGTAAAATCTGAATCTCCACACGTTCTACATACCTCCCTGGCCGAAATACTCTCAAGACTGACGTACACGGCTTCGTTTTTATCAATTTCACCATCAAATTTACATTCTGAAGTAGAACTTCAACTAATGCACGTTTTACTTCTCCACATTTCCACTCTCGGTGGCTGAAATCTGAAGTCCTGCCTGCGCTATGGCGCTCGCGTATAACGTGTCAAGCACCAGACCAGATCCAGCACGTATCATTTTTGGACGAGGGAGGATTTGTTTTAGCGTGCCACTCTGCGGTCAGTAAATGGAGGATTTACGTCAAATGACTTTACACTCGTAAAGTTGCTACGCGGGTAGCTTTGACAAAAAGCCGTTTAGTGGTAATTTGACGTAAATCCTCCATTTACTGACCGCAGAGTGGCACGCTAAAACAAATCCCCCCTCGTCCAAAAATGGTACGTGCTGGATCTGGTCTGGTGCTTGACACGTTATACGCGAGCGCCATAGCGCAGGCAGGACTTCAGACTTCAGCCACCGAGAGTGGAAATGTGGAGAAGTAAAACGTGCATTAGTTGAAGTTCTACTTCAGAATGTAAATTTGATGGTGAAATTGATAAAAACGAAGCCGTGTACGTCAGTCTTGAGAGTATTTCGGCCAGGGAGGTATGTAGAACGTGTGGAGATTCAGATTTTACCAAAAATAGCAATTTCCTGTAAAATGAGTAAACTAAAGATTCCATTTTGAGCAACGGTTTTGATGGGGGGAAAAATGCTGTTCTTGAAAGCCATGCAGTTTGATCTTGGTGGCTTTCAGTATTTGGAAGTACTGTTCTATTACAAAGACCAACCCCAATCACCGCAAAACCGCTACTTCTTGGTGGAATGATGATTGTAAAAAAGTAATTGAAAAACAAAAATAACGCTTTAAAAACGCTTAGGAAAACCAACCTTCCATCTGACTTGGTAAAGTATAAAAGAGCATGTGCTATTGCTAGGAAGACAATCAAATATGCTAAAAAGAAAGACTGGGAAGCTTTTTGTAGTAATCTCAATCCTAAAACTAATCCCAAACTAATCTGGGACAAAATAAAATGCATTGAAACAACACACAATACAAACAGCATCAATAGTGCTCATTGCACTGAAGAAACCCATGAAGAATTATAATTAAAAATGGCCAGAGACACCGGGGAATCCCCTTGCTCTTCACGAAATATTGCTCTGGGATCTTTAGAGTGCGTTACCATTAACTAACACACTGGACCAACGGCTTTACATCCCTTCCGAAGGATGGAGCAAGTGTGGTTGGGTGCCTTGCCCAAGGGACTCAACCCCAAGTTTTCACCAACGATTGCGAGTTGATGGCCCTGACCACTCGGCCACGGTACCCCACAACTCGGCCACGGTACCCCACAAGGATCGCTGTCGCTGGTGATTGGACGAGCACGGTGTCACCCCCTCGTCACTCGGAGGAATGCGGACCTGAAAAGAGTACCGGGCAGGAGCTTTGTGCTCCTGTTTGGGAAACGGCCGGCCTTACGGGACCTTTCTGTGACACTGTTGCTCAGAAGATCACTGGCGCACCTCCCACCTTTACCTTTGAACATGCCCTAACCAATTTTGTTTTTCTAACCAATTTTGCTTTTTCTTTTTTTCATGATGTCCTTCATCTCACTCCGTACCTCCGAGTCCAATTTTTCCGTCATCGTTTTGAACCATTTGATCTTTGAACCCGTCTTTATGCTTAGCAGTGAATTTCTACTAGCAATCGCTCTCTGATCCCTGAAGACTAAAAATTACTTGCTGCACCTGGGTTAATTAGAGGCAATTTGAAAACTGGCACAGTAATGTAGGCCAAAGTTACATGCAAGCTTTCGAAAACATTCCATTACCCTCTGGAATTTATTTTTGGTTCCCCATTTGCGACGACTCCCTTTGACAAAACTTGTGTCGATGCAAAAGCCAACAGAATCTTGCTTTATTTTTGCTACAACTACTGCTGAACTCACAGTGCAAGCATCGGATCGATTCAAATAATAAAAAAAGCAACTTTAAGAAACATCTGAAGACAAATGCCAAACCTCATTGCATAAATTGGTGTTGATCTTATTGTTGTGTTGAGGTGCATGTACATGTATTATGTTAATTGATTAGTTGTCTAGACAACCAATAGAAGAGTTAACCGATTTGGACTTGTTTTTCCCACCATTTTTCTCCCCGCCTATCCTGTTGTTATGTCTTGTGTACCGTTGTTGGACAATATAATTTTGCCTCCCATAATCCTTTGTCTACAACCCAAAATCAATGCCATGGGTTTACTCTATACTACTCCAGTCACAGGGCACTACGTTTGCCATACGTGCCAACCTACCCACTACAACAACAACTACATGTACATCTACAATCATTTTGTATTTGTATAATTTGACTAACCAGTTTTGGGAAATCCGGAGTGAATACGGAAATCCGGGGTGAATACGTCACATCCGGAGTGAATACGTCACCTTTTGCTATGGTTACCTAAACAGCTTAACAAATACAACTGACAGACAATTTTCTTTACGTTTTTCTTCATTTTGTTTGGTGATTGCAGGTGCCGCCGTATTAAGGCCGAGCTGTCCACGATGCAGCATGCACGATTCTTCGCATTGGGTGTCCTCTGTCTGTGTGCTGCGTACTTTGTCTTTGGTAAGCGAGTTACATTTGCGGTTGTCATTCAGGGCCTCATTTCATAGCTCCTTTTACCAGAAAATATTGCTTATCCAATGTTTGTATTGAGCAAAAATCAACAGAGTATAGTTAATACACATAGCACAAAGCTGCTTTTGCTAAGCACAATATTGGTATTACACATTAAAACAAACACAGGCTGCATCAAATTTTACTTGAAGAGCTAGAATCCCCCTTGACGAAAAATCCAGCATTTGCTCCTTTTTAGATAGTGCACATACATGTATCCCTCCAGCCGACTTATACCGCTGTTTATTTCAAATTGTCCGTTTTAAGTGAATAAATCGGAAGCGAAAGTGCGATTTTCGAAAATGAAATTTTCGCGATTTCTGAAACGCTCATTATAGGTATTAATGATATGCGCATGACCCCGTGACGCAAACCTGAGAAACACGAGCGGTCGACAGTTATACGTTTACACGCAAGAAACTCTGAAAACCGTCTCTGTTCAATGGTGTTTTTTGAAGAATTTTTCTCGTGCAAAAAGCCAGAGATGTGCCCAGTAGTTGTGTGGTTGTATGCTTTACCAGAAACCATACAAAAAATAGCAGAAAGATTTTCTTTTTTTATTACCAAGGGAGAGAAAAATGAGTCGTTTGTACCGGCCGATGTGCATATAGTTGTGCCAATTTCAAACACGTGGGAACTACGGCCCGCAGGGACCATTCCCACTGCTGTACACAGACTGCTGTACACAGACTGCTGTACACAGACTGCTGTACACAGACTGCTGTACACAGACTGCTGTACACAGACTGCTGTACACAGACTGCTGTACACAGACTGCTGTACACAGACTGCTGTACACAGACTGCTGTACACAGACTGCTGTACACAGACTGCTGTACACAGACTGCTGTACACAGACTGCTGTACACAGACTGCTGTACACAGACTGCTGTACACAGACTGCTGTACACAGACTGCTGTACACAGACTGCTGTACACAGACTGCTGTACACAGACTGCTGTACACAGACTGCTGTACACAGACTGATGTACACAGACTGCTGTACACAGACTGATGTACACAGACTGCTGTACACAGACTGCTGTACACAGACCGTTGTGTGCCGTTCGTTCTGTGACACCGGTCGCAATGCACCAGTATTTACTTCATAGGAGCTTCATTGTCGGCCACAATTTCACCGGTTTTTTAACTAAAAGGGTATAGTAGAGTATTGTCATATTACATCAATGGTTTTTTACGTTTTTATTTTGAATTACAAGGACAAAACAGGCACATTGAACATTCACTGCGTGTATTTTCCATTCAATACTGCACAGGCCGTTTTGTGTTCTTTTCAGGATGGCGTCAAACCCTGTCAATCAGCAAACCAAGTGACCTCGAGCGTTTCAGAATTTCGGGTGAAGAGGGTCGAAACTGCTTTGCGTTTTAAGCAAAAGGCTGTCAATTTTTGGTGGAAAACAAGTTGTGATGATGTTGTAGACACATACACCTTTATGATAAACAGGAAAACTTAAAAAATGTGGACGGGGGGATACTAGCTGTTTAATTTTGAAATAAAGGTGAGTCGCATAAACAGCCATAAATATAAATATATCGTCAGCGGTGGAATTTATTGGGTCACCAAGTACGTATAGAATCTCTTTTTGTTTTCTTTTTTTTTTGCAGCTCTTGTTTTGCAAAATAAACGTCCCCTTTAGGTAAACAATTACAGTACATGTACTTCACTTTTAAGTTACTGTTTTACACAACTGCTGGGCATTTTGTTTTCACCGAACTGCCATGTATTTCCTTTACTTTAGGACGTGGGCCAATTTCGAAAGGTGAAGGCGTTTTTATAGGCGGTCGTAGAAAAATGAGGAAGTAGGAATGTTCTGGTTGTCGCATTTTGCATGTTAGTGTACGGAAGCCAGACATTCTCACAAAAACAGTCATTTTTTAAGTTTGTGAACGTGTTGAAACGGCGACGAGTCTGGTTCCTCTTCCGATATTCAGCGTAATGGCATGCTCAACGCGTGGGACACCGCGCTCAAAAAGCCGAACAAAATTGCTCGCATAAAATCCAGACTACATGCACCAAAAGGAGATTACGCACGAAAGCATAGACTGGTGTCCGATCCTATCACTTATTTCCGAGTTCGTTCTAAAGTTTTTTTTAACACCTTTTACTTCGCGCGAAAGACGAAAGAAAAGACACAACAACAGAGGAATTTTTGGAACAATTGGGATGCTTGCAGACGGAAAACGTGCTTTTCATTCTGCATTCCACTCCTTATAAAGCAAGGATTACAGCGCATACTCGTATTCGCGAGGGCTCTGTTGAATGTACATGCTGTAATTCCACAACGAAAATAACTTTCATATCCTGTAATACATTGTACTAATGCAATCGGACTTCATTTTTTAATAATTAATCTTACATTTTGTACAAATATCATGGTACTATGCACTTAATAAAAAATATATAATATAGAATGCGCGAAACATGAGACGTTGCATGGCAACTGTGCTTGGTTCCCAGACGCCTCACAACTTAACTGTCATGACCGCTGTTATCATCGCCAGACTATGGAAATTTTAGGCTTGTATTATACGAAAAATACCATAAACTGACGCTGTTTGTCGCTTCTAGCTCATTAACGTGTAAGAGTTTACAAACAGAACATCCAATAAATCGATCACAAGAGGTATTATTTTCTGTCGGAAAATGTGAACAGAAAGTAGCCGTCCAAAGTGCCCTACGGAAGAAACTATTTTGGGGAATCGGCCCACGGCCTACTTGTTTGGTAAAATTGTACTTAATTGGACTATGTTTTTACCTATCCGCTGCCGGGACAAAGTAAAATTGTATTTTTCCGAAACAACTACACTGCAAAAACTCTGGTGTTAAATTTCTGACACCAACTGTTGTAAAACTTTACGTGATTCTTTTGGTGTTAAAGTAACACCAAGATATTCAAATCTTATTGAATTCTTGGGTTTCACTTGGCTTGACAACGGTTGCTATCCGCCAGTACTGTGTCTATACTATGGCACGCTAAAGCACGCTAAATAATTAAACACTTATAATTTAATGTTGACGCATATTTTTCGCAAATGTTGCGCAAGAAATAGAAGGGTTTTTTTGGCAAGTATTTAGAAACGCTGAGACTTGTTTTTCAGGGTTGATGTCACAATTATCAGTGGTGAATTATTTTTTGCTTTGGCGTGCCATACGCGTGACGTCACAACTATCATATACGCCATTACTGTTTTCATACTATGGCACACAAATAATTAAACACTGATAATTTTGCCATCAACCCTAAAAAACAAGTCTTAACATTTTTTTAAACTTCCCAACAAAAGCACTATATGCCAGTTTCAAACAGTCTATCAACATTTAAAAGTCATGCTAACCTTTTTTTCTTCTTGCGCAACATTTGCGAAAAGATGGGTCAACATTAAATTGTCAGTGTTTAATTTTGTTCGCCTCGGTGTGCCATAGTATGGACACAGTAATAGCGGATAGCAACCGTTGTCAAGCCAAGTGAAACCCAAGAATACCTTGGTGTAAATTGTTCTGGGGCCAATTTCATAAAACATGTTAGCACCCGATTTTTGATTAAGCGGCGCATTAAGCGGTTGATGGCATTTCATAAAAGAATTAAGCAGTCGTTTTTTGCTTAAAGCCCTTAGCAAGCCAAAAGGCATGCTAACGCCGCCATTTTTTTTATTTTGTTCGTTGCAAAGCAAATTACTAGTACTAGTAAATATGGTGTTGCGACGGCGCAGAATTAGAAGACGACGAGAAGATATTCATATTGAGCGGCGGCCTCGTCTGTTTAGAGACCGAGAGAATCCGCTGGAGGTGTATAGTGCGACGCAAGTCTGGCAGCGCTATCGATTTCGGCCGGGCACAATTTTACGTTTGACCGGATTGCTGTCGGAGGAATTATTGCACACAACCGATCGGAACATGGCCTTAATTGCCTCCCCTATTTCAGATTTGCCCGACACTTAGATACTTGTCGTCAGGCACTTTTGCGATTGTTGTGGGCGACACGGTCCCCATGCATGGTCAGTCCTCCAACGGCATGGAGAGCGATAGCAAGGGGAGTCGAGGCCATTGTAAAAGTGCTAGGCGATCAGCGCCAGCATATTGCTTTTCCGCAACCTAGAGATGAGGAGAAGCTCACTAGCCTGAAACAAGGCTTCTTCAAAGTAGCTGGTAATTAACTAGGCCTTAGGCCTACATTACTTGCATATGTCTAGGCTATGAAGATTAATAATAAATCCCTATTCAACACGTTCGAGTAAAACTTCAAAAAGTTGAGTTGGGTTTTGAACCTAGCCTAGGTTCAATTTAGGCCTAGCGTCAGGCATGTTTAGGCCTACAATAGACGAAAGTTCAACTTACCGCTAACGAGGCTTATTCCTTTTGTCAATCGTCAAATCCATGCATGTCACGTCCCGTGTCGTGTTGACTTGGTGGTTCGACTGCGAGTTCATGACAAAATAATTTAGCCTACCCACTGTGACTTTTCAGTAGAAGAAAATTACAAACACGACCGACGCACTGCAAATTAAGTGCCATAGTGCGTTTGTTGTTTAATGTTTTTGTGTGCATGCAAAACAAACCAACAATGTGTGTACATAGCATGTACGCGTGACCTCGAAAATAAAATAAAAACCGCACGCGCCACGTTTATACAATGTATCAAATTTCAACTGAGCTCTTCCCCCTGCCCTACATACGTGACCCCTTTCGGTAGTGCAATGTTGTCAAATCGCCAATCGTTATGCAAATCACACTAAATAAATGTATTATGCATGTTCAACAGTCTTACTGCATCAAAGCAGTTAAACACTCATTTCTGTAACAGAAGTAATTCATTGACACATTTTAAATTTACACACAACTTTAATATTTTATTACAACGGCATTCACCAACCACAAATAAGTTATTTTTCGGGGAGGAAGAAACAAACTCCATGACCGGACATACAACAGGAAAATGGCATATATACGCTAGGCCTAAAAAAATCGGAAGCGCCCTCCATCCACAGAGCAAAACCAGTCGTATGAGCTTAGCGGTCAATTTAAACTTCCGAAATAAACAATAATAACAATTAGGCCTGAAGGCCTACATTTAGTTCAACGTTTTACCGCTTTACCGAAGTAATAATAGTTCTCGTATTGTCGCACGTACATACATGTAGACGGCTAAACTTCGTCAATTCACGCAAGCCGAAAACAAAAACATTTCACATGAAACATATTCGCCCGGGAAAATATTTTTTTAAAATTAGTTTCAGGAACTTTGGTTTTATTTTGTTAATTGGCCTACTTACGAATCCCTGATTCGGCCCCACGCCGCTAATTTGTGTCTGGCAGTTAATTTAGTGCCCCTCAGCGCCCCATCATGTATGTTTGTACTAGGGCAGCATCCATTTGGGGCGTAAATGGCGACGCTTTGCGCCTGATTTCGGGAACACTCATCATTTTAAGTTGTTCAATATCCATATCCGCCACTAAATCAACGCGTGCATCTGACAGTTACACACAGCAGACAATAAAGTGCACACAAAAGCAGACGGACCGTGTTGCGCGCGCGCGCTTTTCATTGCTAAGCATAGCAAGCGGCTTAATTGAGTGGCTTAAGCTAATTTTTGTGCTACGCTTAATCAAAAATTTTGATTAAGCATGACATGTTTTATGAAATTGGCCCCAGGTGTTAAACAATTATGCTAAGAGAGCATGCGCGGAAATACAGCTATTAGATTAGCTATACAGGCGTTTCTGAACATTTTTCCACGTTTGTGCATACAAACCATAATCACCACGTTGTACGCATGGCTGGACTATATGCAGTGGTTTTCCTTATTATATCATCATTACTCCTAGGCCTTAGGGGGATGTGGAAAATTAAAGAATAAAGGCTTTCGCCTGTTTTCTCAAATCATGAGGACAATGGCATTTTGCCAATTTCGTTGCTGTTCCACCACGAACAGATTAGTGTGAATAAGTTTGAAAAAAATTGCTTTAAGCGAGAAGCAGTAAATTATTGTGCTCGTTTATCGAGACGTTTTACAGTGAAACGTCCTCATTTTTAAGGGAAATGGTTTTTTTTTTAAACACCAAAACGGAATCAAGTGGCACAAATTGTATTACAAAATTACACCGGCTCCTGGCGTAAAAGGTACACCAGAATTGGTGTTAACATATTTTAACATCAAATGCTGGCGTTAATTTACACCATGGGTGTTGTCTTATAAAGATACGTTGTCTTATAAAGAATCAAATTTAACACCAATGGTGTTAAATTTAACGCCCGAATTTTTGCAGTGTATGCCTGTACACAGTACACCATACGTCATTAGCAAGCGTGATATTACTTTAACATGAAACAATTAGGCAGAAATAGTGTTATTAAATACTAGCAAATTTACCAAGAAACTGTTATTGTATACTTTTCTCTCGAGAGGGCTTTGTTAGCTTGCATCCTGGATAAAGCAACCACTGGTCATCTTACTTTAGAAAAGACAATGCCCTGTGTGGACTGGTACCTTTACCAGAGCGCATGTGTTCAGGAGCAAGCGATCGTGAACCGAGGAGCAGTCCAGGCAAAGGAATGTCTTGTTTGGAGTAGGGTGGTCGACGTGTTGCATCATTTCCACTGTATAGAGGCCATTGGTGTATACTCTACAAAAAGTAAACAAGACATAATCTGCACATGAGCGGTTTTATTTTCGAGAGGCTGTTCACGGTATCTACTTTGTTTTAGATTGAACAATCAACAGTACTTGTCGGTACTATACCACATAAGGTTTAATTTCTTTTCTGTCTTCTTTACACAAAGATTACCTCAAGATAAAAAGTGAAGTCCGAAGTCTGATTTTGGTAGCTAATAATCCAAGATTAAAACCGTCTTTGAGTTCGCCGAGTGTCACTTCAGCAATTCGCCGGATTGAGTATTCAGTACAATCTTCAAATTCAGCGATATCGATTCCAAAACATGTTAAGTCCCCGGACGTAGTAGCACCAACACCACCAAACGTGTCAACAAGCGCAAAGTCTGTAGTGCAATCTTCGAATTCAATATCAAGCCCAACATCTTTTAGGACCACGAATGTTGTAGCACCACCACCAAACGAGGCAACGGGCACAAAGTCACTGCTGTGCAGCCAGACAGATCTCAGTCGGCGAGCGCGCATGACTGTGCTGACCACAACGAACGCTGCGTTCCTGGACATTACTGAGAACATGCTAGAAAGCATCAGACGAACCGGAGCCTGCCCTATTGTCACGGTCATCGCAGAGGACGAAACGTCCTTCCAAAAACTAAGCCAGCGAATAAAATCCCATCCAGGGCTTCGTGTCCAAAAAACGGACGTTGGCGTGACTACGTCCCAGAAGCTTATGTTCAATACCGGAGCGTACAGTCGCTTCGTGGGCAGACGTCCGCGGTATGTTTTAAATTTACTCAAGAGAGGCCTAGAAGTGCTGTTTGTAGACGCAGATACATTTTGGTTTAAAGACCCGTTCAAAGACTTTGAAGGAGATTTCGATATCGCTATGCATAACGAATTTACGCAGCCACGCTGTGGTTATTGTGACGGTTTTGCCTATTATAAACCAACAGCGAACACGTTAAGCCTCGTGAACCACTGGGTGCAGATAATTCAGCAATATAATGGTAATAAGCTTGATCAAAACATTCTGAACCAGTTATTATGTTCTAGGAATGTGCCAAATTTAAAAATAAAGACATTTGATCCTGTTCATTATCCAGATGGAAAGAAATATTTTCTGACACCGGGATGGAGACAGAAAAATAACCAAACAGTCGTTTTGCATATGACTTACATTATGGGCCATGATGCAAAAGTAAAAAAGTTCAAAGAGTCTGGCTGGTGGCTGGTTTAGACAGAATCTGGAATTATATTGAATAAACCTTTTCACAATTCCGGTGCACTAGTGCACAACATTCGAAAGCCAAAGGTCGGAAAACTGAGATGGTTTGTTGGATTTAGATTTTGTTATGCCGGTACACAATGTACATGTATGCCTATATGGAAATCATATGCCGGGATATGGAGGCATAAGTTTTGTTTGTCATTGTATATTGTGTATTTAATTAAGGTATAGTTTGCAACTTATTCATTTGTATGGAAAGCCAAAGTGTTATGGCAATAGTGGTAACTTGCTCTCACCGCCAATAGACTACTAAAGTAAAACGTCACCCTTTGTGTGTTGCTATGGTTTTTGGGTCTACACCAAAACCAGTGAACTGTTTCCCTGCGCTATACCAATGGACGTTTCAGATTACCAGCGAGTGTTTAGACCCAATTACCATGGCAACTGACGTCACACTTTAGTAGTCTATGGTACATGTATTTTAAATTTAAGGTAAATATTTCAACAAGTTTGGTGTGAAGGCACTGTGAGCCACTTTTATCACAATAGCCTGTATAGTGCGTGACGTATTAAAGGTACACACCGGCCTACTGTTTACATGATTTAGTGATGTAGCAGCATTGACAATACTTTTTGGATGGTCGTTGTGAAAAAAGATCATCAAAATATCCCGTAATTTACTAAAGAAGTGCAAAATTAACAAAGGCGGTCAAAAGACGGGTTATACGCTTTACCAGCCGTTGCAACTACGCGCGAGCCTCGCGATTTTGTCACAAACGATTCGCTCTTCTCCTGCTCAGGATATCTCAAATTTTCTGCTCACGATTTCACTGGACAGCCCGGACGACCGAATAGGAATTTCCGTTTTCTTTTGAGGAGTTGGCATCATCCAGATGGAAAGAAATATTTTCTGACACCGGGATGGAGACAGAAAAATAACCAAACAGTCGTTTTGCATATGACTTACATTATGGGCCATGATGCAAAAGTAAAAAAGTTCAAAGAGTCTGGCTGGTGGCTGGTTTAGACAGAATCTGGAATTATATTGAATAAACCTTTTCACAATTCCGGTGCACTAGTGCACAACATTCGAAAGCCAAAGGTCGGAAAACTGAGATGGTTTGTTGGATTTAGATTTTGTTATGCCGGTACACAATGTACATGTATGCCTATATGGAAATCATATGCCGGGATATGGAGGCATAAGTTTTGTTTGTCATTGTATATTGTGTATTTAATTAAGGTATAGTTTGCAACTTATTCATTTGTATGGAAAGCCAAAGTGTTATGGCAATAGTGGTAACTTGCTCTCACCGCCAATAGACTACTAAAGTAAAACGTCACCCTTTGTGTGTTGCTATGGTTTTTGGGTCTACACCAAAACCAGTGAACTGTTTCCCTGCGCTATACCAATGGACGTTTCAGATTACCAGCGAGTGTTTAGACCCAATTACCATGGCAACTGACGTCACACTTTAGTAGTCTATGGTACATGTATTTTAAATTTAAGGTAAATATTTCAACAAGTTTGGTGTGAAGGCACTGTGAGCCACTTTTATCACAATAGCCTGTATAGTGCGTGACGTATTAAAGGTACACACCGGCCTACTGTTTACATGATTTAGTGATGTAGCAGCATTGACAATACTTTTTGGATGGTCGTTGTGAAAAAAGATCATCAAAATATCCCGTAATTTACTAAAGAAGTGCAAAATTAACAAAGGCGGTCAAAAGACGGGTTATACGCTTTACCAGCCGTTGCAACTACGCGCGAGCCTCGCGATTTTGTCACAAACGATTCGCTCTTCTCCTGCTCAGGATATCTCAAATTTTCTGCTCACGATTTCACTGGACAGCCCGGACGACCGAATAGGAATTTCCGTTTTCTTTTGAGGAGTTGGCATCATCCAGATGGAAAGAAATATTTTCTGACACCGGGATGGAGACAGAAAAATAACCAAACAGTCGTTTTGCATATGACTTACATTATGGGCCATGATGCAAAAGTAAAAAAGTTCAAAGAGTCTGGCTGGTGGCTGGTTTAGACAGAATCTGGAATTATATTGAATAAACCTTTTCACAATTCCGGTGCACTAGTGCACAACATTCGAAAGCCAAAGGTCGGAAAACTGAGATGGTTTGTTGGATTTAGATTTTGTTATGCCGGTACACAATGTACATGTATGCCTATATGGAAATCATATGCCGGGATATGGAGGCATAAGTTTTGTTTGTCATTGTATATTGTGTATTTAATTAAGGTATAGTTTGCAACTTATTCATTTGTATGGAAAGCCAAAGTGTTATGGCAATAGTGGTAACTTGCTCTCACCGCCAATAGACTACTAAAGTAAAACGTCACCCTTTGTGTGTTGCTATGGTTTTTGGGTCTACACCAAAACCAGTGAACTGTTTCCCTGCGCTATACCAATGGACGTTTCAGATTACCAGCGAGTGTTTAGACCCAATTACTATGGCAACTGACGTCACACTTTAGTGGTCTATGGTACATGTATTTTAAATTTAAGGTAAATATTTCAACAAGTTTGGTGTGAAGGCACTGTGAGCCACTTTTATCACAATAGCCTGTATAGTGCGTGACGTATTAAAGGTACACACCGGCCTACTGTTTACATGATTTAGTGATGTAGCAGCATTGACAATACTTTTTTGATGGTCGTTGTGAAAAAAGATCATCAAAATATCCCGTAATTTACTAAAGAAGTGCAAAATTAACAAAGGCGGTCAAAAGACGGGTTATACGCTTTACCAGCCGTTGCAACTACGCGCGAGCCTCGCGATTTTGTCACAAACGATTCGCTCTTCTCCTGCTCAGGATATCTCAAATTTTCTGCTCACGATTTCACTGGACAGCCCGGACGACCGAATAGGAATTTCCGTTTTCTTTTGAGGAGTTGGCATCATCCAGATGGAAAGAAATATTTTCTGACACCGGGATGGAGACAGAAAAATAACCAAACAGTCGTTTTGCATATGACTTACATTCTGGGCCATGATGCAAAAGTAAAAAAGTTCAAAGAGTCTGGCTGGTGGCTGGTTTAGACAGAATCTGGAATTATATTGAATAAACCTTTTCACAATTCCGGTGCACTAGTGCACAACATTCGAAAGCCAAAGGTCGGAAAACTGAGATGGTTTGTTGGATTTAGATTTTGTTATGCCGGTACACAATGTACATGTATGCCTATATGGAAATCATATGCCGGGATATGGAGGCATAAGTTTTGTTTGTCATTGTATATTGTGTATTTAATTAAGGTATAGTTTGCAACTTATTCATTTGTATGGAAAGCCAAAGTGTTATGGCAATAGTGGTAACTTGCTCTCACCGCCAATAGACTACGAAAGTGAAAACGTCACCCTTTGTGTGTTGCTATGGTTTTTGGGTCTACACCAAAACCAGTGAACTGTTTCCCTGCGCTATACCAATGGACGTTTCAGATTACCAGCGAGTGTTTAGACCCAATTACCATGGCAACTGACGTCACACTTTAGTAGTCTATGGTACATGTATTTTAAATTGAAGGTAAATATTTCAACAAGTTTGGTGTGAAGGCACTGTGAGCCACTGTTATCACAATAGCCTGTATAGTGCGTGACGTATTAAAGGTACACACCGGCCTACTGTTTACATGATTTAGTAATGTAGCAGCATTGACAATACTTTTTTGATGGTCGTTGTGAAAAAAGATCATCAAAATATCCCGTAATTTACTAAAGAAGTGCAAAATTAACAAAGGCGGTCAAAAGACGGGTTATACGCTTTACCAGCCGTCGCAACTACGCGCGAGCCTCGCGACTTTGTCACAAACGATTCGCTCTTCTCCTGCTCAGGATATCTCAAATTTTCTGCTCACGATTTCACTGGACAGCCCGGACGACCGAATAGGAATTTCCGTTTTCTTTTGAGGAGTTGGCATCATGTTTTTTTCTTCACGAACGTGCACCGGAGCAACACGCCGTGTGTGTGTGCATTCAGGCTATTTGCCGTGCTGCGCGGGGCAAATATCCTCTCCACTGTAGCCTGCCGTAGCACGCGCTCGCTCCCGTTCTCCGGACTCTCGAAACAAACAACTATGTTCGAATTTTCATACTAGTCTTATGTTTAACTTTGTTTCATACCTGTATAAATAGTCTCTCTTTTGTCAACTACTTATAAATATTGGGGGGGGGGGGGGGGGGGAATCAGAGTTGAATTTGGTGCAGTTCTGCAGTAACAAACTTTTATACGCCTGGAAATACAACTAATTCACAAGACCACGTGACTTTTCGGAACCAGAATTTGGTTCCGAAAAGTCACGTTACCTTGAATTTTTCAAAAGTTCTTAAAAACGGCCAAATTTGACAGCGTCTTTTCAGGATATATCTAATTTACTCTCGAAGGCGCTTCAGAATATTGTATGGGTCTATTTCGAGCCCAAAATAGCCCAACAAAGCCGGTGTGTTCCTTTAACTTTGGTTCCCTTTTAGGAACCCATAATTACCAAGCGCGGCTTCTCTGGGCTCCTCCGCACTTTCGCTTTTGTTTTATATAATAAACGAATATAATATTTTGATTTGTTAATTATTTTGTGAAAAGTGTGGAAATAAAACGAATTGAAAATTGAAATCGAATTTAAGTAAATACATTTCTTTATATAATGTAGATTTTCTCGGTCAATTTAAAAAAAATGCTCCCCAAATGACCACAATCATTACAATGTTAGTACCAAATATACTATAAAGCTATTTCTATGGAGCTATGCGTATTTCGTGGCACGAATTTGGCGCACGCGCATTGCTGACGAGCCTGCGCTTTTAAGACCATGGCTTCTATTTTCTTTTGGGATTCGATCAAGGGTTTTAATCAAGGGTTTCAGTCAAGAGCACTTAAAGGAGGATGTTGTTGTGATTATTATCGACGCGGGATTTGTCGACGGCGTTTTGATTGAGCCTTCAACGAAAGGATTGTCTGTCTACGTGTGCCGGACGTTACCCGTGCATTGTTTCTTCGTGTGACCCGTTGTTTCTTGAGAGAAAGAGACCGTGTTAATCTTGGCTAAGGAGTGCTCATCGCTGGATTTTCTTTCTCGGGACAGAGACTTAGTGAACTGAGTTAAAGAGCAGTTCGTCTTGTTGTCGTGGCCGGGAACTTTTCTCAGCATAATTATTGCAGCGCCAAGAGCTGTGATCGCCAACTTTTGTGCGTGGAGCCGCCGTTCTTCCAAGCCGTCAAGTCCTCACCTTAGTTTTCGTAAGATCGTTTCTTTATATTTTGTACAAGATCTTTCTTTAAGTGCTCACTTCAAATTAACCCAACTTAATCACTGTGCATTTATTTTTGATTCTCAGATTATAACATAAATCATTGTTTCTTTGTTCTTTATGTCAGTGGGATATTGTTTGACTCCTTTGTTGCGTTTGGCGAGTTTCCATTTTTTTTGTTTTATAGTCTGGAACTTTCCGGACCGTAACACAGGAAAGAACCGATGACGAAGCGATACCTCCTTTGCCCTAAAATGTGGGATATATAAAGCGGAGTATATAAAGGCTGGGCGAACAAAAAATGTCTTTGCGAGCAGCTAAGAAAAAGTATTACTTTACTCAGTTTAACAAAGAAAAAAATAACAGTAAAAATACATGGAAAATTATTAATTCCATTTTAAAGAGAAGAAATACTACTCAGAGCCTGACTGCTATGTCCATAAATGAAACTCGAGTTAATGATCCAGCAACAATAGCTGAAAAGTTTCAACAATTACTTGGTAAATGTAGATCCGGACCTTGCTCGTGAAATACCCAAATCTACCCTTGATACTTCTTGTTGCTGTTACTAAAAATATAATAAATTATGTTCTTGATCCTCTCACGCATACTTATCCTTATCTACTGGACGTGTTCAATCTCACATGAAAATTGCTAAAGTAATTCCACTCTTTAAAGGTGGTGAAACTGATCTTGTAAGCAATTATAGACCTATATCAATCTTACCTATTAGAAAAGATTGTTTATAAAAGAACTAACTTTCTTGCAACAAAACAACATCTTAACAAATGTTCAATTCGGATTTCCAGCAAAACATTCAACAACTCATGCTATACTACATTTATGCAATACGATAGTAACTGGATTTGAAAATGCACAACACACCCTGGGTATTTTTCTTGATTTCTCGAAAGCGTTTGACACCCTAAACCATGATATACTTATTTATAAATTAAAACATTATGGAATTAGAGGCACCCCGTTAAACTGGTTTAAAAGTTATTTATCTCAGAGAAAACCACATGTCATAGTTACTGGTCATATTTCTACACCTCGTACATTAACGTGTGCTGTTCCCCAGGGCTCTATCCCTGGACCACTTCTGTTCGTTGTATATATCAATGACGTTACTAAATCTTCAGATAGTTTATCTTTTATCCTTTTTGCAGACGACTCCAATTTATTCTATAGTCATACAAATATTGCAACGTTAATAGATGTTGTCAACATGGAACTGAAAAACATATCAAATTGGATTAAAGTAAATAAATTATTGCTTAATATTAAAACAACTAGTTGTATCTTATTCAGTAATTCCATAAATAACTTACCAGAGGATGTTTATATTGACAATAACATAATCAACGAGGTGAAAAGTACTAAATTTCTTGGCATATTTATTGGAAAATACACGTAAATTATATATGTAAAATAATTTCTAAAAATATTGGTATGATTAAACAGAGTGAAATAATCTCTTCCTTCACATATTTGTTTGTTATTGTATAATAGCCTTATCGTACATTAACTATGGAATTTTAGCATGGGAAAATGCATCTAAACAGCTTTTCAATAGGGTCTTCCTGTTACAGAAAAGAACTGTTCGTATTATTTCGCACTCTGATTATTTGGCCCATACTGATCCCCTCTTCAAACAATATGAAATACTTATAAGATTAATGATACTTATTTCTACCAACTCTGTATTTTCATGTTTCATGTTTCAGGTTACTTTGTGCCTAATCTTTGCTTCATATGATGGATTACTTGTTCAGCAAGACATACTATTGTTCGTTTAGATGTAAAATCAATAAAAGGTGGCCTTTTTCAACTTTGAAGATTTCATTGCAATAAATCACAGACAGAGGGCGCTGTTTTGAGTGCATCACATAAGGAAGACAGAAGGGAAAAGTTAAGAAAAAACATAAGACTTCAAGTTGGACTTGTGGCAAATTGCTGCAGTTTCTACCCCCAGTTTTGTCATGGCTTACAGCAGAACAAACTCAAACAGCCATGGATTACAAAAGTTGCAGGAAAATTGAGAAAAAAATGGAATCTTTTGTGCACAGTTGAATGTGATTTTCCTGTGTTTGCCTCTTGTGACGTCGTGACCTTGGTCATGAATATGCATATTTCATTAGCATAAAAACTAAAACTTTTTTTTAACCCCCAAAGCAAGCTCCAAATAGGATTTTTATGACTTTAACTGAGTAGAGTGGTTTTAAAGCATAGATTTCAGTGATAAAAATCCTAAATAAGGGACCCTTTAAAAGAAATGACCGCTATCATACTCACCTTACTAGACAGGCACATCACTTTCACATCCCACAAACTCGAACGACATTATGAAATAAATTTATCACATACAATGGTTCAAAGTTATGGAGTTCACTCGATACTAAACTGAGATCAATAGAAAGACTATCATCCTTCAAAAAAGAATATAAAACTTTTCTTTTAACAAAATATACTAGTTAAAAGGACTTCATGCATGCACTTCCCCTTGCTAGTGTTTCAATTACATTTTTCTTTCTGATGTATGCCTTTGTAATAGTATGGGTATATCATTTTGATTTCATTTGTATATGAATCATTTGCTCATTCCCTAACTTACATTGTATTTCCATACCAGTATAGAAATGAAAATCCGTTCTTTTATCTTTCTAAAGGTATCCCATACTTGACAAGCTTTGCCTTTTATGGGATCCCTCCATGCATGTACATTATTCTAAATCTCTGTATAATAATGTATTTACATTTATTTGTACACAGTATGGGAATAAAGTGAATTGAATTGAAATGAATTGAAAATGCAATCAACATAAAATCGACATGTACAAGAGGCTTCTGAATTCCGACTCGCACCATTCAATATAGCAGGACTGCGAGGTCATTTTGAGATGCAAGTCATGTATAATGAATTGCACCGTATTTTGTATTTACTTTTTATTGTTCTATATATCATGTGCTTGACTCACTCGTACGCGAGCGCCATAGCACCGTAAGGGCTCCAGGATTTATGCAAATATATCACGCAGCTGTTAAACAATGGTACAAAGTGCAAAGTGCAAATCAAATATTACTAGTGCTCAACTTAAAGGAACACACCGGCTTTGTTAGGCTATTTTGGGCTCGAAATAGACCCATACATTATTCTGAAGCGCTTTCCAGAGTAAATGAGATATATCTTGAAAAGACGCCGTCAAATTTGGCCGTTTTTGAGCATTTTTCCAAAATTCAAGGTCACGTGACTTTTCGGAACCAGATTCTGGTTCCGAAAAGTCACATGGTCTTGCGAGTTAGTTTTGTGTCCAGCCGCATGAATGTTTTCTACTGCAGAACTGCACCAAATTCCACTCTGATTTACCCCCAATATTTATAAGATATTGACAAAAGAGAGACTAATTTGTACAGGTATGAAACAAAGTTGAACATATGTATGAAAATTCGGACATAAATGTTTGTTTCGAGAGTCCGGAGAACGGGAGCGAGCGCGTGCTACGGCAGGCTACCGTGGAGTGTAGGATATTTGCCCTGCGCAGCACAGCAAATAGCCTGGGTCCACATTTAGTTTCGTTCGGTACATAGATCAAATGCTTTACATTCTTCCCTTGCATTCCTTTCCCTCCAGAAATTTACATATCAATTGACTACTTTTGCATTTAAGAAGGCATTCTGGCGTGTTTCGCCACTTCAGGCTTATGCACTCTCACTGAATGTCTATTGCTCCATGTTTGTATACACTACGCATACGTTATTCCCAGTATACGCTGCAGTCTCGACTTATCTGCAAGAACTCTGGTTCTCGATTTTCCATTATTGAACTAAAAATAGTCTTCTAGGCGAAGGATTTTGGCCAGACCAGGGCAACTGACAAACCAGTTATAGACAACTCACTGCGGCTTTAACGGAGAGATCGGATCCCTGTGCGGCCCGGCCCCCGACTACGGTTAGCAGGACGCCCCGGAGAGTTACACGAACGGATACGTAAGATCTGCATTGCCGTCGATAGCGAAACGGGCTGGGCAACGGTGTGATATATGGACACGAATTAAAACTGGGGTTTTTTCTTGGGATCAACTTCAAATCAAAGGAAGAGACCTTTTTTGTTTTCACAATGAGATCGAAAACGTAAAAGGCAAGATGGCACCGACACTTCTTCACCGGATCCTGCCTGCCTTCATCATTTTCCAGGTGCACACAATTAATACTTTGTTTTCTTCAACATGTTTCATTGTGTACTGGAGCCGCGATCCCATGCTGTCTCAATAAAATAAGTTAAACTTATTTCATGTTCTGTGTGTGGTTATTTGAGTCTGTGTATAGAACGAAACTGTTTTTCATGCGTATGAGCGCAGCGAAGGAGCATTGGAAATTTAGTTTCGTTCGGTACATAGATCAAATGCTTTACATTCTTCCCTTGCATTCCTTTCCCTCCAGAAATTTACATATCAATTGACTACTTTTGCATTTAAGAAGGCATTCTGGCGTGTTTCGCCACTTCAGGCTTATGCACTCTCACTGAATGTCTATTGCTCCATGTTTGTATACACTACGCATACGGTTTCCCACCCACCCGCCCTTTATGGTCTGTACGGCGTTTTGTTTTCTCGATTTTTTGTGCTTTCCCACAGGCTTTTTCAGCTTTATCCGCCTATCTGATGTATGCCAGGACATCACTGGTCGTGAAATTTGCCTCTTTAGCCGGACTCCCAATTACTGTGCACCCTACAAGTAGTGCCATGGTCGCTAGCAGAATTGCCCCTGCGCCGTGAAGAAACGCAAGTCTTAGCCAAGTCTCGATACCATTCAGGTATACTGTGATGATTATGGTTTTATTTTAGTATTTAAGGATCATCCTCTTTAAACAGTACCCCTTTAACGCACTCCCCGATCGTGCGTACCGAGGCCCTGTTGAAGACAGATATATTCAGGACGCTTGGCAGTGCATCGCAGACATTCAAATGTAACGCGCGCAGATTGTAAACGCCGTGCATGCATGTGATGCATTACTCGGTAATGCTGGCCGTTGTCCGCTTTTCCGATTGGCTGCTATTTAAAGCATACTGGAGAATTCGTTCCATTACCTTCATCAGCATGCATCCCTGTTATTAATTTAACTTCGGAGTAAATTAAGATCGTCGTTGGAAAAATTTTTGATAGCAATGGGACAGTCATAAGAACAGTACGTATACAAATTATGGGAAGTATTGAATGTTTCTTTTTGGCATAACATGACCGGATGATTAATTACTTCAAATTGACTCGGGCGTGTGTTGGCTCAACACAACAGCCGGTTTACTCCACAGACTTGCGTGGATTTCCTCGGGGTATTGTAACGTCGCGTTGCAGAGTGGAAATTCCCTGAGATCTCAGGATGGTCATTAGTTCGAAGCGTTTTTTAATTTTTCTAATTCGCAGGTTTCCTTGCTCTATCGTTGAGCATCTTGTTTTTATGAGCGGCATTATGTTCTCCCGGTGGCCTTCAAGCGGCCCAACTTGCCGTTTTCGTTATGGCATCCTGTTGTTGTTGTTGTTGTTGTATATTTTATGGCATCTTCGGCAACTAAGGCCCTTTATGCCATCAACTGTACGGTTTTAGCTTTAGCTATACTATATTATCAGCTTGAGATGACGAAGAAGAAGTTGCAGTTTTAGAAGTGGGAGGAGGACCCCCAGAGAGGTGCCCCAGGGGAAGGCCCACGCGGTCGGGTGGGGACTGCAAACCCAATCCACATACGCGCCCCGGATTCGAACCCGGGACGCCGGAGGTGAGATGCGAGGAAGGAACCCGTACGCCAACCCGACCGCCCTTATGGTATCCTCTAAGATCATTTTTCTTATAGGGCCCCCTGTAATACGATTTGTGTATAATGTAAATAGCGAATATTTACTCATTGCAATTATATGTAATATAATAGTTGCGCTAAGGAAATTTTCTAGTCTTATGCTGATAATTTTCCATATTTATGAGCATACTGTGATTTCTTAGATGAGTACATTGCATCCATCTTTCAAGTTCGAGTCGTATACACGTACCAGGGGTACTGTTACTGTTTGTAATGTAATGTCTGCTTTTCAAACGCAATTTTCTTTCATGATTAGGTATAAAACAGCACCCATCATCTGTCTATTTTTTGAAATGGAAAAATTTTATCTTCTGAAATATCAAAATGAATTTGAGTTTACCTCTCTTCGCAACAGTTTTGTTTTTTTAATTTATTTATAAAATAACCTGATTTATTCCATTTCCACTATTTTCCTTTTAACTCAAAATGCCATTATTTACGATTTAAGCGTAGTTTGTGTAATTTTTCAGGCAACAACGATCAGTGTGGTAATGTGATTTTAGAATAATAGCTTCAATGTGGGGTCTAATTAGTGTTTGGGTGTAAAATATACAAATTTTACTTATAAATTGTAACGTTGGCACCTCCGCATTATATATACCTGACAACAGACTACTAAGGTAATTTTTGTTACCATGGCAATTGGGTCTTAACATTCGCTGGTAATCTGGAACCTACATTGCTAAAGCGCAGGGAAACAGTTCATTGGTTTTAGTACAGACCCATGTAGTAACCTTGGCAACACACAAAATGTGACGTTTTCATTTGTCTATTTGGTGCTACATTGCCCCAGAAGTACGATCTCCTTCACTTTTGTAAACATTTATTGGGCACTATTAACCTACTTGGCGTATACAGTTCATTGTTGTCTTACAGTTTTGTTTTCGTTTTCTATATGCAGATCATTGCAGAGCTTCTATTTTGGTCACATTCCAGCACAAATCATAACGATGCAGTTGTATGACGCTAGCCCGAGGAACCACCAACTCGCAGGGTACACGGTATCTATTGTGCAATTGTTAAGCGATTTATTGGTTTTAACTTTTCTGAAATTTCGATCTTTCGTGACATTCACAACTGCTGCCACCTAATATAGTTGATATTTGTAATGGCTTTTGCAATATTCTGTTAGAAACTTGTTCAACTTGGAACTCTTATTAATGTTTTGTGTATTTTTGAGAGTAGAATCAGTTAATCGGAATCGAGTTGAAGGGAACCGGACCTTGTCCGAAGGGCCTCAAGGGCCTTAATTGTTGAATCATCAACTCTAGATGCACGTTTTTTCATGCTTTGATTTTCATAGCACATCGGAATCTTTCATGCGTACGATTTTGTTTTTTCGTGTGTAGAGTGAATGGTTATGCAAAACGATTTCTTACGGTTTTAACTTTTCTGAAATCTCGATCTTTGGTGTCATTCACAACTGCTGCCACAATAATATAGTTGATTTTCGTGAATGGCTTTTGCAATAATCCGTTAGAAACTCGTTCAAAAAGTTGGAACTCTTAATATTTTTATGTAATTTTTAGAGTAGAATTAGTAATTGAAGCGAGTTGAAAGGAACCGGACCTTGTCTTAAGGGCCGTAATTTGTTGCATCATCAACTCTAGATGCACGTTTTTTCATGCTTTGATTTTCATAGCACATCGGAATCTTTCATGCGTACGATTTTGTTTTTTCATGTGTAGAGTGAATTGTTATGTAAAACGATTTCTTACGGTTTTAACTTTTCTGAAATCTCGATTTTTGGTGTCATTCACAACTGCTGCCGCAATAATATAGTTGATATTCGTGAATGGCTTTTGCAATAATCCGTTAGAAACTCGTTCAACTTGGAACTCTTATTAATGTTTTTATGTATTTTTGAGAGTACAATTAGTAATTGGAAGCGAGTTGAAGGGAAACGGACCTTGTCTGAAGGGCCTTAAGGGCCGTAATTGGTTTGAATCATCAACTCTAGATGCACGTTTTTTCATGCTCTGATTTTCACAGCACATCGGAATCTTTCATGCGTACGAGTGTTAATTGTTGTTATACATTAACGAGAGCCGAAAACGGAAAGTACATTACATTGTCTTTAGCTTTTTACTTAATGACCAAGTTCGTCCGATTTTTATTCCCATGTAAAAATATTCAGTCGGACAATTCTGCAGTTAGTCCTTTTACTTAATCTCTCATTCACATAGTCGGAATAATGTTAGTCTGGTACCCGGACCAAAAATTTGACTAGACTGAATTCAGTCGTTGTATGTGGAGCGGGAACCAGTCTAGAATAATGTACAACTCGGGTATTAGCATTGCAGATAATCGGTTTAATTCATTCCTTTTACGCACTCGAAGAATCCACCTTAGAGCGCTCATAAGTGTTTCCCTTGAGCTTACCCCTCTTTAACAAATTTCAATTGTTTCAAAAACCCGGGAACAAACCTAGGTAATGTGGCAATGATAAGGGGAGTGCGCCTCTTTTTGATGTCCTAGGATGCACCCACGTTTCCTCCTATAAACAAAGATAAAATAAAGGAGGTTTTTCGTGGCCTCCGAGCGCCAGTAGTTTTTTACTGCTTGGACTGACGTCAAAAGCATTGCTATGTTCCTGGGCGAGTTCTCGATCCCAGAGATTTCTCTGATTGTCGTAGCACATGGAAATCTTTTATGCTTACGATTTCTGCCTTTTCGTGTTGTGTTCTAACAATCTCGATGAAAATTTTTCACATGATAGACCTTTTCGTTTTGTAAACACCAACAATTTACTAAACCAGTGTATTACTCTTACTATTACTTGTTCAAATGTAGCCTATGTTGTTTGAGTTGTTGAAAACCGGACGATGTCCGAAGAGCCTAAAGGGCTTGGTTCCAGATGGTTACCACAGGACATAATGTAAGCATTGAAGGCATGCTTATGCCCGAGAGCCACCGAGGTTTCTAAAGTTTTTAGTCATCGAGGCTGGTCCTGTGTTTTCTGTCATATTCGCTGTATAGTGACTTGGTTATATATTGTTTGTAGATTGGAGACATTCAGTTCATTGTGTACTGGAGCCGCGATCCCATGCTGTCTCAATAAAATAAGTTAAACTTATTTCATGTTCTGTGTGTGGTTATTTGAGTCTGTGTATAGAACGAAACTGTTTTTCATGCGTATGAGCGCAGCGAAGGAGCATTGAAAACACGGCTATGTGCTGCTTCGAACGGTGTACGTTTGTGAAGACAAAACATGACGCCAACTCCCGGCAAAAGAAAACGGAAATTCCTATTTGGTCGTCCGGGCTGTCCAGTGAAATCGTGAGCAGAAAATTGTAGATATCCTGAGTAGGAGAAGAGCGAATCGTTTGTGACAAAGTCGTGAGGCTCGCGCGTAGTTGCAACGGCTGGTAAAGCGTGTAACCCGTCTTTTTACCGTTTTTTGTTAATTTTGCACTTCTTTAGTAGATTACGGGATATTTTGATGATATTTTTTTCACAACGACCATCAAACAAGTATTGTCAATGCTGCTACATCTCTAAATCATGTAAACAGTAGGCCGGTGTGTACCTTTAACAGTTTAACAGTGCTACGCAGCTCCCTTGCACCGTACCGCTACCTGTACGATGCCATGCACCATATTGGCTTTACAGCGAGGCTGAATATACTAGATTGTATGACAAAGATTGGTTCGCGTCGTTGCTATGATGTCGACTGCTGTGGCGTTGGCTTATTATGCAGATGTAAATGGAAATTAATGAAATGAAAAAACACATTTGCTGTGGGTTGACAATCGTGTGAGTCGGTTGTCACAGAATAAAGTTCTGCCTAGACCTGTGCCATTGTTAACACTACAATTAAGCTCGCAGTATTATTCCCGCTTAGTGCTCCTTAAAATAAAAGGTACCGGGTATATACTCAAGAAACAGACATAGGGCCTGTAGTGCTAAACAAGTGCAACTCATACATTATTAGCTTGTGCAAAGAAAAAGAAAATGATCAAATGATGAAAAGCAGATATGAGCAAATGGCATTGCCTTGTAGTATGGGCACCGCCATTTTGTCCGAAAACTGGACTGTGTGCGAAAAGACATTTTTCATCCAGTTTTGGAAATAAATTGCAGCACTCGCATTACGAGGCATCACTGCAATTGCCATTCTTTGTTCATTTTCGCTTTCAGTGGGTTGTTTTACTTTTCTTTTGTGTAACAAGAAGGTACACAATGTCTGTTTCTTGGGTATATTTCTTTAATAATTTGGGGGCGGAGCAAGAGGCAGGGGTGGATGGAGGAGTGGGTGGATAGGGGAGTGGGTTTATGGTAAAGGGGCGTGTGGTACCAGATATTAAATACCAAAGCAGCAGCTAATTGACGGGGTTAATTTTTGTTTGTTTTTTTGTGCTGTATTAACACGGCCCTTTTTGCGTATAAATTTGATATGTGTGTGGTGTGGGGAAAAAAAGCAACATGGAGTGAAACGACACACTAAAAAAGACAGAATAAACTCGGAATAAAGGTGTTTTGTGATTCTGTAATTTTCGGTTGTCATTTCACTCCAAATTATCTACATAGTCATACCACTTTTTGTCAACAGGACCCACGCACGAAAAGGCCAAGTGTGATGAACCCACCCTTAGCAGTTCATTTAAAGAGGTCAGACCATCAAAAATATGCAGTGTTACACAATTACAGGTACAAAGTACCACAGACAAACATGGATAATATGAGGCATTATGTTTATAGCAAGGAAATTTGTAGGTCCAAACCCTTTGTTCTGCATTTTTTCAGGTTAATTTTTTTCAGGAAATCTGCAAAGTAGGACCTCTCAGCAGAAAGGTAACAATTTGGCAGTTCACAAAAGAAAAGCACTCAAGCATGTCATGCTCAATTTTAGGAACACTTTTTAATAGTAAACAAATTCATTTTTCTTGGTAATTGTTATTCGATCAGTATAACAAGGTTCCACTGTTCGAGATTAATCTAATTCTTAGGAGTGTGTATTGTGGACCGAGGAACGCTTACTATAGTACAAATGTATTCATTTTTTTTGAAAACAATTGTCACTTTATGACTAATGAATTTGAATAAAATATTGCAAAATATACACATATTAGAGTTTTAAATTGTCTGTGTAGGCCTATGTTAATTGCCGTAATTCCTCGTAATTATAATGCTAATGCAAACCAACTTAACGGCTTTTGTAGCCTATAATTTTCCAATGACCCGGAGTTGTTTACCTTAGTTAACAAGAAAAACTCAAAGTGTTAACAGCAATAACAAAAACCACATTTTATAATTTATTTCTGTCCAAGGTGGTACTTTCTGCAAGGTGGTAGTGCACGCAACATTTTTTTAAATGCAGGAATGTTTTAAAGCATTGATCTGATGCATGTATATGTGGCTGAAATTTATGTGGGCTAATTTACCAACATTCTTGATTGACGTTATTGCACTAGTCTGTAAAAATGTTTCATCTTTCAAATTATATATCGTTGGGTCTTTAAAATCATCCATGTGCATGCATTTCTTACTGGTGGCCTTTTACTTAGAAACCAAGTTGTGGTTATTCAGCTTCGGCCTCGCTCACACAATAAGACTCTGGACAAGTCTTATCAGTGTCAAAAAGGCGGTTACATTGAAGTCAGACTTGGTCAAGTCTAGCGGATAGCGGATTTCCCCGTACCAGTACCACCCAGAGAACGCTTTTTTACGTCACTGCGAGGGGAAAACGAGAGGTTTTGTACCTGTTTAACTTTTTAAAAGGAGACTATTAATAGGTTAGAGTTTAGGGGTTAAGGTTGGTTTAATAGAAGAGAGCTCGACTTGCAATCATAAGGTCCCTTGGTTCAAATCTCAGTGTTGTTTGTGATTCTTTGAAATTCCTCGGGTTTTTTTTCTCTAATACTAGTTAGTTTTGACTGTTTCCAAGATTGTCACTTGAGAAGTACGCCTATCAGTATCACTATCAGTCATTGGAAAAATTGGGGTGTAAAAAAAAAACACCCGGCCGGGCGCGAGCGGTGATTGTGAACGCCTAAGTTGTAAAGCAAGCCTTAATTGGCAAAAGTCTAACTTGGGACTTGATCACTACGTCCACGATCACGATCACTTACACGAGCCGAGACTATGATAAAAACTGGATCTATCCACCGGCCATGATGAATATGTTCCGATCATATCGCTGCATAATCCTGCGTTGTCTGCACATAGCTAGCTACAGGCATGCGCCAGGGACGCACGTGCTGTTTACATGAGTGTCATATGTCATGGCGGCCTCAGCAACAACGCGCGCGTACGAAACTACACTATACCCCTTGCAACTCCCGCGCGCGGATCTCGGTCGTGTGTGTGGGGGCGCAACACGCCTGCATTACGCGTAACGCGCGCGATCGAACAAAAACAACTTTACACAGCTAGCGGTGGCCACTGTAGGACGCGGTGGACACTGTAGGAAAGTGAATGCATAAACAAATTGATGAAACTGATTTCATTTTTAATTAAGCCAAAATTAAAGGCACAGGCTCGTCAGCAATGCCCGCCCGCCAAATGTGTGCCACGCAATACGCAGCTCCATAGCAAAGGCATGGAGCTGCGTGTTTCGAGCACGAATTTGGCGGGCGCGCATTGCTGACGAGCCTGTGCCTTTAAGCAGAATCTGTGGGAGAGGTGTTATAAAACAAATATTGACTGCTTTATCTCGTGGTATAGTAAAACTGGCCTCCCTCGGTGACCCACGGACAGAATAGAATGCTTCGTGGGTCACCTCGGGAGGCTAGTTTTACTATACCACTCGAAGCAGTCAATATTTGTATACTATCTACGACCTATGGTTACAGAGAAATACGACAAAACGTGTCAAATGTCAAAGGTCATGGCAAAAGGTCACATCTTTAACAATGCTCCGATTTTTATAAAAATAGGCTTAAATCTTGCCACAAGGATTAAAACACGAATAGTTTTTACTGCCTATTATATATCTGCAATTTACGACAGAGGTCAATGGGATTGACCTAGTTTGTCATTTATCTCAATAACCAAATAATTATAAGAGAGAGTGCCAACTACTTTTGTTGCGAACATTGTGGTAAGATGAAGAATTTGACCCTATTTTTATAGAAATTGAAAAAAACGTTAAAGATTTGACCTTTTGCGATGACCTTTGACATTTGACACGTTTTGTCTTGTAACCATAGGTCGTAGATAGTAGAAACTATACTAGTTTTAATGCTTGAGACAAGCCGGACAGTTTGGTTACCTTTTTACGGCAATCAAATCATTGTTCACTTTTGACCCCTGTATTATGCATTAATTTGGACAAAATAGTCTAAATAAAATCTGCAGTGTCACAGAGAAGAGAAAAAGAGCTGTGTACACTGAAGAGTAACCCCGATTCATCTACATTCTCCATACCAATAAAACTAATTGAAAGAGCTTTTCAAATTCTCCTGCATGGAAAATGGATCTCGATCTAACTTGGCAATGGTCGCACCCGGGGTCGTATTAAAAAAACTAGCATTTGCTTTTACTATAACACCATTTTTGAAGCATTTACTTACGTTTGTATCAATAAAAATTCAGCAAATGTTTTTTAACTAAAAAGGTTTTGGTAAAAATCGAAGTATTGTAGGCCTATGTTGCAAATATTTCACAGGCGAAGAAAATCCCTTGACTTGTTTGTATGTCTCCTATTTTGCTGTGACCAAGATTTAAATATTGGTTCTAAGACCTCAGGATATGAGCGTGCTGGGCGTAAAGAAATTTAGTTTTGTTCGTCACATAGACGAAATTCCTTCACGCACGCACCGTGCGTATATGGTCAACCACCTGGTTGAACCCTTTGTTCATATCACAATGATATAATTCCTTCACACATCCACCGTGCGTACCAGGTCAACCACCTGGTTGAGCCCTTTGTTCGTTTTCTTAGACAATTTCTTCACGCATACACGCTGCGTGCCAAGCACAGGTTCATCACCTGATGGTGATTTGATTATCAATGGACCGTTTTTTCTATTTAAGAGCGTCGTTTACAGAAAATCTTCACTTCAGGTTCATGCACTCATTGCTGAATGTTGCTAGTGTCCATTCTTCATACACTTTGTGTACTGCGTTTCCCTCCCACCCATCCCCCATCGACACTTCCCTTTGTTTTCTCGTTCATTTCAATTTTTCCCCCAGGCTTGCCAGGCCATAACTGCTTCAACTGCGGTATGCCGGGACATTGGTCACGGGTCTGCCCCTTTGCCACCACACATCAAAGCTTCCACCAGCAATCGGGAGCCAGATTCAGATACAACCCCTACAGCTACTATGGCAGCAGAAACGCCCCCGGACATTCCCCGATGCCCCATCGACCTCTCCTGCCCTCGATCGCCACCGCAACAACCGAGCTGTCCAAGCACGAGCCAGACCGACCCGTCTCATAGTACTCTTGGCAATAAATTTGATGACATTATCAAGGTACCTTGCGTTCATGATAACAATGATTTACCATCTGATAGTATCAATGTAAAAGGCAGATTACGAGCTCATAGCGATTTCTGGTCTAGTATTAACGCCCCCGACATGATTTTATCCATTATACAAGAAGGTCTTAGAATCTGGTTTTTGCAAGAACCGCCCTCCATGTTTTTCCCTAACAATGCATCAGCTCTGCGTCATCAATCTTTTGTTTCCGATTCCATTTCAGAGCTTCTAGCCTCAGAAAGAATAAAAGAGGTGGATTCGCCCTCTTACATAACCAGTCCTCTTTCCGTGGTAACTCGTGCCTCTAACAAAAACCGTTTAATTTTAGACCTGAGTCGGTTAAACTTGTACGTTCAGAAAGGCCATTTCAAAATTGACGATTGGAAGATTGCGCTTCAATATTTTAATTCCAATGCATTGCTTTTCTCCTTTGATTTAAAATCTGGATATCATCATGTCGAAATTCACCCACGTTTTCATAAGTTTTTGGGATTTGCTTGGTGTCTCGACGAGGTTCAAAGATACTTTCAGTTTACAGTTTTACCTTTTGGTTTGTCATCAGCCCCTTTAATCTTCACCAAAATCATGAAACCCCTTGTCACGCACTGGCGCTCCTGCGGCATCTTCATTACTTTGTATTTAGATGATGGTTTTATAATTGTACCTCAAACAGATACTTCTCGTGACTCCCATATGAAACAAGCCTCTGAAATTTCTTCCCATGTTAAATCAGATCTTTTAAAAGCGGGCTTTGTTTATAACATAACCAAAAGTTCATGGCTTCCGTCCACCTCCATAGTGTGGTTGGGTATGAATTGGGATTCGGCTTCCGGCACTCTTAAGGTTCTATATCGGCGCATTGGTAAACTAAATCACTCGATTTCGGCATTGAGACATTCTCGGGTTTGCATTGTTAGAGATCTCCATTCCATAGTTGGTCAGATCATCTCCCTATCCCCCGTAGCAGGCAATATTACTAGACTAATGTCCAGACATTGCCAATCCCTCATCGCCGAAGCCAATAATGAAAACCAGTTCACCTTCCTCACTGATTCGTGTCTTGAGGAACTTGTATTTTGGCAAGACAATGCTCCCCGTCTTAACAACAGGTTTCTTTTTCTCTCTCCTAAGGTTAACAAGATTATTTTTTTCTGACGCCAGTGCTTCTGCATCTGGTGCTGTAGTCTTGAATGATGACCATATAGCTCACAAGAACCTTTCAGCTCAAGACAAGGCTAAAAGTTCCACCTGGCGAGAACTTGACTCAATTTTGTTTTCCCTTAAATCTTTTTTACCTTTTGTTGCAAATTCCCGGGTTAAGATTTTCACAGACAATCGAGCAGCCGCTGAAATCGGTGAGATAGGAAGCATGAATTCAGAACTCCAATCCATAGCTTTCAATATTTTCGAGTTTTGTCTTTCCCACCGAATCGGTATAGAATTCACTTGGATTCCTCGCTCCGCTAACGAGAGAGCCGATTTCATCAGCAAAATTATAGATGTTGATGATTGGGGTATTTCAGACATCTTTTTTGATCTTATCAACAACGCATGGGGTCCTTTCACTGTAGATTGTTTTGCCACATACTACATGTACAATGCCAAATTACCCCGTTTTTTCTCTAGGTATTGGAATCCTGGGGCTGAGGCCGTTGACGCGTTTGCCCAAGATTGGTCACATTATCTACCTTTGCTAGTACCACCAGTGTCTCTGATCCCTTCAGTTTTGGCACACTTGCGCTCTTGTCAAGGGTCGGGGGTACTTGTATTTCCATGGTGGCCTTCTAATTCGTTTTGGCCCATCTTGTGGAAAACATTTCGGCCGTTCATTCATGATCTAGTAACCATGCCAGGAAGCCAAGCACTAGTGCACGGTAGAAACACCAACTCCCTACTCGGTTCGCCTAATTTTCAAGGTTTGATGGCTGCTGTTAAATTAGTTTGTACTTAATCTAGATTGTATTTATGTATTGTCTAATTCTCTATTTATTTCTGTTTATGCTCTCGTACAGATCATTTTGAAGCAACCATTTTGGAATAACTTTCCTTCGGCCAACGCGGTGTCTACCAAGCAGTTGTTATATGAGGCTATCGCCACCAAAGCGGGTGGGACATGTCATGCTTATTTCTATAAATGTCGTAATTTCATAAATTGGTTGAATTCTCATAATATCCCCTTTTTGTTTCCTGTTCGAGAGCAAATTCTCATTGCATATCTTTCCGAAATCAGAGCATCATCCCATTCAGATAGTGTCATTACGACAACTGCTTCCGCAATTAAATGGCTTCACTCTCTCATGAACATTAAAGACAATCCAATTGATTCTCCTATAGTTCAGCAAATTATGGTAAGTTCCAGAATTTCTTCATCGCCCTCCAGTTCAGAAAAACCCATTATCTCTCGAACTACTCAACAATATCCTGGTTAAATTTGCTTGCGATGACTGTTCACTTATCCAGCTGAGAACGGCTTGTTATGTTGGTCTCAAGTACGCACTGTTATTTAGGCACTCCGAAATCGCGGAAATAAAAGCCAGCCATCTTACTTTACTACCCGACAACCAAGGTCTCAAAATTTTTATTCCCAAGTCTAAGACCGATGTATTTAGACAAGGAAATTTTGCCTTTCTTCCGCATTCCGAAGACACGTTCTCCCCTTATGTCATTTTGTTTAAATTCATGAATAAGTGCGGTTAGTATCAACTTTTATATTCACACCTCTCACTTTCTGTTCTTCTTCAGTTTCATAAACGTACACAGAACAAGCCGTGAACTCTTCTTAGACGCTCTCAAATCTGTCGGAATCTCTGATGTAAGCAAGTTTGGTCTTCACAGCATGCGTTCTGGAGGTGCAACTCGTCTGGCCAATAACAATATACCGGAAGAGTTGATCCTCCAGCACGGTCGTTGGAAGACCACCTAAGCAAAAAACAGATAGTCGATAGAGACGTTTCCCAACGTCTTCAAGTTGCCAAATCCGTATTGAGCTAAATTGCAAATTTGAATTTAACAATACAGTCGTACACTGACAATACAGGAATTTAAGGTCTTGCATTTTTCAGTCTTGAAAACAAGAACAATTAAAATATTGACCCTTTAATTTTTGGCTAGTTGTAAGCATCGCTATGCATTCAGTTTCTGATTGTATTGTACTCTACATCAATAAATACTGTAAAATGTTTTCATACTCCGAACCTACTTTTGTATCTAAAGGCCAACGAGGCCTAGTATTAATTAGTGCGAGTATGATTTTTCCTTTCCCCAAGTTCAGGGAACACGTCTAGTTCGGCCAAACAGGCTATGTTTAAACAACATGCTTATCTTTTCATTTTTTGTTTACGACAATTTGTTCCTAAAGGCCAACGAGGCCAAGTGTTATATTAGTATGAGTATTAATTTTCTTTTCCCCGAGTTGAGGGATCACGTTCAGTCGGGCTAATAAGGTCAACCTTGTCTATTTTTCTGGCGAAGACTCACGCCGAGTTTATAAGGCCCAGTTTAGCATGATTATCATCGATTATGTCGAATATTTCCTATAGTAGATCAAGTCCAGATAACATGTTTTATAAAGTGACGTCGCGGGCTCGCGCTCAGTCGGGCCATCGAGGCCTATACATAATTCTACCTCACCATTACCTCCATTCGGACTCACGTGAGATTGTATTGTTTAGTAGCTAGCGGTATGCCACATTTGAAAGAAAAGAATGCAATTCATGCCCGTGTGCCCCTATAAATGGCCCAACCACGGGCGTACTCACCAGTGGGGCGGTCGGGTTGGCGTACGGGTTCTTTCCTCGCCTTTCACCTCTGGGGTCCCGGGTTCGAATCCGGGGCGTGTATGTGGATTGGGTTTGCAGTCCCTACTTGACCGCGTGGGTTTTCCCCTGGGGAATTTCTCTGGGGGTTTTCCTCCCACTTCTAAAACTGCAACTCCTTCTTCGTCATCTGAAGTTGATAATATAGTATAGTTAAAGCTAAAACCGTATAGTTGATGGCATAAAGGGCCTTAGTTGCCGAAGATGCCATAAAATATACAACAACAACAACTACTCACCAGTGTATTTTTAGTGGCTTTCGCGTGTACATCGGTGCGCTATTTCGCATGCGCAACGCTCTAGCCAGCCGCAAACATTTAATATCGGACCACGACTCGGACTGTGGCCAGCTCTGTCATGGCAAATGAGTACGGAAGCTTAAATGACCATCCGCGTTACGGAGATAATTTATCGCGGAAACACTGATTTCTGTGATAATAACACGGAATTCCCCGATAGCCTTTCTCGGAAACACGTATTACCGAGATACCATATCTCGGAAACACGTACTACCGAGATACCGTATCTCGGAAACACGGTTTACCAAGATAGCGTATCTCGGAAACACGGATTGCCGGGATACCGTATCTCGGATACACGAATTACCGAGATACCGTATCTCGGAAACACGTATTACCGAGATACCGTATCTCGGAAACACGGTTTACCGAGATACCGTATCTCGGAAACACGTATTACTGAGATACCGTATCTCTGAAACACGTACTACCGAGATACCGTATCTCGGAAACGCGGTTTACCGAGATAGCGTATCTCGGAAACACGGTTTACCGAGATACAGTATCTTGGAAACACGGTTTACCGAGATACAGTATCTTGGAAACACGTATCTTGGTATCTTGGAATCAAATCATAATTTGTGAGAACTTACAAAGATGTAGATCAGCCACATAGGAATGCACACAACCATGTTTGTGTTCGATCAGTAGTACGCAGCTCTGGAAGTGCCTTCCGACTTGTTGAGATCCCGTGATAATTTATCGCAGGATGACAACATATTCAGCGCAAAATGTCGTCATCCCGTGATAATTATCTCAGGAAGACGACATCCAGGGCTGCTTTCGAGCGCTCGTCCCTGGTGCACCTTGGCGTTGGGAACGTTACGTCACACACATGCGTACACACAATCGCGCTCGAAAGCGTTATCGGGATCCCTGGTGCACCACGGTCATTTAAAATTACATCCTCGCTAATAAAAGCTTAGTTTTCCACAAAATTAATCACAGGTATCTGATGAAAATAAATCATGAAAATATTTACAACATTTGCATTCGATGTGGAAGCTTGAACATTCAAAATATCAACCCAACTTTCCAGAATCGTTCTACGACGCGCCAGTCATTTTTGCCGATTCATGCATGAGTACGCGCATCTGCGCATGTCTCCCAGTTGTCCCAACGACTCGGAGGTCGGGAGCAGTTGGTGCCACCATCTGGTGCACCAACATGTTTTCGGGCGAGCACCACGGAGCACCAGGGATCCCTGGTGCCGCGCTCGAAAGCAGCCCAGAATGTATGATGACGACATCCCGAGACATTTTTTTATGGGATGGCGACATCCGAAATGTAGGATGACGACATCCGAAATGTAGGATGACGACATCACGAGATAACATATTACGGGATGACGACATCCGAAATGTGAGATGACGACATCCCGATATAATGTATTACGGGATGACGACATCCCGAGATAATTTATAACGGGATGACGACATCCCGAGATAAAATATCGCGGGATGACGACATCAAAAATATAGGATGACGACATCCCGAGATATTTTATCACGGGATGACGACATCCGAAATGTAGGATGACGACATCCCGATATAATGTATTACGGGATGACGCCATCCGAAATGTAGGATGACGACATCTCGAGATAATTTAACACGGGATGACGACATCCAAAATATAGGATGACGACATCCCTAGATATTTTATCACGGGATGAGGACATTCAAAATATAGGGTGACGACATCCCGAGATAATTTATTTTGGAATGACGACATCCAGAATATAGGATGACGACATCCCTAGATATTTTATCATGGGGTGACGACACCTAGGCTGCGTTCGGGCGTGTACTCGTGTTAACACGAGTTATACTCCTGCGCGCGTGAACGGCAAGAATAACGACACTCGGGTCAGTGAGAGTATGCTCTCACTACTCCCCAACAAATGGGGAGTGTGCTCGTACTCCTGTCAAGTGTCATGTGATTTGTACGAAGATGGTGGAATATGGGTGGGATTTTTGGTGAATTTGCTCAACGTGTCAACTGAATAACTGAAACAATAACTCACTAAGGTTTGTTTTAGACGGCATCAAAGGTTCTCACGACTTACGGCCTGTATTTCCTCAGTTTCTTGTGAGCAATGAAACGGCATTTTTTGTGCAGTGATGGCATAAGACGTCCATCTTCACTGATTGCCATTCGCGCACGCGGACTGCGGACTTGCCGTTCGCGTTATGTGACCCGAGTGCAATGCGCACGCATTACTCCCGAGTAACGAGAACTGCACGCCCGAACGCAGCCCTATAGTTGAAGTGAAACGCCGATTCGGCCGAAACAGCGGCCCGCTGTTTCAGCCGCCGATTCAGCCGCACATTCGAAAATGATGAAACATCCAGTATACATACATCAGAGGATGTTTACCACACGGGGATGAGGTCAGAACAATTTCATCATTTTACTACGTGTCCGAACAGACTTCTCTTCAACTTAACAATTATAATTGATTCTGATCCAGGACACACCTAATTTTGGTTTCAGCTTCAGCCGCTCACTAATTAGTACCTAATTAAGGAGTTAAAGGGACCCTTCCGCAAGGGGCTAAAAAGTGAGAATTTTTCTACAAAACATTTGAACATACATCTTTAAAACAATTTGTTTCCTTCATGTTGTACAAATTAACAACTTTTAATGCATTTTCTAATTGATTCTAGTCCCGGGCACACTCAATTTTGGTTTAAGCTTCAACCGCACGTTGTTTAGTATATAATTAAGGAGTGAATATTTTTCACCAAAATATTCGAACGCACAACTTTAAAACAATTTGTTTCCTAAGCTTTATGTTTTGTCAATTAACAACTTTTAACGTATTTTCTAATTTACTCTAGTCTCAGGTGCACTTATTTTATTTTCAGCTTCAGCCGCACATTATTTAGTACCTAATAACGAGTGAAAGGGACCTTCAGCAAAGAAGCTAAAAATTGATGATTTTTTTAAAACATTTTCGAACGCGCAACTTTAACTTTGTTCCCTTCATATTGTAAAAATGTACAACTTTTAATGCATTTTCTGATTGATTCTACTCCCGGGCACACTGATAATTTTGGTTTCAGCCTCAGCCGCACATTATTTAGGACTTAAATACAAGGAGTTAAAAACTATAAAAAGTAAAGAATTTCCCCAAAATATTCGAACGCACAACTTTAAAACATTTTGTTTCCTTCCTTTTGTACAAATTAACAACTATTAATGCATTTTCTAATTTATTGTCGTTTCGGAAACACTTAATTTTGGTTTCAGCTTCAACCGGTGTTGACTAATATAGGTTTCCCCGGACAAATTTGGAAAATGTGTACATTTGTTAGTAAAAGAAGCATTCGTTTTCGTGCGAAATAGAAATCCCTGTTTGTATTTAACAAATGATAATTCTATTTCCACGAAGGTACATTCAGTCGTAAAAAATCAGCATGCGATTTCCCGAATGTGCGTGAATTTAGCCTAATGGCATTTCATTTCAGCTCGAAATCGAAGGCACTTCCGCAATCCTTTTAATTTATCATCAATCTATTTCGCTATAACGAGCAGCCGATTTCCCGCGCAGTATTACTTAACGTATGCCTGGCCATTTGCAGATGAACATGTATTAATGCATTGGTTCTGCGACAGGTCATTGGTGGATAGATGATCTAACTGATAAAATGAGAGAGAACTTTAAGGAATGCAGAAAGACATATATACAATTAAAACAAATAACCAACAATGGTACCGTGGCCGAGTGATTTAGGTCACTGACTCGCAATACTCGGGTGAAAACTTGAAGTTGTGGGTTCGATACCCAGCTGGGGTACCTGTGCCCTTGAGCACATTTGCTCAATTTTTCGGAAGGGATGTAAGGCCGTTGGTCCAGTGTGTTGTGTAACGCACTTAAAAGATCCCAGAGCATTATTTTGTGAATAGTTAGAGGATTCTTGGTGTATCTGGCCGTCGGCTGCCAATGGCGCCACCCACCCATGCATATCGATGTTTAGGTGGAAGACACTTGTAAGATTCATGTAAATTTAGCCTACGCGCTGCGAATTGAAGTTCATTAAACCCATTAAATAAAGTATGTTTTCCGCACATTTTAATTTTTTTCATTCAAATTCATATCCGGTTAACTTTAATTTCGTCCCAAGACGAGTGAAACACACAAATGTTACAATTGATTTGGTCTTTGGTCTTTCCAATTTATCAATGGTCAACCATCCAATTTTAACAGTTTTCCATCCAATGTAGTAAGATTTCAATTCAATTCGTCTCGACTGACGATCATCTACATCACGTAAGGTTTGAATTCGTCTTTGTTTATCCCATTTCATAAATTTATCGCTGAAATTTGTCGGAAGTTCAAAATGAATTGGCAAGCTTTTTAAGGACATCTCTGAAGGTCAATTCCTTGCACTTGCTCTCTTGTTTCCGAATCTTCAACAAACTTAACGTCAATGTTATATACAGGCCGACGTCAGGCAGCCGTAATCTATGCATGTAAAAATTGCATGTTAAATATGAATACGTGGAAATATCCAATGTTATCATGCAATCAAATAACTTATAAGAAACAAATTCAAATGAAATATAAGTGAAATTGATTTCCTAATGACGAAATTGTTCCTTTCGTCGTACGCTTGGCAGCTGCTGACGACGAAATAAAATGATCTTTTTTGAAAAAGTGTGAAAATGTACGAAATGATTTGGACAAATTGGACCGATTACGAAATTAAATATGAGAAATACAAAGTTGTGAATTTTCGAGACGAAATTTAAGTTAACTGGTTATTAATTTGAATGAGAAAAATGTTTTAAAGTGTGCGGGAAACCTATAAATACTCCTCATATGTCATCATTCTCATGATACACGCTTGTTGGACAAAAAATGTTCATCAACTAAATAAATGGTGGAATAGTTAACTCTTTCGACATCTAATAAAATACCCAACAGTTAGTCAAATTGTCCCCTACCAACATTTCGGCATGTAGCATACCTCAACAGTTGGGTAATGTTATATGCGTTATTTTGTTGGGTATTTTGAGGATAACCGGCTGACTTGCTCAGCAACTGGACAAAATATCATCCACACTACACCATTTGTTGCCGTGGGAACTAAAATTCAATTTCAATTGACATAAATTTATACACAGTTTTTACACAGTTTACGACGATTCTTATAAAGGTTTCTCTTGAGAAGTAAAACTTGCAAAAACTTAATTGATTTTGCTTTTTATTGTGAACATTTTAAGAATGTTCCAGTTAGAGGTATAGCAAAATAGGTAAATCAGGATTATTTCGGGAAAGTGAAACCTACTCATAGAGTGAAAATCACTCGTTCAAGAGCAAAGGGACAGCTCGTTTTCGACTGATAATGTCACTCTTTTTAGTGGAGATTTCACTCATTTAGAGTGAGTTTTAACTCGCTTCTAGAGTGAAAAAGCACTCTAAAAGAGCGAAATATAGGACAATTTTGGAAAACGTGTACAATTGTTAGTAAAAGAAGCATTCGTTTACGTGCGAAATAGAATGAACGTTTGAAATCCCTGTTTCTATTTAACAAATGATAATTCTATTTCCATGAAGGTACATTCAGCATACGATTTCCCGAATGTGCGTTAATTTAGCATTTGATTTTAGCTCGAAATCGAAGGCACATCCGCAATCCTGTATTCCTTGTAATTTATCATCAATCTATTTCGCTAACGTGCAGCCGATTTCCCGCGCAGTGTTATTTCGCGTATGGCACAACCATTCTCATCCTCTTGCAACAGTGCCCCTTTAACGCACTCCCTCACTCCTGCGTACAGTGGCCCTGTTGAAAAAGGCCCCATTTGGCGGTGGGACTAGCGACAGAAATCTTGTCGCCTCTCTAGACCAATCATGAGGCTTGTTATATGTGGCGTTCGGTGTTTCCACGATCGACCTTGTTACCAGTGCCACACGTGCGCGCAGTTTGTAAACACGGTCCATGTCCGATCTAACGCGCTCGCCGATTGGTCGCTATTTCTATTGAACAGGACATTACGTTACTCGTTCCGCATCCCTCTGATTAATTTTGTTAAAAAAATGCGTAGTAGACACAAATGTTGCAGGAATTATCGATATGATTAGGCCTAACGTGACAAAGAACAACAACTCAAACAAATTTGTAGAAAATATAGATATTTGGAATTTTGACCAAAACATGACTAATTTCATTTAATTACATCAAAATGACTGGGGCGTGAGTTGGCTCAAGACAACAGCCGGCTCACACCACAAATGTGCGTGTATTTCCTCAGGGTATTGTTACGTCGCTTTGCAGAGTGGAAATTCCCTGAGATCTCAGGATGAACCATTCTCAGACATACATGTATTCTGATGCCGCTTTCCCGTTCCCCTATCCTTGTGGAGACATGGCTTTGTTCTCGTGCACAAACTCTGATGAATGGCTAGAATTTGGTTTAAAAATCGTCATAGCACTCCTATTTAAACCAGATTTTTTTTCTCGGGCTGAAATTTCGACCGTACTTTCCTTATTTTATACACTAGAATTTGTAGCGACCAGAATATTTTGGAAATCCCTCTTTTTTGAGTAAAATCCATATTTCTATTTAGTGCCATCCTTGTGGAGACCTTTAGAATTGCCTTGTGGGGACCTTTACATTCTTTTGTTGCCTATATAACCCATGTCAAGACAGGGTACCGAAAACGGGTCGCCTTGGTACTTAGACAGGTCATTGGTGGATAGATGATCGAACTGATAAAATGAGAGAGAACTTTATGGAATGCAGAAAGACATAAATATTAAATTAAGACAAAGAACGCAATATAAACTCCCCTGATATCATGTAACCCGACACGCCAGTTGGCCAAAAATAATATATAGTTAACTTATCCGACATCTGGGCAAAACATTGCCCATAAACATTGGGCAAATAAAATATAATGTAGCATTCCTCAACAGTTGGGTAATGTAAGGCGTGATTTTGTTGGGCATTTTGTGGATAACCGTTATTTTTGGTAAAAAAATTGCTGACTTGCTCAACAACAGGACAACATATATCCCACACTGTATGGACAACATTTGTTGCCGTGGTAACTAAAATATCAATGTTGTGTTGGAAGATTCAACGTCTGACTGACATGCCAATGTTATATTGTCATAAAACAATCAATTTACACACTTTATACGTATACGTATACAGACATCTTGAATACAGCAATAGACTATGTAAGTTGACCTCGCGAACGTACGAGACCGCGCGAGACCACTGTTATTTCCGGGCACAAGACCCTATCTCTTCAACGCACGTCGCGAGCGAAATTCTTGGATTATTTTGTTTACGCAGGTTTTTGTAAACTCAGACGGCCCAAAACGCGTATTTCTAAATAAAATCTTGCATTTCAATTGATGAAGTGGGGTAAATAATCAAAAATAAGCAATCGAAATGTAAACATTCACGATCTTTTCTGAGCCGACAAGTCAATCTCTGAAGATCGTAAACTACATGCAGCAAAAGATATGCAACACGCACATGTAGGAGCCGACGTACGTAGGCCCACAGTGTACAAACAGACCTCGCTAGTGATAGGCGAAACGCCATCTACCAAAAGTAGAGCTTGCAGACTTTTGTTTTAGAGTGCCCAAGTTCGAAGCATTCATTTTTACATGAATCCACACTTGGGTCATCCATTCCAAATTGGATGAAGAATATGCTAGCAGAGAAATTTATTCAGGTCACGAAATTTTAATAAATTGTTATCGTTTTTAGAGATAATTATGCATGTATTATATATTGTAAAAAAAACATTTTAGTTACCCGAATCACTTTCGGGTCGGTTCTATACTTAAGATTGGACATAAAAATTTATATACAAAAAACAAAATCCCGCCCGTGTTATAGGAATAGGCGTTTTAGTCGTGTTGTGCCCGGAAGCTCAGATTTGACCTTTGCCGCGAGACTTACATAGTCTATTGAAACATAATTGATTTCTGGTTTTTTTTTTAAACATTTTAAAATGTTCCAGAGGTATAGACAAATAAGTAAATCATGGTTATTTCGGGAAAGTGAAAACTACTGCTCCCTCGGCGTTGGATGTTCAGGACTACCCCTCTCAGTTTCACGTGTGGAGATTGTCCCAATCTTCAAAAAATTGTGGACTAGTAGTTTTTACTACTTGCCCTCAAACCATGTTGTAGTTTGTAGAGGAGTAGGCATGCACGGATGTGTACTACATTTGCACATACACTGTTGCAGTTCAGTGCAACCGGTCGCCGGCTGCAAAACAATGATGCACTCTTTACAAATCCCCAAATTTACTCTTCAAAACGTTATCACTGCTATTCCTGAAATCAAAATTCGGGCTTAAGATATCATCAAAAATGCGTTTTAACACAACACGTTTTAGCATGTTTTCCTTTACAAAGATCATTTTGATTCATCTTATGAATAAAAGAACAAACAAAATGATGCTTAATTATGTCTACAATACATTGATTAATTAATCAATCGAAGTTGTATTTTGATATGTATAGGCCTGTATACTTTATTTAAATTGAATGCAAAATATTTTTTATTTAATTCATAACAAATGAAAAGGAATATTAAATTCAGCCCGTATCGCAATAAAAACGTTTTTTTTTGCGAATTGGATTCCACATTCGTAATAAATGGCAACGTAAAGTGAAACCAAAAGCCTAATAACGTATTTGTAATCCTTTAAATAAAACGTTCTGCACATTCGTTTATTTGGATGACGCAAAATGAAATCAAATGCTAGTTATTCTGACTGCTGGATGACCCCCTGGAGCGGGGTCTTCAGTTCCTCCCCGTTTTCGAGGATGCCAAGTCCATTTATGACACTTTCAAAGTGACCGGAAGTGGCTATCACTGACTTCCGGTGATCGTATACCATTACCATTTTCATCCAAATCAGATTCAATGACATTTTCACACCACCCTCTGAACATTTTGCTACCATGGAGCCATATTGCTGAAACCTAAGACACTACGTTCACATATCAAGCTTTAAGATTGACGCTGTCATGACGTGATAGTCATTAATTTAAAAAAACTGGTTTGGTGCACTTTGTGATATTGTGGCGAAATCGGGAAGACGTGGAAACTAAGACCAAGAGAAATCCCACCGCTGCTACTATTGTGGCAAAAATAAGTGGGGGAGACCGATTTCCTGGGATCGGTCAGCCGATACGGTATCCGACGATACCCCAATGTAGTGCTGCCAGCCTGCCACCAGGCGAAAACCTAAACTGACGGAGTTCTACCTCTCCATTTAAGCTTTCGAAGGCGGTTAATGTGGGTCCGGTTACAACCAATCGTAGCAAGTCTTACAGGTCTTCAGTTCCCCCTCCCCTTATTTTCGGCAATAATGGACCGATTTACACAATATTATGGTCGTTTTAAGATGTTGTTTTTAAGGATGCCAAGTTCATTTGTAACACTTTCAAAGTGACGGGAAGTGGCTATCGAAACCTCCGTTAAAGAGACCAACCATCTCCAGTGACGCCATGGTTAGACGTCATACTTGACGTCTAGTAATAATAAACCTAGACATAAAATATTTATTTTTAAGGGTTTGAATGCACTTGAAGTTGACAAGCGCATTTTTTGTGTGATCTGACCATCCTGTTACAAGGAAATAATATGTTGCGGATTTCTCGTGTGTTACTTCAGATATAGGAGGCTGAGGAAGACTTGAGGTTCATGTACACCATCACCATGGTCGTAGAAAAACATTATTTTTATCATAGTGGATTTGTTATACATCCAAATGCTTTCAAACTTGCCACAGTTAGTTGTCAGTATTAGCATAATACGAGTCACTACTCCATGTCGCCGCTAAGGGGCGCTATTTTTATGTTTTCCCCAAATTGTGTGATTTTTGTCCAAAAATTTGACTTTCTAATCTGCAGTAAACTGCATGTGTCTTGTTTTTTGTCGGCTGTATTTGATCTGTAGATGTAATGGGTGAAATGTTGAGGACTCATTGAGTTTACATTTAAGGTGAAATCTCCCTCATGTATTAATTTTGGATTATAATATATATGTAGGCCCCCTATACAGTGTATATAAAAAAGTCGGACTCATCAGGAATAAATTGTACAAATATACATGCTTTCTTTTAAGTTTGTTTCCTCCATACAAAAAGGCCTGCCCTTTACATGCGGCACAGATAAAGATGAGATGAACTGATAACCGGCAAAAGCTTTAAAGGTGTATGTGACATGGAAATTACTACTGCTTTAAACATATAAATAGAGCAGTGTATTAAATTGCACGTAGTTTTTTGTTTTTTTGGTGGTCCGTTTCTTCCATGAACATTCTATTCAACTTTATACAGCACAGATAAAGATGAAATGGACCCTATTTACCGATAACTGACAAAAGCTTTAAAGGTGTATGTGTCGTGAATTAATACTCACGATTTATAATCGTGTAGTATAATAATAAAAGTCACGGGTTTCAAACTGATTAGTTATACATGTGTTTTTTGTGGTGGTCCGTTTCCTTCTTGAACATGGTATGGTGCCGATAATTTTTAAAAGCTTCAACGTGCGTTTGTCATTCGATTGATAATTAAAAGGGAACTATAACCCTCTCAGTTGGCAGAAATTCCGTGACTGCAACCATATAATAGAAGTTGCTTAATGCCATTCAGCGGGAATTAGTCAAGAAAAATAAAGAATTCACTCAGGAAATCGCGACCATGGTTTAAGCAACCATCCTAGGATGTGCCCGCTGCTTTGTTTTTCAATCCAAAGTTAAATGTACATTTTGCCCGCGGTTAGGTGATTTTTGGAGGTATGCCAAAACAAGGCTGTTGCAGATGTCCTGTTTAATGTATTTGACAGTTTGTGATCTCATTCTGTGTCACGTAAAGTTTAATAAAATACTTTTGAGCGTTTACACTTGACAAGAAAAGGGGTATCCGCAACTTGAAAACGGATGTAATTGCCCTTTTTAGTGTATGCAAAATAATACGTAATGTGCCATTACGTTTGTTTTTGACTTTTTAGAACGTTTTTTCCACTTAAAAGAAAGGCACTGTGGCAAACAAATAATATTTTTGAAAAATGGGGCCGTATTTTAGCAAACACAAATAGCTCAATTGGTATAGGTCGTCTGCACGTTGAGCAGAAGGTCCGCAGTTCGAATCCTGGTGGAGCCAAGTTGCTTTTCACTGCATCCAGATTTCCAAAACTCATGGACATTTGTCAACAATTGTATCTAATTTATTCACCCCGGCGCGGCCCGGCGGTCCCTGGATTATAATCCCTAAAAAAAAATCTTAAGACGAAGCTTAATATTTCTAGGCCTCTTACAAATTTTGGCCCATCGCCTATATTACGATTGCAGTCACAGAATTATTAATTGCTAACGGGGATAGACCTACCGACTGCAAATGGGTTCCTTTTTCCTTCTCAATCATAAAGGCAATACACGTTGGCACGGCCAGGGCACTGAGCTTTATTGAGCCAGTGTGGATCGGGATCTAGTCTATTGTAATCCTAACTCGTGTCCAGATTAACGCGACGACACTGCATTTTGCAATGGCAGCGATAGCTCGAGGTTGCGAAAAACCGCGCGAGAAAGCTGCTTAAATAGTCATTTTTTCTGACCTTTATTTCTACGTTACGTGCAAATGGTTCAAATGTGAACAAGTCAAATAATATTCAGCATGTCTCAAACTACCGGGTACTTATATCCAAAAAATAAAGTTGCCCCTGACAAGTTAAGACGAAACTGCAAGATACGGGCCTTTGGCCCATGGCCTAATATGAAAAAGCTGATAAAATTTCATCATCTGCTTGAGACAAGTGGTCTTGTAGGGGTGGGTGCTGGATGACTCGGTGAGGGCTTAGATCACCCAGGGGTCGGAAAATTTGAACCCCACAATTTTTCCACTATTTGACGTCAAATCAACTCAACGAAGCAAACAAAGAAAACAAAAATCAATTTTAGCACGATGAGGGCAAGTAGTGAAACCTACTGGTCCAAAGATTTTTGAAGATTAGGACAACCTCCACAGGTGAAACTGAGAGGGATAGTCCTATACATCCAACATCGAGGAGGAGTAGTTTTCACTTTCCTGAAATAACCCTGATTTACCTATTTTGCTATACCTCAATTACGAAATCAATTAAGTTTTTGCAAGTTTGACTTCAAGAGAAACCTGTAAAACAATCGTTGTACTTACTGCTGTATTCAAGATGTTTATATTCGTCAAGTGTGCATAAATTGATGTTTTACGACAACACTGAAAACTTTATTTCGTCAATTGACACAAAAAAATTAGTCATACACTGGGTCTTATATGACTAATTTCTAATTAGTCATACGTGGTTTGAATTGACTAATTTTAATTAGTCATGAAAAAGGGTCTTATCTGCCTAATTAAAAAAAAAATTAGTCATGCGGGAAAATTAATTTGTCATGCGGGAAAATTAATTAGTCTTGCACACAAATTTATTAGTCCTGCAGAAAAATTAAATAGTCCTGCAGTAAAATTAATTAGTAATGTCAGTTAGTCAGCCTGACAAACTTACTTTGTCACGTGCAATACACGGTGTGTTTCGTATAACGGACTGAAATAGGCCTACGCAGAATACGTGCAATGACTGCACGGTGTGTTGTGTTAATGCAACAAAGACATCCGCAGTTTGATGACGATAATGGGGACAACAAAAATGGAAGAGGCAACGATGTACCCAGAAAAAAACATCCAGTTACTATTCGTAGCTTATTTTGTAAACTTACTTCGAACTGCGGCGAGGAAAGGAGTCCAACCTGGGCTGACCTAAAATTACGAATACGTTCTGAGTTGTCCTTACAGACTATTTGTGTCAATACACGGATGTTGGGACCCGAGGCACGGCCTCAACTATATGTCTTTACTCCGACACACGACATAGTTTGAAACATGCAAACCAATGTTTGCTTTAGAAATCTCAGAGTCCCGCACAATTCTTTGGTGTCACACAAAACCCGTCACACGCTTACCTTTCCAGAGTAACGTCACAGAATGTTCAGTCCAGTCAAACACGACTTCATTTTACGGTGCACGGTTCGCATGTAATGGCGTCGCACAGCTGCACGAAAACAAGAACTGAAGATTTATTTTCCCCGACTGATTTCATGACTAACCTTTTATTACATTATCAATGGAAAGAATATTCCCGCCGAAACTCATGACTAATTAAATTAGTCATGAGTTTCGGCTGGATTATTCTTGCCATTAGTAATGCAATAAAAAGTTAGTCATGCAATTAGTCATTGGAAAATAAATCGTCAGTTTTTGTTTTACGTGACAATACAAATTAGTCAAAAGACGATCATCACATTTGTCAGTCGTTCAGATTAGTCTTCCGCTAATATTAATTTGTGCTGCAAATTTCCAACCAAGTTTTAATTCGTCATGCACCAACAAAGATTTGTCATGCACCAACAAAATGTTGTCAACTGACAAATTGTATACATGACTAATAATTTTGCCCTTGTTTGACTAATTTTCCACTGTGATTGACTAAATAAAGTTTTCAGTGAAGAACATATTGATTATTGATGTCGATTGAAGTTGAATCTTTCATCATGGCATTGATATTTTAGTTCCCACGGCAACACATGTTGTCCATAGTGTGGATGATATTTTGTCCAGTTTTTGAGCAAGTCAGCCATTTTTTAACCAACGGCTATCCTCAAAATATCCAACAAAATAACGCACGGCATTACCCAACTGTTGAGGTATGCTACATGCCCAAATGTTGGTAGAGGACAATTTGCCCTATTGTTGGGTATTTTATTAAACTATTCGACCAATAGTTGACGAAAAGTTTGAAATTGTTGGCCAACAAGCGTGTCATGTTACATGAGAATGATGACATCTGGGGAGTATTTATAGGTTTCCCGCACACTTTAAAACATTTTTCTCATTCAAATTAATAAAAGTTAACTAAAATTTCGTCTCGAAAATTCACAACTTTGTATTTCTCATGTTTAATTTCGTAATTGGTCGCTCCTATTCGTATTTGTCCAAATCATTTCGTACGTTTTCACACTTTTAAAAAAAAAGATCATTTGATTTCGTCGTAAGCAGTTGCCAAGCGTACGTCGAAAGGGACAATTTCGTCATTAAGAAATCAATTTCACTTGAATTTGTCTCTTATTTGATTGCATGATAACATTGGATATTTCCACGTATTCGTATACTATACATGCAATTTTTACATGCATAAATTATGGTTGCCTGACGTCGGCCTATTTATAACATTGGCGTGAAGTTTGTTGAAGATTCGGAAACAAGAGAGCAAGTGCAAGGAATTGACCTTTAGAAAATGTCCTTAAAAAGCTTGCCCATACATTTTGACCTTCCGACGAATTTCAGCGATAAATTTATGAAATGGGTTTAATAAAGACGAATTCAAACCTTACGTGATGTAGATGATCATCAGTCGAGACGAATTCAATTGAAATCTTACGACATTGGATAGAAACATGTTAAAATTGGTTGACCATTGATTATTGGAAAGACCAAAGACCAAATCAACTGTAGCATTTGAGTTTTTCACACGTCTTGGGACGAAATTAAAGTTAACCGGATATGAATTTGAAGTAAAAGTTTTAAAATGTGCGGGAAAACCTACATTATTGAATGTGTTTAATGAACTTCAATTCGCAGCGCGTAAGCTGATTTACAAGCTTACAAGTTTCTTCCACATAAACATCGAGATACATATGTGGGTGGCGCCATTGGCAGCTTACGGCCATAGACACCGGGAATCCTGTAACTCTTCAAAAAGAATGCTCTGGGATATTTTAAGTGCGTTACACAGCACACTTGACCAACGGTTTTACATCCCTTCCGATGGATGGAGCAAATGTGCTCAAGGGCACAGGTACCCAAGCTGGGTATCGAACCCACAACCCCAAGTTTTTACCCGAGTACACTCTAAAAACTGAAGTGTTAAAACCTAGCACTATCCAAGTGCTACATAAATTCAGCACTTTAAGTTTTAAGATAGTGCTATAATAACACTTGGAGCGTTCATTTCCAACACCATAATTGGTGCTATTCATAGTGCTATAATAACACTTGGAGGCGTTAATTTCCAACACCATAATTGGTGCTATTCTAGCACTTCAAAGTGCTTTAATAGTGTTAAGAATTATACTACTGGGTTTGCTCATTTGGAAATATCATCATTCAATAGAATTAAGTTTCATTGTTAAAATCTTACTTACCAGAAGCTACAGATAACTCATCTTTATGTTGAAAATTCCATTTGAAATCGAACTTTTTCGCGTCATGAACGGAGCGAAACTTGTTCACAAATCGCTATTTTTTTCGCGCGAATCGCGTCGACGCGTGTTGATGACAGCCGCGGATTTCCGTATTATTTTACTACATCGACAGACAGCAAAAAAAACCAACAGGTCACGGAGTAATGAATACTTGGATAGTGCTGCAATGCTGACACTTCATCAAGTGCTGTATGGATTGCACCTTGGGGTGCTGGATGTACACCAAGATGGTGCTACAAAGGACTTAAATCAACACTATATTAGTGCTGTATTGGTAGCACTTTCACAGCACTTAGATAGTGCTGCAATGCTGACACTTCATCAAGTGCTGAAATGGCACTTGAGGTGCAGTCCCTCAGGAAGCACCTGGATAGTGCTAAATCTAACACTTAGGGATTTATTTATAACACTTCAGTTTTTAGAGTGTATTGCGACTCAGTGACCTAAATCACTCGGCCACGGTACCCCACCATTGTTGGTTGTATTGTATATTTATGTCTTTCTGCATTCCTTTGAAGGTTCTCTCTCATTTTATCAGTTCGATCATCTATATCCGCCAATGACCTGTCTCAGAACCAAGGCATTAATACATGTTTATTTGCAAATGGTCGTGCCAGCAATACTGCGCAGGAAATCATTAGCGAAATAGATTGATGATAAATTAAAATGATTACAGGATTGCGGATGTGCCTTCGATTTCGAGCTAAAATGAAATGCCATTATAATCTAAATTCACGCACATTCGGGAAATCGCATGCTGATTTGTTTACGAGTGAATGTACCTTCAAGGAAATATAATTATCATTTGTTAAATAGAAACAAATGCTCCTTTTATAGGTTTTTCCGGCCAATTTCAGCAAATAAAAACGTTCACTTTGACACGAGGCTCATTTAAATTCGTTTTAAAATGAATGCTCTTTCATATGAGCATTCGAACATCAAACGAAGTCATTCGATTTCGCTATTTTAGCATTCTTTCGATAAATGCGTTGTTTTTTTCGCTCATTCAAAATCGTCCAAGGCCTTAGAAAGAGGTTGATCATTGATGTCAACTTTGTTTGGAGAAAGGAGGTGGACATGTGGAGAATCGTGGTTAATCAAACAAAAAATCAGAATCCTGTGTTGGAAAGTGAGAATGAATAAAATGTAATTACTGAATAAGATTGTGCCATTTTTGTTCAATCCTGTGCGTCAATAATCGACTTTGTTTAACATGAAAGTGAACCAACCTCCATTTTGCACCTCAATTTCAAGACAATAGTGCTAAGTGATGCGTGAACCTAGGAAAGTAACCAAGGCATCATTGGAAAGCCCATACCCTCTGCTTTAAGATGCTACCATGCTTTCTACTGACAAAGTTGGATTATCTTTTTTATAACACCCCGTATATAAAACAAAATGAACAGTACCTGTACACACAGTAAAGAGCAAAAACACCAAACTTCCTGAATTGATTTCAAAAGACTCCAGAGACAGGCATATATACAAACAAAGGTTAAAGATACAAAGGAATTATTCACATCAAAACAATGATTTTTTGAAAGACGAATATCATAATATAGAACAACTTACAGTGACAGACAATAGCAGTACCTAGTACTCGAATAATCTATGTCCCATCTAAATTGAACACTTAGAGTGCAAAATAGATTTACTGTAAACGAAAAAGAAAAACACGCGCAGACAAAAAATCTTGCAGGCGTCGGTGGCTTTTAATTTGTTTGGCCCAATTGCAAAAAGACAAAAATTAAACTGTTGAATGGTGAAAATGTAGTCTTAAATGTCATTAAACGAAAAAGAATGACTAAATCGAACCGGAATGATAAAGCAAAAATATTGTGTGCACGAAAACGAAACAGAATGTGATAATAAGGAAAAAGAAACCCGAGTTTGTACAGCCTTGAAAAATCCGAACGAATCTTAATGCGTATTAACGATGATGAACGTGTTTTTTTGCTGAAATTGGCCGGGAAAACCTATACTAACAAATGTACACATTTTCCAAATTTGTCCGGGGAAACCTATTTTAGCCAACACCGGCTGAAGCTGAAACCAAAATGTTCCCGGGAGTAGAATAAATTAGAAAATGCATTAATAGTTGTTAATTTGTACAAAAGAAAGGGAACAAATTGTTTTAAATTTCTGCGTTCAAATATTTTGGTGAAAGTCTTCACTTTTTAGCTCCTTATGGGGAAGGGCCCCCTTTCCTTATTTAGGTCCTAAATAATGTGCGGCTGAGACTGAAACCAAAATTAAATTTGCCCGGGAGTACAATCAATTAGAAAATGCATTTAAAGTTGTAAATTTGTACAAAATGAAGGGAACAAAGTTAAAGTTGTGCGTTCGAATAGTTTGGTGAAAAACATTCACTTTTTAGCTCCTTGGCGAAGGGTCCCTTTAACTCCTTAATTATGTACTAAAAAAGGGCGGTTGAAGCTGAAACCAAAATTAAGTGTGCCAGGGACTAGAATCAATTAGAAAATGCGTAAAAGTTGTTAATTTGTACAAAATGAAGGGAACAAATTGTTTTAAAGTTGTGCGTTCGAATATTTCGGTGAGAAATATTCACTTTTTAGCTCATTGGGGAAGGGTCCCTTGAACTCCTTAATTATGTACTAATTAGTCAGCGGCTGAAGCTGAAACAAAAATTAGGTGTGTCCTTGATCAGAATCAATTAGAATTTTCAAGTTGAAGGGGAGTCTGTTCGGAAAATGATGAAATTGTTCCGACTTCTTCCTCTGGTGTATGTATTCTGGATTTTTCTTCATTTTCGAATGTGCGGGTGAATCGGCGGCTGAAACAACGGGCCGCTGTTTTGGCCGAATCGGCGTTTCACTTCAACTATAGGTGTCGCCACCCCGTGATAAATTATCTCGGGATGTCGTCATCCTACATTTTTGATGTCGTAATCCCGTGATAAAATATCTAGGGATGTCGTCATCCTATATTTTGGATGTCGTCATACCGTGTTAAATTATCTCGGGATGTCGTCATCCTACATTTCGGATGTCGTCATCCCGTAATACATTGTCTCGGGATGTCGTCATCCTACATTTCGGATGTCGTCATCCCGTGATAAAATATATCTGGATGTCGTCATCCTATATTTTGGATGTCATCATCCCGTAATACATTATCTCGGGATGTCGTCATCCTATATTTTGGATGTCATCATCCCGTAATACATTATCTCGGGATGTCGTCATCCTACATTTCGGATGTCGTCATCCCGTGATAAAATATATCGGGATGTCGTCATCGTATATTTTGGATGTCATCATCCCGTAAAACATTATCTCGGGATGTCGTCATCGTATATTTTGGATGTCATCATCCCATAAAACATTATCTCGGGATGACGTCATCCTACATTTCGGATGTCATCATCCCGTGATAAAATATCTCAGGATGTTGTCTTCCTGAGATAATTATCACGGGATGACGACATTTTGCACTGAATATGTTGTCATCCTGCGATAACTTATCACGGGATCTCAACAAGTCGGATGGCACTTCCAGAGCTCCGTAGTATACAGTGGCAAATTGCCATATTGAATTTGATCGAACCCCGGAACAAGCGCAAGTTCCAAATCCAATTCGATTTTCTGAAACAGAAACCCAACTGCTCGACAATGAAATCGAAAAATTACAGGAAAAGGGGGCTGTCATTAAAGTCCACCCTTGCCATGGTCAGTTTCTGTCAAACATTTTTTTGCGACCAAAGAAAGATGGCTCAATGAGACCAATTATCAACCTGAAAGGGCTTAACAAGTTTGTTACTTATCATCATTTTAAAATGGAAACTTTTGATTTTGCACTGACGCTTGTTCGACCAAATTGTCATTTCGCATCTTTAGATTTAAAAGATGCGTACTTTACAATACCCATTGCCCATGAACATCAGAAATTCTTGCGTTTCCAATGGCAGGGTCAACTGTGGCAATTTACATGTTTATGCTTTGGGCTTGCTAGTGCCCCTCGTATCTTTACAAAAATTATGAAACCACTCATCGCCACCTTGCGTAACGCGGGCCATATTTCCGCGAATTACATCGACGACTCCTTGCTTATAGGCGACACAGTGGAAGAATGTACGCAAAACGTTATTGCTCGTTGTGATTTGACCAGAGAACTTGGATTTGTGATAAATGAATCAAAATCACACTTTACCCCAGTGCAGGAATTAGAATTTTTGGGGTTCATAATTAACTCCGTAGATATGACAGTGCGATTACCTGCACGAAAAGTACCATCTACGGTGTCAGTTTGTCTTGACCTTTTGCGTCAATCCAACCCAACTATTCACCAAGTATCAAAGGTTATTGGAAAACTCGTATCCTGTTTTCCAGCAGTCCCTCTTGGACCCTTACATTATCGAACCCTGGAAAGGGGAAAGGACGTTGCGTTAAAAGCGCACGATGGGCATTACCACGCCCACATGTCCCTCTCTGTGGGCGCTAAGTCCGACTTGCAATGGTGGGTAGAGAATCTACCACACACCGTTCGGCCAATATTGCCCCGTGTACCAGATTTTGAGATTTTTACGGATGCTTCTCTTGAGGGCTGGGGTGCATCCTGTCCGGAGGCCAACCTCCAGACTAATGGTCACTGGAATACCCACGAGTCAATTTTTCACATTAACTATCTTGAACTCCTAGCAGGTTTTCATGCTCTGAAGTCGTTCAAACTGACAATTTTTAACAAAACAATATCTATTGCCATGGACAATACCTCCGCGGTTTCATACATAAATCACATGGGAGGTTGTCATTCGAGTGAACTTGATGAACTAACTCGGCAAATTTGGTTTTGGTGCATCCAAAATGGCATTTGGCTAATAGCACGACATATACCTGGTGTGCAAAACACTAGTGCAGATACACTATCTCGATCCTTTAAGGATCACCTCGAGTGGAAATTAAACCACCGTATTTTCAGTCAAATCACATCAGTATTGGGGGTCACACCAACTATCGATTTATTTGCGTCCCGACTAAACTATCAGTTTAAACCGTTCGTGTCATGGTTCCCTGACCCAGAGGCCATAGCTTGTGACGCATTCTCCATGTCTTGGGCTAATGAAGTTATTTATGCATTCCCCCCTTTTTCTGTCATTGACAGAGTCTTACAGAAGATCGAGAGAGATGGAACCATGGGAATACTGGTATTCCCACTCTGGACAACTCAGCATTGGTTTCCGAGAATGTTACGCTTGCTGGTTGCCACGCCCATAACACTACCAAAGACCGGGCTGCTGCACTTACCACATGCCCCACAGCGCCAACATCCGCTAGAGGGCCGAATGACGATGTGTGCTGCGGCCTTATCCAGCAGTCGCTTAGCTCAAGAGGTTTTTCAAGCGACACTATCGACATTATCCTCCAGTCATGGAGACCGAGCACAAAGAAACAATATGCATCATCAGTTAACAAGTGGTTATGTTTCTGCGCTGAACGGTCAGCTAATCCGGTTCACGCACCTGTAAACGTGGCACTAGATTTTCTCACTCATCTAGTGCATTCCGGTGCTAAATATAGCACAGTGAACACTGCGCGTTGTGCACTATCATCACTACTTTGGTTACCTTCTAATAATCAAACTAAATTTGGCAGTCATCCATTGGTAGTTCGTTTTATGCGGGGAGTTTTTAATTTAAGACCACAATATCCCCGATATTCTAGCACATGGGATGTTGGAGTAGTTTTACGCTATATCAGTAGTCTGGAACCGCTACAATGCATCACTTTGAAGCAGTTGACCTACAAACTCATTTGTTTGTGTGCTCTTACTACGGGCCAGCGAGCCCAGACTTTAAGTTTAATTGATACATCTAACATGAAGATTGACAATAAACAAGTTTGCATTCGCATTAACAGTTTGCTAAAGACGTCTAAACCGGGTAAACCGCAGCCGAACATAGTGTTGTCAGCCTATCCGTATGATAACAGTTTGTGTGTCCTCCGGACTTTGTTAGAATATTTGAAAAGAACCAAAGTTTTTCGAGGATCCAAATCTAAGTTGTTTCTAAGTTACGTAGTGCCACACAAGGAAGTTAGCACTGCCACGATTTCTCGCTGGTTAAAACAATCCTTAGCGGACGCTGGTGTGGATGTATCACAGTTTAAGGCACATAGTTTTAGAGGTGCCTCGACATCAGCCGCAGCCAAAAGGGGTGTACCAATAGACTTTATTTTAAAGACAGCAGGTTGGACAAATTCGTCCACATTCTTTAAGTTTTATGACAGAAGTGGAACTATTTTGCATTCAGGAGGCGCGGAGACTGAATTCTCTCGGGCCGTCTTAACGAGTAAATGAACATTCATAAACATGGACGTGCAGTTTAATAAAAAATTCTTGATTACGCTCAGTTGCGTTGCCCTGTGCACTTTGACGGGTAATACGAGCGACTCTTGTTTTTGAGCTCGAGAAATGAGCTATATTATGAAACGATTTTGTTTTCATTGCTTGCCTTTAATTGTGCAGTACTGGGATTACACATTACACTGTCCCGCTTTAAAGTCTCACGTGAGTCCGAATGGAGGTAATGGTGAGGTAGAATCTCCCAATTAAACGAGAGAAGTGAAGTTTGATTGTGATTCTACCGATCCATTACCGTAATGAGGAGTCACGTGACTCCCACCCATTGTGCTTTCAGCACGGACTTGACTGACTCACGTCATTCACTCAACCCACCCCGGTGTGGTGGGGCCAGTGTAATGTATTGACAATACTTTAAACACTGGTGAGTACGCCCGTGGTTGGGCCATTTATAGGGGCACACGGGCATGAATTGCATTCTTTTCTTTCAAATGTGGCATACCGCTAGCTACTAAACAATACAATCTCACGTGACTCCTCATTACGGTAATGGATCGGTAGAATCACAATCAAACTTCACTTCTCTCGTTTAATTGGGAGATTATATATACGTAACGGCATGTCCATTATCCAAGGAAAACAGCTGAGAGCGAGGGCTCGCGCCCAGTGAGGCCAACGAGGCTTGTATCATTATTACCTTTAAAACTTATTCAGTTGCAGGATTATATATATATTGTTTTGACCTAACAATTTGTTTGTTTTTTCCCTTTTCAAGTTCTTCAAGTATCGATTTCAACATTCATCATTTTGTGCATGCAGGCCTCTATCCCCATACTGTCTGAATAAATTTATCAAAATTATGCTATTTTGTTTGTGTCCCAGTATTTGTCGTTGTACAGGATCAAAACTGTTTTTTTATGCGTATGAGCAAAGCGAAGTAGCATAAAATTTCGCGTTTACAGCCAGTCGAGGATCCGCAGCGCCCTGCTTCAGTTGACCTTGACGTTGTCTTGCCCTTGTTCATATGTTGGGCAGGTGGATCAGAAACCGGTCTATTTTCATACTATAACCTTCACGATTTGCATAACAATATGCACATCAAACTTAAAACAAAAAAAATCAAATTTATTTTGATGTGCATGGCACAAAATTATTAGTGATGATTGTTATATGCGTATAAACGCTAATATTGCCGGTAATATGCCGAACCCTGCGACTTCCGACGGCGAGCAATAATTGCCATCTCCGGCCATACTGTGACATTCCCAGCTATCAGCTGACAGAAAACGAAGGAATTTGCGCTAATAAAGCGTGACCTTCATCGTCAACGGTCAAGGAAGATGCATTTTCTTTTGCTGTGGTGCATCAGCATCCAAATGTGGAGGGCCACTAAGGCGCACTTTCTTCATCTTATTTTCTCGGAGTTTACTAGTACAAAAAACTATATCGCGATGTTCGTGAGTTGGAATTAAATTTGTATGTGTACCGCACAACTACAGTAGTGGGCTAAAAAACTTGCAAGGAAATCCATGTACATGTACATATACAAAGAGTTATGCACGTTAAAGACAGAATACATGACTTAAAAACTTAAAAAACAGGAACAACAGCATCACATAAGTAAAGAATGATTTGAAATTTCAGCCACAGATAGATGTTGTCATACGTCAGAAAGCCATAAACATCCATGCCTGGTTTTTGTGTCGAATGAACTGTATGTGACCATTACTTTTAGTTTTAAAATTCCGGGTCACTACAATCATGGAAGAAAACTACAATGATGTATTGGGGCTTCAACAGTTTGCCAAGGCCGAGATGTGGTGGTGACACGTTCTAAATGTATGACCCTGTGCATGTCTAAACTGTCCAAAAGATAATGGGATACACCTAAGAGAGATAATGGGATACTACGAAGACAGACGCACTTATATAAAGACGTTTTACTGGACTAACCCAAACACTGTTAAAATGGAGTTATTGTTTAATGTAAAAGGTTCCCTTCAATTGTGTAATCTAGCTAAATTTATTAAGATCATACTGTCTACATTTCCCTAAGTCATTTTGTTACTACTTTTTGCATATTGTTGTATAACGTATTGTAACGAAACATTAGGTTGTGGATATAGTGCCAGTCTAAAGAGCTGGTACTCGCGCCGCGTCGGTAGTCTACGGCTGGCGACCGCACTTGGTGCATTGCACGATGCTGGCGCGCACGCGCGGCATACGGCTATATAAGAGCGTGTCGGCCATGCGTCGTCCTCTCTTCTCGTCGGCTGTTTTCTGGTCTACCTCGTGGCTGCTGTGCTGTGCTCGCACGTTCGCTACCGGCCTTATCCACGTGCTAGTTCTAGCCAAATTACCGAGCCGATCGCCGAACCGACAGACCACCAGACGCACAATCTCAGACGAGTGTTACTCTGTGAGTGAACCACATTTTAGAAAGGTGTATTTAGCTATAACCATTGCTAGTCCACTGTCTCGATTGAGCACATACCTTATAACAGTTCTTGCGAACCTGATTAGGTGGAAACTAGGAGACAACCATTTATAACACCTGTCTAGGAGACAACCATTTAGAACACCTGTTTAGGAGACAGTTAAATAAACCATTTTGACCAGTTCATACGGAGCCTGTGTCGCTAGTTTCATTGCCTCCTGTGAGTGAATGCACCTAGATAGGAGTGTGTCATATTGTACAAACGCCAGAGGTAACTGCGATGCCTGGGGGTAGACTTCCTCCAAACGGAGTTACGTCCCGGGTCTCCCGATTGCCGCTCGTCGGACGGGCCTAATCCCTTTAGCAATTCCACCGTGGTAACTCCCATCAGAGGTTCCGGGCAACGATACCCAGAGACTGAGACGGGAAGACCGCGGACCGCTACAAATTTGGTGTCAGAAGTGGGATTGGCATCGCGGTAACATCGACGCCTACATTCAGGGAAAACATTTCCGCTCACTTATGAAAAATGGCCAATAGTCTGATCGACTTCGATGGTGAGCTACAGACAGTGGACGAAAGCCAAGAGGTAGAGAACCTAAAGACCGACAACTACCGGCTGCGAATGCGCGTACGAGAGCTACTACAACGACTTGAAGTTGAGTATCAGGGATCACTGCCAGCAGCGCCTACGCCAAAACCTCGAACAAAGTTTCCAATATACGCACCTCCGCCTACACCAGTGCCTACGCAACCAACTACTTCGACGCCTAAGGGTGCTGATGCGATTAGCCAGGAGGAATGGTCACACTGTGGCGAAGTTTCGCCGTTGACTACAACGGGAGGTGTGTCCTTGCGAGTCAACCAGGGTACCCAATTCGAAGAAAACGAGTCGGGTCTGTTCTCGGCAGAGAAGACAAAAACCACGGCAAAGTTGCGTGCCTGCGATTCGAGTGTTGGAAAGCGACCAAATATCCTACCTGATAGATTTAGTGGAAGGGTTCCATGGAGGGACTACAAACAGCACTTCGACGCTTGTAGGCTAGCGAATTGCTGGGACGACAAACAGTCAAAGGTTTTCCTCGCAGCAAGCGTCCAAGGTGATGCAGTGAAAGTTTTGGGAAACCTGGCAGCCAGAGGCACGGAGGTAACCTATACAGAGCTAGTGGGGCTACTTGAAAAGCGATTTGGTCCCGGTCACTTGGCTGAAAATTACCTGGTTGAACTACGCCACAGACGTCAGGGAGAAAGAGAGACTCTACGAGAATTGGGACAGTCTGTACGTGATCTGGCAGCGCTCGCTTACCCGGAACTGACGGATGAAGGGCGTGATCGCCTTTCTAGGGGTCATTTTTCTGATGCAATACACGATCAAGCTATTCGTGAAGGAGTGTTCCGAGCAAGACCCTCGACACTTGATGAAGCCATACGTGCCGCAATGAGTACTGAGAGTTTTCTTAGGATTGAGCAACAACGGAGCGAGGGGAGAAGGAAGTATGCCCGAGGAGTGGACAAGACACCGGAAAATCCTGTACAGGAGATAGAAAGTGATGTTAGACAACGTTGTAGTCAACTGGAACAATCATTTGTTCGAAGCACTCAAGAGACCAAGGAATGGCTTGAACGGATGACTAAGCGACTTGACGAAATGCAGGCCAATGGGAAAGCAAAGCCGTCTGCAAGACCGAACATTTATACAAGGCGGAAAGCGACCGCAAACGATGTCTGCTACCGTTGCAAGAGTCAAGGCCATTTCGCACGCGACTGTAAGCAACGTGTGGCACGAGACCCATCTAAACCGGGAAATGGCAACCAGCTGCCTCAGAGGCCCGCGAGCCAGCTGGAGAATCAGGTGGGCCACGACATCAACAGAGCCTAGATAGGCGGAGCAACAATGAAGACTTGGCAAGTGTGGACAAGAGAGCCCGCGCTGGATTATTTGTAGAGGCAGTCATTAGAGGAGAAAAAGTGAAGATGTTAGTCGACACTGGTGCGACAGACACTGTTTTATCATCAGAGTTTTACTTCAAGACTACCAAAGAAAAGCGACCACAGGGGCCGGCATTCGCAGTGTTGATGGCAGCCGAATTTAAACTCTTGGAAGAGCCTGGGTAGATATACAGATAGGTCGAACGACATGTCCTGTTTGTGCGGTGTTTGGCAATACCGGTGGAATTGAAGGGATCCTGGGGATGGATTTCCTACTACCGACCCAAGGGTCTTTGGATTTTCAATCAATGGAACTTCAACTCAGCGGAGAGAGGATAAAGTGCATGGACCTACGTGGGGGAGGTCTGTGTGCGCGGGTAATTGTAGGAGAGACTACTACAATTCCAGCTGGTCATGAAGCATTGGTACCAGGTTTCGTGGCAGGCGAACGCGTTCGAGGCAAGCTCGGACTGATGGAACCCGCTGACTGTAATGAAGTGGCAAACAAGGGCCTGGTGGTGGCACGCGTCCTGGTAAATACAGAAGAAGGGCTACTCCCTGTGCGTGTATTCAACCCAGGCAAGAGAGAGTGCACTGTCAGACGAGGAACCATGGTAGGCTTCCTTACGCCTATAACCGAGGATGCAGTGGACAACAAAGTGTTGCCGTCGTCCACCGACACAAGGCAAGTGAAGATTCCTGAGCATCTTAAAGACCTATATGACCGGAGCGCGTCTAATGTGGGGAGCCAATACCACGAGAAAATAGCAGAGCTGTTGTGCGGGTACCAAGACGTATTCGCAAAGAGTGACTCTGACATTGGTCGCACAAACCTGGTCCGGCATAAAATAAACATAGGCGAGTCATCCCCTATAAAGGAGCGGCCCAGGCGATATCCCCCAAGCCAGCAGAAGGAAATAAGTCGACAAGTGGAAGAGTTGGTAAAGGACGGCAGGATAGAGCCTGTGGAAAGTCCTTGGGCGTCTAACGTTGTCCTCGTTAGAAAACAAGACGGTACCCAGCGTTTTTGTATCGACTACCGGCGCCTTAATGCGATTACCATTAAAGATGCCTTCCCTATACCCCGCATAGACGAGTCTCTCGACACGCTAGTAGACAGCAAGTGGTTTTCTACCTTGGACTTGGCGTCCGGGTACTGGCAAGTGGAACTTGACGAGGACGCCAAGCGCAAGTCAGCATTCGTAGTCCGCGGCGGACTTTACGCCTGGCGAGTCATGCCTTTCGGGCTATGCAATGCTCCGTCTACATTCGAGAGGTTGATGGAGAGAGTGTTGGCTGGTTTGCATTGGGAGATTCTTCTGGTCTATTTAGACGATGTCATCGTCTTTGCAAGAACTGTAGAGGAGGAGTTGAGCCGACTGGAGGAAGTCTTCAAGCGACTACGTGCAGCGGGCTTAAAACTAAAACCCCGGAAGTGTCACCTATTCAGGAGAAGTGTGCTATACCTAGGTCACGTCGTGTCGGGAGAGGGCATCGCTACTGACCCTGACAAGATTCGTGACATTAGTGAGTGGCCCACACCAACAACGGTAAAAGAGGTGCAGAGCTTTCTAGGTCTGGCCTCTTACTACCGACGATTTATTAAGGGTTTTGCAGACATAGCCCGTCCCCTGCATAGGCTCACCGAAAAGTCAAGAAAGTTTCTTTGGAGTAGCGATTGCGAAAATGCCTTTCAGGAGTTAAAGGCGAGGCTACAACAATCGCCTATTCTCGCCTACCCTTCCCCAGATGCCGATTACATCCTAGATACGGATGCCAGTGGGACAGGAGTAGGAGCTGTCCTGTCACAGGTCGTTGATGGACAAGAACGAGTCATCGCCTACGCGAGCAGGGTGTTGAGCAAGGCCGAAACCAATTACTGCGTGACGAGGCGCGAACTTTTAGCTGTAGTGGTCTTCTTGAAACAGTTCCGGCAGTATTTGTACGGGCGTAAATTCATTGTCCGGTCTGACCACGGCTCTTTGCGATGGCTTATTAACTTTAGGGATCCTGAGACAGTTGGCGAGGTGGTTGCAGGTGATCAGTGAATTTGACTTCACTGTGGTGCACCGACCAGGGCGCTCTCATAAGAACGCAGACGGTCTGTCACGCATACCGTGCAAGCAGTGCAGCCGGGGAGAAGCAACACAGGTGAATAGTCCATCTGTGGACCACCAGGAAGTTGATCCGGAGACTGCTGCACTAGACATTCATCGCTCAAGGGCTGTGCATACTGAGCCTACTTTAGGGCCAGAAGAGATACGAGAAGCGCAACTGCAAGACGAAACCATGAAATGGGTGATAGTTGCGAAGGAAAAGGGTGTGCCAAAACCCAAAGGAGCAGATGTCTCTGCATTGTCCTCCAAGGCAAAGTCATATTTGCGGCACTGGGATCAACTCGAAGTACGTAACGGTGTTCTCTGTAGAAAGTGGGAGTCAAACGACGGGCGTGAGGTCAGATGGCGTACAGTGTTACCGGAAAGATACCGCAGTGAGGTAGTGAACCAAATACACGGCAGCCCAGCAGGGGGCATTTGGGCGTTAGAAAAACCATGGCGAAGGCGAATATGAGGTTCTACTGGGTAGGAATGACGGCCGATGTCCGATCCATCTTGAGACGATGCGATGTTTGTGCCCGAAAGAAATCACCTACAAAGGCCAGAAGAGCTCCACTACAGCAAAAGGTGGTTGGCGCGCCTATGGAGAGAGTCGCCTTGGATGTACTTGGTCCTCTGCCACTTACGGAGAGAGGGAATCGATACATACTCGTAGTGGGAGATTATCTGAGCAAATGGACAGAGGCGTATCCGATACCTAATCAGACCGCGGAGACTGTGGCTGGTGTTTTCGTCAAAGAATTTGTATGCTGGTACGGGGTGCCTGAAGTCCTACACTCTGACCAAGGGCGTAACTTCGAATCGAATGTTTTTCAAGAGATGTGTCGTATACTGGGAATTGAGAAAACGCGAACAACACCTTATAACCCCAAAAGTGATGGGATGATTGAGCGTTTCAACCGTACACTAACAACGATGGTTTCAATGATGATAGAACCCCACAGAAGACAACGTGATTGGGACGAGAAGGTGCCCTTGGCCATGTTTGCTTATCATGCCTCACCCCAGGAATCGACCGGCGAATCGCCAAATATGTTAATGCTTGGGCGAGAAGTGCGCCTTCCTATTGACTTGACAGTTGGACAACCTAGCGGTGAAGAGCAGGATGTCGAAGAAGTTAACACCGACTACGCGCAGCAACTGAGAGAACAGTTAAGGAGCGCACACGACAAGGCACGTGAGTGCCTAAAGCACAGTGCTCGAAGGCAGAAAGTGAACTACGAAAGACGATCATTCAAGGACAAGCTGGTGGTCGGAGAATTTGCTTGGCTGCATAATTCAGCCAGACGAAAAGGCCTTTCACCAAAGCTCCAGAGCCGGTGGGAAGGCCCGTACATAATTCTGCACCAGTTGTCAGAGGTTATCTTTCGTATACAACGGAAAAAGCACGGGAAGATGAAAGTAGTACATCGGGATCGCCTCAAACCCTACATAGGAGAGCCGCTTGCTTCATGGGTTGAACACGAGACAGAAGGAGACAGTACACACACTCCTGGCATACATCTACATTCCAGTGTCCCCGTGTCAGCAGATAGCGACCCATCCGCACAACTTAGAACTCCCACCCAGGAGAGGCGGTATCCCAATCCGAATGCCAGTCCCTTTACTCCCCTAGTATCATTGACGCCCACGAAACCCACTAACGACATACAACCAATTGTGACTTCTTGTCCTGAGCCATCAACTTAGTCCGAGAATACTGAAGGGCAGACGTGCCCTGCAGAACAACCATTACCACGTCGTAATCCTCCCAAGCATCGCAAAGTACCTCAGATATACCTTTGAGTGTGAGATGTGAGAGTGAAAGAAGGAAATTACTGAGCAGGAGAAGCAGAAGACCTACCTAGGCGTTATGCGCACTGTCCTAGTTCGTACCTCTCGCCACTACGATGTAGTAGTCCTACAGGAGGCGAAGGGACAGCCCAAGACAAAGCCTATCTTTGAGACACCACCTCCGGTCAAGATCCGTCGGATTGTCAGGGATGAAGACTCCGGGTCGGTAGGTGTAGGATCTTCGTTGACCCCCGCAGAAATTGAAGGGTGTATGATTGGCAACGTGCACAAGATTACTGAAAAGAAAAACCGCAGCCTATACCACGGAGGACTGTTGGTGACTCGGGAGGAATCCGAGAGGGTTTTTGATGTTAACTTCAAAGCTGGTTTTTACTGAACGCTCTGCAGAACTAAAGATACATGCTTCACCTATCGCGTTCCTCGTGTTATGACAAGTTTAAACGTTATCCGTATTTGTATTGAAGTTTATAAAGTTACCACTTAAAAACACGTGTAATTTAAAACTTGTTTTTGAAACTTTTTTGGTAAACAGCTTGATTTTGTTTTATGTTAAACGGAAAAGTCCTATTCAGGTGTATTTTCTTTTGTTTATATAGTTTTATTTAAAACCTAAAGAGCAATGTTTCGCTTAAGGCGATGCTGTGTAACGAAACATTAGGTTGTGGATATAGTGCCAGTCTAAAGAGCTGGTACTCGCGCCGCGTCGGTGGTCTACGGCTGGCGACCGCACTTGGTGCATTGCACGATGCTGGCGCGCACGCGCGGCATACGGCTATATAAGAGCGTGTCGGCCATGCGTCGTCCTCTCTTCTTAGTCTGGGAGCCCAGACCGATTTGTTCATCATCACGAGTACAAAAGGTCTGATGCGTGGAATCAATAGGTGGGGCAAGTGTGACCTCCGAATGGCATTTCTTAAGTTGCAGATCCTGTACCTAAGGGGAGGCCCCCTTTTGACCCCAAAATCACTTTTATTAATATTTTCGAGTACATCGATCAAACCTTCACCAAACTATCCTCTGGTGAACCCTAATTAATGATCGGCATTTCTTAAGTTGCAAATCCTGTACTTAGTATGCTTAAGAAAGCCCGTAATTATCGATTTAATTATCATATCGAGTACATCAACCAAACCAACGGTAATAAATTCTCTGGGGTTTCCTGAGTAATGAATGACCTTTCTTAAGTGTCAAATCCTGTACCAAATCCCCTTAAGAAAAGGTCAAAGGTCATTCATTAGCAGTACACACAACAGCCGTCGGCAAAAAGCCCATTTGTTTTGAACGGCTAGCGCTATGAGCAAACGGCTGTTTTGTGTTTCATCCGCGGTTTAATCTCCGCTCGTTTTATGCGGACTTAGGCGAAGTTATCCGGCACTGGGGTGGTTGAAATAATTCTGCAGAGTACACTGGCCAAAGAAAGACGTTCATAGTTCAGCTTCTGTGGCGATTTCACTCGAGAGAATGTCAGTACCAGGTGATATGTATTTTTTAACGCAACCAGCCAAAGGAAAGATTCCGTCTCCGCTATGGGTTCCGTAGACACATCGCTTTGACGAATTTACCAGATTCTGTTTAGTGCACGTGTAATCAAATTCAAAATTTACAATTGCAATATTTGTCACCGGCAAAAGCCGCGGATTACAATATTGAGTGCAGAAGTGTGAGGTGTTGCCACGGTAATTGGCTCCAAACATCATGGCTGTCAGATAAAACACCATTTAAAAGCACAGGGAAACGGTTCAGTGATTACGTCGGGTAAGGGCAAAAACAACCTTACAACGGTTCAGTGATATGTAGCGTATACCATTGCCTAACAATAGAGTGACGTACATGTATTTACTTCGGTAGCCCAAATGCATCGCAAAGGCGACTTTATCACAGGTCAGCAAACAACGGCTAAAGCTGCATTTTTCTTCCTTTTTTTGCCAAAAACGTTGTATTAGAGCTAAGCTAATTCCCCTGTCAAACGGTCTTAGATGCCCACCGTGCATCCTCAGTCGTTCCGATGTCCGCTTATGCTTTTATGGTATGGCACTCCTCATGCACAAGACGTGATGTGTATCACCACATGTGCTCACCGGAACATGTGCACACCAAGACATCCAAGACATGGTGGCTTATATTAGAGTTAGCATGCACTCTTTTTCTGCATTCCACTATTTAAAATGGGCACCCGTCAATTCGTGACAGTATGGATTTTTTTTTTTAAATCTCTGTGCGGGTTTATGCATTTTCTGAAACTTTACATACGCACTTTGTTCACCATAGTCCTAGTATATTGTATGCATTAGAAACAAGTTTAGTTGCCAAAAAAATGCCCCAAATAGCTGTCTCCATGCACCGTGCAAGTCATAATATATTAAAATACATGCTGTACGTCCTTTATTAATGAATCAAAATGTTAGTTATTTCAGAGAAATCCTACTGAAGACGTTCAAAGCAATGGTAACAAACACGACATCACAAATAGTTATAACTGTAAGTACTTTTTGGTATCTAATAAAAGTGCGATTATACATTTGCATAGATGGGATACTTTAAAAAGCCATACTGATTATGACCATAACATGTATTGAGTTACAATGGCCCTTTATAATTCTATAATGACCTCAGTCTGATTTATTCGATAGGTCATTCATCATTCAGGACACCATTTAACTCGTTTTGGTTTGATTGTCGATAGTAAGACAGTTGCCATTTTGATAAGAATTTCATTTAATTATGGAATTATTGGGGACTGGAGAGTCTCGGGGTATCAAACGACAGAGCTAGCTAGGGAGGAAAGCACGTATGTAAACAAATTGTGATGTCATTATGTTAATATGTTTCATGGTCCACTAATTTGGGATTAAAAATCCTGTGTTCACGTCTGGAAAGCTAAACGGACGGGAAAACCGTACTTGCACCAACCCGACCGCCGCATGAAAAGTGATGACGTTCTGCTGTGTGATGGGTCATTTTTTATAACTATGGACCCGGCCACCTTTGTTACGTCAGTTGTCAGGGTAATTGGGTCTAAACAGAACTAAAGTAATATCGCGCGTCATTGTTTGTTGCCAAGGTTACTAGGTCAACACTAAAAAAAAACTGGACTTCTTCGCTGGGCTAACCTAATGGCTGGATTCACATGGAATTTTTCCCAGTAGATTTTACGAGCGTCGCTTTCAGGGTTAAGGTCGGGGGGGGGGGGGTGGGGGGGGGGGGGGGGGAATATACCCAGCACGATGTGACAAAGAGATTGCCCCTCGTCCTCCTAAAGACCGTATCGAATAGCCGAATTTCGTGGGGCAGTTTCTTTGTTCCTTGAGGACATGCATGGTTGCACATATTGTGCTTCCATTGTTGAACGGTTAAAGTAACGAAAGGTGCCCCACGAAATGGCGGCTATTCGATACGGTCTATCATCTCAACATGGAAGAAGGAACATTGTTTCTTCCTCATGATCTCAACACGCTCTTTCCTTTTGTTAACGCGGCAACCTCACCCCCTAAAACCTGAAAGGAGTTCTTTAAATTCCTTGAATATTTGAGAGACAATAGGGGAATTCACAATGGTGGGGGGCGGGGGGGGGGGGGGGGGGGGGGGGGAGTGTTTGGGGTGGGTTTACACTTTGCATAATGAAGGGTGGATTCACACTGTCAGGGAAAAACGCCAACGCGAAGTGGCTTGAGCACTGCAGCCGATTTAACGAAACTTACGTAGTTGCGTAAGCCCACTTGCGCAACATTTTGTTGCGTAAGTTGCGCAACATTCTTCTGAAGATAACACACAAGCTATATGGGGCTTGCGCCATTTGCCAAAAGTTGCGCAAGCTGCGCAGTGTTTCGTGAAATCGACTGCAGGTCATTATCTTTAGGAGGTGTCAGAACCAAGGCTCGAATTTTGGTCACGGCAAAGGAGTTATCTTGCCACGAAAGTCACATTTATGGATTTTTTTGTTTTCGTCGGTTTTTGATGTCCTCAAAGTAACGACGGAGTGCTCGACAAAGCACTTCGCGTTCACGTTCGCGATTTACGTGCATCTATATAAGGCCTCCCTATTAGCCTTTTCGCGCGTAAATGCGACGCGCGTCGCTTTGACAAAAAGCGTCCAGGGGCCAATTTCATAAAGCTGTTTAGCAGAAAAATTTGCTTAATCAAAAATTTGTTTCCTTTATAAAAATGGGTCAATAGTCAAAATTGCATGTCAATTTGTGTTTTTCACAAGAATGTCTGCTATTCTTGCTAAGAACACAAGTTGACATACAATTTTGACTGTTAACCCAGTTTTATAAAGCAAACAAATGTTTGATTAAGCAAATTTTTGATGAAATTGGCCCCTGGTTGTCATGGGTGGGGCGATTTGGAGTGAAACAACGCGTTGAAAACCATATGTTTCGCCTCACGAACACGTCAAGAGGTTTGTTTAGCCATGCAGAACATGCGTCAAAACCGCTAGCGAAAAAAGGATGAATGCACATGGACTTGAAATTGACCATGCGTCGCCTGACATACTGCGCGTACCGTGGGGATCCGTTCCATTTTCCCCAAAATACTCTATCCATGGGAATAAAACAATTCCAATCTCCAATTTGGATGTGGTAGCAAACAAGTTTTTGGTGTAATCATTCACTCTCAGAACGTTGGTTAAAATTGTTAACCAACTTGGTTAAAATTTTAACCAACCATGTATTACCAGGTGAACATCCCAACAGTTGGTTAAAACCTTAACCAACCCAGGTTGGTTAAATTTTAATACGTGGTTGGTTAAACTTTTTAACCAAATTGGTTAATTTTATTTTAACCAATCTGTTGGTTAATGGCGAGTTGGGCAAATTTTAACCATGCAGTTGGTTATACCTCAATGGTTGGGCATTTTACTGAAATGCTGTTCACAGTAATTGGGCAATATTTTACCAACAGTTGGTTAATTTATTATATTAAAAGTAAAAAAAAAAGATATTTGGGTATAAAGGACACTAAATAAAGGCAAACACCACACGATGGACTTGACATTTTTACATTGTTTATTTTTTTATATATTGTTTTGGGGGAGGGGGTATATTTGATGTACATGTATATACTTTAGCAGCAGGTGTAGGCCAAATGTATACTGGTATTTTCTAAATGAAAGAGTTTAGCTTCCTTCAAACATGTTCATCTTTAAATGTTTCACATCACACTGTGTTAACAATGAGTTCGCGATTGCTTGTGTGACGTTTAGCTCAGCTGCACTATATAAAGTCAGAGAAGAGCGTATTTTTATTTTTGTGGTTTACACAGGAACAAAATTGTTAAATCCAGATTGGGAAATAACACTTGCAAAATTTCCGAGTTGCCATTATATTACTACGGGAAGTTCGTTCTGTGTCGAAAAAGTGGCAAAAATGCAGCTTTGATCAAGAAGACGTGGTTCACGCCGAAGCCTTGCTTAGCAGTAGCCTAGTCAGATCAACTGTGATGTGCATGATGAGTGGTTGTGGCCTTGGCTTCTGCTGTGAGTCACGGTTGTTGTCGAGTAACAGTTGCTGCCAAGATGCCAAATCCGATCCGATCAGCCCCTCCTGTGTGGATAAACAAAATGAAACAAGGACTATTAACAGTAAGATCCAAAGGCGGTATATGTGACCCATCCATTCGTACTATTATTCAACTAATGTACCTATCAATTGTTGCCCCACCCCTCCCCCGCGCTACCTCACCCCGCGATGCCCCACCCCTTAGGTGGGGCATCTTCTGCGCCATGAGCATCTTTTTTGATGGATACCGGCGCATTATAAATTTTCATTATTATTATTATTATTTGGTCACGATCTCCGTGCCCCAGGGTAGGAACTTAAACGCATGGAAATCTAATTTTCAGCGCACAGAGAGCAAAACGTGTATCTTTTTCCCCAGGGGTGGGGAGTTTGTAAACCAAATTTTGCTCCGGGGTGGAGAATTTGTCATTCGAAAAGTGACAATCTCTATACATCTTAGGTGGGGCAGCCCGGCGGGAGTGGTGGGGAAAAGTTTCACGTAGGCTAGGCGCGCCGTGCGTAGCGAGTATGGTGTACACATGTAGTTTGTAGCCTATACTCGCTACACACGGCCTATACAACGTGTAAGTAACGTTATAGTACGACAACCCGTACGGGAAAAAAAATAACACTTTCGGCTGAAATCTTCGAGAAAGGTTTCCAAAATCGACTGCTAGCAACCACTAAAATGTCTCCCCACCATCCACCGATCGACCCAGACAAATAACGAGGCAGAACCTCCCTTGAAATAGTTGTTTCAGCTCGGAAACACCACTACATTTTGCAAATTTGACGTCAACACATTCGCCATTTACCGTACGTTTGAGTATAGTTTTACACGTACATGTACAATGTACACAGACACGTACACCCATATCTGTGTTAGACCACAGCGCGCGTGGGCATTTTGTCACTGCTGCTATTCTGCAGACAAACGAGTCACTAACCAATGGTAGCTTTCACTGGACACCACGTGACATGGTTGGGCGATTTTTTTTAACCAACATCGCTTCGTGGGTGGTAAATATTATAACCATAGTTGGTTAAAATACAGCCCTCTGATCTTATATTTTACACAACCCGCAGTTTACCCAACCAGAAAGCAGAATATTTCTTAACCAACCCCTGGTTAAAGAAAAATTTACCCAACTCATAGAATTTAACCAACATTGGGAGGTTTTTAACCAACTTATTTTTAACCAGTGATATTTTAACCAGCGTTCTGAGAGTGTTGTTCATGGAACCAGATAATAATTTACAGTCTTTTTGGACGACATATACGGATTGAAAGCGCGAAATTTCAGAATGGTAACGAAAAAAATGAGCACCACCACCACCACATGTGGCTACTGGCTACGCTGCTGGGTGTAATATCTGGACAGTCACTTGTGAATACACTCAAACTATAACTTGACAATAACTTTAGAATTTAGGAACTAGTAACGTCCCATGAAAGCAACGTGTCTATAAATCCGTGGCGGAAATTTGTTTTTGACTGCTGGCGTTGTACATAGTCTCACCTGGTACTGACATTTTCTCGATTGAATTCGCTGGAGAAGTTGAACTATAAGAACGTCTTTCTTTGGCCAGTTTACTCTGCAGAATTATTTCAACCACCCCAGTGCCAGATAACTTCGCCTAAGTCCGCATAAAACGGGCGGAGATTAAACCGCGGATGAAACACAAAACAGCCGTTTGCTCATAGCGCTAGCCGTTCAAAACAAATGGGCTTTTTGCCGACGGCTGTTGTGTGTACGGCTAATGAATGACCTTTGACCTTTTCTTAAGGGGATTTGGTACAGGATTTGACACTTAAGAAAGGTCATTCATTACTCAGGAAACCCCAGAGAATTTATTACCGTTGGTTTGGTTGATGTACTCGATATGATAATTAAATCGCTAATTACTGCTAATTAAGGGCTTTCTTAAGCATACTAAGTACAGGATTTGCAACTTAAGAAATGCCGATCATTAATTAGGGTTCACCAGAGGATAGTTTGGTGAAGGTTTGATCGATGTACTCGAAAATATTAATAAAAGTGATTTGGGGGTCAAAAGGGGGCCTGCCCCTCCCTTAGGTACAGGATCTGCAACTTAAGAAATGCCATTCGGAGGTCACACTTGCCCCACCTATTGATTCCACGCCTCAGACCTTTTGTACTCGTGATGATGAACAAATCGGTCTGGGCTCCCAGACTATTGGCACATTCGTCGACGTTGAGGGCAGCGTAGGAATCTACGCAGTCTCGAGTATACCAACCCGTCGGGTGGACGTGTGTGTGATCGCTCGGGATAATTAATGCTTTTGAATTATCATCCATTAGCTGATATATTTCGAGGAAAATGAAAGTGCAGCAGTGTGTTACCTAGCGTCGAGTTTGGGATGTTTTGTAAGGCGAAATCAGGTAACCAGAGTAATTTAGAGGCATTTAAACACTTGGGAGGTGTGGGCAGCACCGCGCACCAGTATCATTACGGCAGCTTCAAGCAATCGTCGTTACCGCACGCATGGTTGGCACTATGTTGGGATAGAGCCTATACGTTGTGCACATAGTCAAATTGGCCTTTTCTCAACAATGGTAGAGCGCGCTCCAGTAATTCCTTTTGAATTTTCGCGCGCCTTAAAGGAGTACTGTCATTAAAGACAAAGATGGCTTTGAAACAACACAAAGTAGTGACTTGTTAGTGTACTGATTTTCATTTGGCATGTTTCCACATGGTTTATAAGTAAAACCAGGAAAAGTGGGCAAAATTACCTCGTTTTGTTGTGAATGGGCCGCGCCATGTTTTTATTCAAGCCCCGTTTTCGCGCTCCAATACCCCGAAGGACATGACGTCACGATGGCTGCATTTGTATCGCTGGTACTTTGCACGGCCATCTGGCAGCGAAGCTTTTCCGGCCGAACGAACGTTGTGTCGTGTGTACGTACCATGTGATCGACCACGGAATTTCCCAAACGAGCGCGGACGGCAAACGATGCAATTTCAGGACACAGAAAACATTGAAGGGTTCATGTTCGAACCGGAGTTTACAGAAGAAGAACTACAAAACCACCATCAAAATATCAAAACATATGTTGACAAAACCAACGCCGAAGAAGAGCGAGTCGGGAAAATTGCAGTGCAGCGTGCGTGGGTATGGTACCCTGTAGCTAGCTACATGCAGCTAGCTATAGCTAGCTAGATCAGGCAGCCGCGCTGACGTCACGATGAAAAGCGCCCGCTAGCGGTATATGGTGGAGAACGGCTGGCGCAGAGGTTCGCTTTTAGTGTCATGGCGGCGCCCAGAAGTCATTTTTATTTCAATTTTTAAAAAGATGTATTCGTCATATGACAGAAATGTCCATGTTATCATTTAAAACAAACTCTAATGTACAAAATGAGACAATTTTATCATCTTCTGACAGTACTCCTTTAAGCAATGCACCTCTCATTGGGCTTGCGTGTGTATTATAGGCTATAGTGCCAATGCTGTGTGCGGGTTATGCTGCCTCCGGGTTATGCTGCCTCGTCGTGTTTTATGTACCGGACAAGTTTCCAACTACATGTACTCGTTTGCTGAATGTGCTGAAGATGGACATGATTTACGCCTTAGTTGAGGTACGAATTGCTTGAATGCTTTATATGTCAAGATATTATTCAGTTTTGGTAAAACATCTGTCAGGCCCATACATATGGCGAATTAGGCCTAGTAGCCTCAGGCTCGTATTTTGTAGGTATCACCCGTGTGGCAGGTATACAAGGTATACAGCCAAATATTTTGTACGTATACAATTGCATACGACTCTTTAATTAAGTTTGGGCTACTAAGCCCACCATGCACAAGTACGCATTATAACAATTTAAAAAACAAAAAAGGCTAAGGGCAGTTTGACACACGCGTCTCCGAAACAGTGCTTTTCTCCGTCTTTTCATGGAGCCAGGCGGCCAAGGTACAGCGTGGGTCGGAGAAGGCATGGGCAGGTGAAAATATTTTCGATAATAGGCGTTTACACAAACAGTTTCCGAAATTTCAATTTCCTTTGTTGCTTTTTTCGTGCTCCCTATAGGAAAAGGCGGATGCCTACCAGGCCATTGACAACTCAGCAAGCGCCTAATTATAGGCCTGTGCGGCACTTTTAAGATTTCATCTAAGTGCTTTAAGGAGCTCGCCAAGGATGGTTGGGAAGACATCGACCAATTGCAAGGTCTGGAAGACCGCTGGAGGGAGAATTTGTTCGCCTTGGCGTCCATTAGAGGACAACGCCGAAATCTGGAGCGAATGCTCCAACGGGTAAACAAGGCTCAGTGTGCAATTCTAGCATGTTTATCAACAGGGCACGCCCTTGAATCATGGGAATTAAAATACCAGTTTGGCAGGTTCGTTAGATGATAGAGGGCGGGCCTCTTTCAAGATCCGTAGTTCGGAAAGTGCCCTCACAATTCTTGTTTTGTTATTGCTCGAGCATGTATAGCGAGCGCAATATAGCAATAAAAAAGGAGTCAGCCTAGCATTTGGGAAATCTGGTTCTGGCCTTTTGTTTCAAGGTACCTGTGTTAGCGCCCTCATAGGTAATGGAACAGGCCCTAAGTGGCAAGTGAATGGACTCTTGCTTACTAAATTTATGAAGTGGAGGACGGGCCCCCAAACGCGCAGTTTCAGCGCATCTTTTGTTAGGCAATTTACGAAGCACGGGTTGGGCTTCCGAGTATCAAGGCCTAGATCGTGGTTCTATGGACCAGGACTGGTCCCTGAGTACATGTGGGCTATTTCACAATAGGTGGTCATTTGAGTAAATTACAGTATAGCCCATCCTTGATAACTTTATCAGTGCAAATACATGTTATGGGTGATTTTATATGACGGGTAATATGAAGGACAAGCTACAGAACTATTTTTACATAATTCTACGAGTTATTCGTTTTGAATTTCTCTATTCACATGCACTTTTAACACCATTTTGGAGTCTCATTTCAAGTTTTATATTAGTTTAAGTGGAATCATTTGTTGATGATGCATTATTGTGGTAAATTTGGTGATCGATCATGGATATATAGTGTTCAACAATATTGTGAAACTTGGGTTGGTGTAATTCGGTCAAAAAATGTTAATTTTATGAACCTTTCAAAATAAAGTGAATTTCCCGTTAAATAAAATATGGTAATGTCCTCTCCAGGACAATGTATTTAACACAATGCAATAGTTTGGAGATATGTACTCACAAAGATGTTTGTATCATCACATGACACATTTGATGGAGTAAATATGACAATTTGATCGTGGGAGAGATTTGAGTAAATTTTATCAAGATCATATTCAGGGTTGTGGAAAATCCGTTAAACATTTGTCCTCTCCAGGACAGCAGTTAATTGTAATATAACATGTCAACCATGATTGAAATATTTTATTTTTTGTTTGTAAAATTAACAGTACCATTCCTTCTAACAGGACATTGCATGGCATTACCATTTCAACATTTAGACTGGCCATTATATTGTGATATTCTGTGTTTAACAAAATGTCCTCTCCAGACAACCAATTACCAATCATTATTTCAGTGGAAAAAATAAACACGTTAATCATAATGCCACGCTCTGATATTTTATGAATTATTAGTATACATCCTGAAGTTTTTAGATCAAGAGAGTTTTTGTGAGTTGGACAAGTTTGAAATTTAACCCGATTTGCCAGTGAGACTGAAAGTGTACACTTATTGTGAAATAGCCCATGTCTTAATTTCCAGTTCCTTCGAGGAGGCAGAGGATGGGCCTCTGAATGTTATGCTGTTGTTTGTGAGCACGTCCATTAGACTGAATGATAGATATGTGTCGCCATTAGGCAGCAAGTATAGGTGCACTGGGGGTTTGGCTTGACAATACTTAAAGTTTCGTCATAACCCTAGTCAGAATCTGTATAGGCCGAGGACGGGCCTCTAAAGGGCAAGTTCAAAGTACCCATAGTTTACATGTGTACTTGCCAGAGGTCGGGCCTCTGAATACTAAGTGGTAATACATATTCCACATGTACTCGGTACTAGACAGAGGACGGACCGAGTAAATATTACCCACGTACTCTATATACTAGATAGAGGGCGGGCCTCCCAATGCCAAGTTTAATATGCTCATAGCTTGCATGTGTACTAGGCAGAGGAGAGCCTCTAAATGCCAAGTTGAGATATGCCAAGTTCTGATGTGACGCTATTTTTGCATGGGTACCCTTTACTAGACAGCCGTCCTCTGAATTAGCGTATCCCTATTTGCATGTCTGTTATAGAGAGGACGGGCCTATGAAAGGGAAGTTAATATGCGCTCTTATTTGGTATGGGTACATAAGGGCGTGTACATAGGCAGAGGACGGGTCTCTAAATTCAAAATGTCAATACAAATCAATTTTATGAATGCCAAATGTTAATGTGCCCATGTTTTCTATGTGTATAGATACAGGTACTAGACACAGGACGGGTCCCTGTATGTCAAGTGTAATATACCCATAAATGGCGTGTGTGCTAGACAGAGGACGGGCCTCGGGACGCCAAGCTTAATGAGCATTTATATTGCAGGTGCGATACACAGAGGGCGGGCCTCTGTATGAATGTACCCTTGATTTGCATGTGTACTCTGTACCAGGCTGAGGGCGTGCCTCTGAATGCCAGGCTTATGGTACATGTGCAATGTAACCATATTTTGCGTATACACCGTATGTACTCTGTGCTAGGCAGAGGACGGGCCGCCTCTGAATACCAGGTTTATTGTACAATGTACAATGTAACTCTATTTTGCATATACACCGTATGTACTCGGTACTAGGCAGAGGACGGGCCTCTGTATGCCATGTTTATGGTACAATGTACTTCTATTTCGTATATATGTACTCTGTGCTAGGCAGAGGACGGGCCTCTGTATGCCATGTTTATGGTACAATGTACTTCTTTTTCGCAGATATGTACTCTGTGCTAGGCAGAGGACGGGCCTCTGAAGGCCATGTTCATGGTACAAATGTACTTATATTTCGCATACATGTGCTCTGTACTAATTGGCAGAGGACGGGCCTCGGAATGCTATGTTTATGGTACAAATGTACTTGGCAGAGGACGGGCCTCTGAATGCTATTTATGGTACAAATGTACTTGGCAGAAGACGGGCCTCTGAATGCTATGTGTATGGTGCAATGTACTTGGCAGAGGACGGGCCTCTGAATGCTATGTATATGGTGCAATGTACTTGGCAGAGGACGGGCCTCTGAATGCTATGTTTATGGTACAAATGTACTTGGCAGAGGACGGGCCTCTGAATGCTATGTTTATGGTACAATGTACTTCTATTTCGCATATATGTACTCTGGGCTAGGCAGAGGACGGACCTCTGAATGCCATGTTTATGGTACAAATGTACTTGGCAGAGGACGGGCCTCTGAATGCTATGTTTATGGTGCAATGTACTTATATTTCGCATATATGTACTCTGTACTAGACAGAGGACGGGCCTCTGTGTGCCGTGTTTATGGTACAATGTACTTCTTTTTCGCAGATATGTACTCTGTGCTAGGCAGAGGACGGGCCTCTGAATGCCATGTTTATGGTACAAATGTACTTGGATGCCATGTTTATGGTACAAATGTACTTCTATTTCGCATATATGTACTCTGTACTTGGCAGAGGACAGGCCTCTGAATGCCGTGTTTGTGGTACAATGTACTTCTATTTCACATATATTCGCTCTGTACTTGGCAGAGGACGGGCCTCTGAATGCCATGTTTGTGGTACAATGTACTTTTATTTCGCATACTCTGTACTTGGCAGAGGACGGGCCTCTGAATGCCATGTTTGGGGTACAGTGTACTTCTATTTCGCATATTATGTACTCTGTACCTGGCAGAGGACGGGCCTCTGTATGCCATGTTGATGGGCCTTCGCTGGCACGCTTATTTTAACGTGGTCCAGGGGCACCTCCTTGGCCATTTTGTGAATCCCAAAGTTCAAGTACCCCGTTCGCAAAGTTTTTGCTTCAAAAATTTAAAAATAAACAAAAAAACAAAAACAAAAACAAAAACAAAAACAAAATCGTGCCGTGGTTTGTGCGTTTATGAAAGGTCGAACGGCGGGCCCCGTTAGCACGTCAACGAATTATGTGATGGTTTGTTCCATACATGCAGCCCAAGTCGGCTCTGGATGTCCACAAGCCAAGACGCCTGCAGCTGCTCAAGCGTGCATGGAGACGAGCTATGATCGCAATGTTGTCTACGTGATGTCTTTGTTTAGAGAATACGTGGACGAGTTCGAGCCTTTGTTTGCCGAAGATGTAAAGGAAAAACATTTGAGCACCAGTGGTATTTGAAAATGCTGGAGAGTCATCTGTGTGAGAGAGAATTTGATCAATCTTTTGATCCCATCGCTACGCACGCAGCGAAGCGGAAACGAGGCACCTCCCAGTGGGTAGTTTTCAATGGCAAACCAAGTGGCTTGCCAGTCCCTTGTACACCCACCCCGCCTGAAGTTCTCTCTGGTAGACTACAGGTAGATTTATAGGCGCTCGGATTCAGAGATCCAATTATTTTGTAGCCGGCACATTAAGCAATGATCCTGGTGCTTTGGGACGATATCTTAGCAGAGTCACCCAATAGGGACGAAGTTCATGGTTGGCTTCATCATAGAGTTAGTCTGTATGATTTTTTCCAGTCGTTTCATGGCCGATACAAGGGCAGGAATTGCTGTTTATAATTGCCCACCGAAAGGTATTTTTTAAATGCGCCCATTTGTCAAGATTATGTCGCCTTTATCATAGACACAATCACCAAGCGGTGGATAGAGGGCTCTATAGAGGTTTTAGGTAGGGTCAAGGAAGTACAGCCGCCGAAATGTGTGAATGCCTAGACAGTTGAACCAAAGAAGCCGCGTCTGCTTCTGTCAATGAAGGGACCTAATCTTTGGCGCAAGGACACACCCTTCAGTGTGGTACCTTTAGGCAATGTTGTCAGACCCATAACCAAAGGCGATTTTTTCTCAAGTACCGACAACAGCCAGGGATACAAGCAAATCTTCTTGACCAAGGAGTCCAGAACCTTTTCCATTCTTCGAGTGGGCGGGGTTTTACTTCACTGACACCACTCTTCCCTTTGGTTTTAAAAAACAGTGCATAAGTTTACTCATCCATTGGCTTTTGTCTTCCTGCACGGCTTAAGAACAGAGGTATACATACAGAAATCTGGATAGACGACCGTTTCATTGGTGAGTGCCATCCCAGCGATGGAGGGGCAAAGTATACGAAGGTTTAAAACACTTCAGTCGTGTTTGTTTTATTGCGGTGTGAACAGGACATACATGGGGACGGTTTCTACATCATAGCTCTAAGGGCCGTTTACGTCGTATGCTACATACAGTTAAAGCTCGGCTTGTTCAGCAACTTAAAGAAAAGTCATCGGCAGCCATCGAACAGCATGGTGCATCTCGGGTTCGGCATCTGCTCCAAACCCTATCATTTTCGATTCCTGAGCATAAAAAGGTATCATTCGCTGAGGTACGAGAGACAATTTTGCGGGAGGATAAAATGCTCTAAAAGCAGATGCAACGTTTGGAGGGGCAAAGGCCAAAGTTTTGCTCTGGTGTTTCCGGCTGCATCCTTGTTTCTGAGGGAATGCTTCTCCTTCATATCTACACTTGATGATCTCTTGCCTACGCCTCTGTCACCACAAGTGCGGGAGGAAATTCTATTTTGGAGGTTTGTCGATAGCTTCTCGCAGCTGGTTCCTTGGAGACAAGGCCGCCACCTTGCTATCGCATCGCACTGTCGGCAGACGCATCTGGCTATAAATAGGGCGGTACCCTAGTCTTACCAGACGGTAGTGTAAGTTTCTGAGATTACTGGTCTGCAGACATTTTGGCACACACGGGTATATGTCGCAAGGAGGCCCTTGACCTATATTTTGTGTGGCTCTCAGTCTTTGATTCGCTATGGAATTTGAAGGTGGATGTGGTTGGAGATTCTAGAAATGTGGTGGATGCTTGGACTGGCCTCCGAGCTAGGTCTAAACCGCTTTCAAAAATGTTGAAGTTAAATTTGTTGTTTTGCCCTCTCCTTGGAGGCAAATTTTTCGCTCAAGTTGACCTAGGTCCCATCTGGTAGTCCCACAGGTTTTACCTTTGATTTGATGGCACTTTCGTCAAATGTCCCGGCGCGCAGGAACGGGTCTCCACTCAAGTTCTTCCTTTCGCCTGTCAGAGGCAGGTCAAGCAGGGGTTTTTAGAATACCCGTCTTCTACGGGATATGTCCCGAATTTTTCAAGGGCTGGGGTTTGAGCTCTGGGCCTTCCAGTGCTACTTCCCAGGTATTGTCACCCCCCGAATGGATATCGCTTACGCTAAGCGTCACCATGTTCTCCTTGTGTCCGACTCAATGTTCAGAGGGTTCAAAGGATTCGGCTGGCCCAAGGCATTGAGCGTGCAAATGTCAGCCAACGGAGGCACAAAAATGGCCCCGTTATGTAGACATCTGGTGGTATCTTGCAGGGCTTTTCAGCCGGCGGTGGCAGTTCTGCGCGGAGGCATAAATGATTTCAGCCGATTGACCGACCCTCCGCAGGGTGTACTTGAAGTGGTAGGGGTTTTTCGCGCTGTCGCCCAACTGATCAGGGAAAAATTCCCAAGATGCATATTTGTTCTTTCCTCAGTGTGCCAAACCAAGATGGTGGGCATCAATCGCTCAGTCGCCGTAGTCAACTCATTATTGAAAGAGGTCTGTCATGAATGCTAGCTGGCAGTTTTTCTCGAACGATTACATCGTGGAGCAGGATCTTGCGCAGGCTGCGGCTGTTTTTAAGATCCGTTTCGGGCTTGCCCTCGGGAATCGCAATACAATGCTAAATTTCTTCTTCAATCAGGCCCTCCCCCCCCCCCCCCCTTCTTCACGAGAGCGTTTTGTTATCTTTTTGAAGATGATCAGTGCGGCAACCAGGCTGACAAAACTAGGAAACAAGTTGGATACGCAGGGATATGAAGTGCAAAAGAGCGGACTCATTTGCAGCATTGAACCGATTTCTGCGGGAGCATCAAAGCAAATGATGCTGTACTGAAGGGGAGGATCTGGAGTCAGCGACACCACTTGACATCCTATGCTTTTCGATCGATCGTGACTCAGAAGGTCGCACGCAGATTCACGGCTTAGGGTGTAAAAATTTGGGTAAGCACGGGATCTGCTCTTGTGGGTGCCCGCTTAGATTAGCGGCATGCACCGGGGACTCTTATGTTGGGCAGATAAGGGCATATTTTAACTCATTCGGTAGGACCGAAGTCTGGCGAGTGGGATAAAAGTTCGCAAACCCTTGCATCTCTCACCAAGTTCGTAGATACATGAATGCAATGCAGCTGGAGCAGGCTGAGTCTCGCATTACTCCAAAGCAGGCAATTCCATTGTTTTCTGATAAGTTACGATGGTCGGTGAAAGAGATCACTGACCGATCCCGGAGACTTGGCAAAGGCGAAGGTCTTTTTCCCTAGCGCTACGTGGTACAACGAGACTTGGCCCTTTTCCTCTGCCTATGGTGGGCCGGGGACAGAGCTGGTGACCTAGGAAGAATCAGAACCTGAAAAATAACAAGGATCGAAGGAGGCGATTTTTTATTCAGCCACACTATTGGCAGGACAGTAAGTGAGGGTGACTCATCATTGATAATGATTCCAAAGTTGCAGGACCAAGGAAAGATGGATCCAGTCGGCGCAGTTCAAAGTCTGGTTGATCTTTCGCCCCTTGGCGGCCAATCGCAAAGTCCTCGTAAACAAACCCTTCGCCTGTTAACGGACCGAATTCACAGCTGAAGATGTATTTTGCCGCAACATACAAACATGAAAACCAGCTTTTGAGAGCGCACAGCAGCCGTGCCTGGGTAGCAACCACACTGCGGCTCCTGGATGCATCGGAGGAGCAGGTGATGGACCACTGCCAATGGGCGTCGCGGAAGACGTACAAGCACTATATCCAGGTTGAGAGAGTTATGAGGCGTCAGAGCACGGTCCAGGTATTACGCGACGCCGTCTCCACAGCTGAACAAAGTCCAATGGCAGATATCGTCGGACAATTCTATAGGCGTCTGAACTCGGGCCTCGGGGCCCGCGTGGCTTTCCCGCCATCTATCTATCGGATATGATGCTCCAAAATATCGTGACGGAGATGACCACAAATCCAGGGACACGAATTTTGATTCTTAAAATGTCGGATTTCATGTAAATATGGTTTAATGATGTAATTTTTAATTTTGCATTTGGAGGAGACCAACTATACTTGGCTTCTGGTAGTATAATTATATTTTTAAGCCGCTTATTTTAAAAATTATGGCAATGGGGACATTTTGAGAGACACCACCGGGACATGCGTTTTTGGGGTTTTTTGAAGGTTCATCGTAAAAAAATAAGCACCCTGTCGATTGTTTTCAAGAATTTGTACCACTGCATATAATTAGAAATATGTTAAAGATTATTTTACCGCTTAAAAATAAGATTTTCATCGTATAGTTTTTAAGATGTAGCATCTCAAAGTGTCGGGACACGAAAATAGACACTTACTGAAGAATGACCCATAGATTGGTTCCCGATCCCTATAGATTAGTTCGCTTATTGCGAAAATATAGGGATCGGTAAAGGGCAGCCATGACGGGCAGAATTCTACCCGTCACGTGGTTATTATTATTTTTATTTTTTTAGTAAGTGCGCAGATTTTGCATTGACATTTGTAACTTGGCCGTGCGTATCGAACATATCCAATTATGTAAATAAAGTACATTGCCTAAAGCAAAGGGCTTGGCCAATTTTTAAATATAAAAAACACAATGCGCACGCGCAAAGACGACCAATTACAGATCAAGATAAAGCGCCCTTTACCTGTCCTTATATTCTCCTGTGTGGAATATGTGGACGGGAACCAGTCTAGTTTTCATAGAGTCCGTATATATACGTGTAAGCCCAACAGTCGTACACTGAGGTAAAGTTTAACACGCAGGCAAAGTCGCAGTGCGCATGCGCTAAGGCTCAAATTCGGTCCGAATAGACTGTCGAAGTGAATACGTCACCTTTTGTTGGTTGCCTAGGCAATTGGATCTAAACTAAAAATCACTCAACCGTGTCCCAGTGCTTTTTCAATGGTACTTTTCCCGACGGCCATGATAGTTTAGATCCAATTGCCATGGCAACGCACGTCACACTTCGGCTGTCTATTTCAAAACGCGGTGAAGCTGACGACACTGTCCCTTTAAACTGTTTTTCTGAGCGTGTGTATATGGCAATGTTAGGTGTAGGAAAATGAAATAATGCAAGTCTCTACACCAAGTTTTGCTTTCAACAGAAAGATCAAATTGGGCAGTTCACAAGTACAAGAGAGTCACTCAAGCATGTCATGCTAAATTTCGGGTTACCAATTGGTAAAATTTACAATGAGGAATGCATTGTTCCGAGTTTGCCTAGTTAACACCGCCCTTGGATATTGTTGCTATGGCTCACACGCTATCGTCAAAATGGCGACACACAACGCACAAAGCAATGGAACTTTCAACGGAAAGCACAGATTCATTGGGGAAAACTCAAAGGTATTCATGTTTCAGGGTCGACAGTTGTCTTAGAACACACCGAGTAAAGGGCCAGTAATACAGGGATGTCATATCATGGCATACGTGCTTTCGTACCCTTCAACAACGAAACGACCGGTCTTGAAACAAAAAATTCACCCGGATCGTCGCATACAACACTGTACAAATTGTATGGGGCCGGCAGAACATATCGCGTGATCATGTTGTTGTGAGCGTACAGTGGACTTTGACCTATGTGGGTGACATCTGCTAGCTCTGTTGTGATTGGTCGGCGGGTTCGGCTGATTGACAGGTCGGAACTATGCATAGCTGCCATCAGTCATAAACGTTTTAACATAGATGCATACAAAAAGAAAACTCTTGATCAGTTTGTTTTGATGTTCAGTATACAATAATTTATATATTGCCTGACGCACACAGAACTTCTATACAATTAAAGAGAGACCTGACTTGTTCCCTGGGCCACTAAACTGCTAAATCCGTGCTTTCCTACGGCGATTGCACCTTGGGCGCGGGGTTACTAAGGCCTAGTGGTTTGTGCCATCTTTGCTTGATAATAGCTGCCACCTGACTAGCTGACGTATTGAGACGCGTTTTAGCGTTTTTTGTACCATCAACATGGCATACAGAGGCCCGTCCTCTGCCAGGTACAGAGTACATAATATGCGAAATAGAAGTACACTGTACCCCAAACATGGCATTCAGAGGCCCGTCCTCTGCCAAGTACAGAGTATGCGAAATAAAAGTACATTGTACCACAAACATGGCATTCAGAGGCCCGTCCTCTGCCAAGTACAGAGCGCATATATGTGAAATAGAAGTACATTGTACCACAAACACGGCATTCAGAGGCCTGTCCTCTGCCAAGTACAGAGTACATATATGCGAAATAGAAGTACATTTGTACCATAAACATGGCATTCAGAGGCCCGTCCTCTGCCTAGCACAGAGTACATATCTGCGAAAAAGAAGTACATTGTACCATAAACACGGCACACAGAAGCCCGTCCTCTGTCTAGTACAGAGTACATATATGCGAAATAGAAGTACATTGCACCATAAACATAGCATTCAGAGGCCCGTCCTCTGCCAAGTACATTTGTACCATAAACATAGCATTCAGAGGCCCGTCCTCTGCCAAGTACATTGCACCATAAACATAGCATTCAGAGGCCCGTCCTCTGCCAAGTACATTGCACCATACACATAGCATTCAGAGGCCCGTCTTCTGCCAAGTACATTTGTACCATAAATAGCATTCAGAGGCCCGTCCTCTGCCAAGTACATTTGTACCATAAACATAGCATTCCGAGGCCCGTCCTCTGCCAATTAGTACAGAGCACATGTATGCGAAATATAAGTACATTTGTACCATGAACATGGCCTTCAGAGGCCCGTCCTCTGCCAAGCACAGAGTACATATCTGCGAAAAAGAAGTACATTGTACCATAAACATGGCATACAGAGGCCCGTCCTCTGCCTAGCACAGAGTACATATATACGAAATAGAAGTACATTGCACCATAAACATGACACTCAGAGGCCCGTCCTCTGCCTAGTACCGAGTACATACGGTGTATATGCAAAATAGAGTTACATTGTACATTGTACAATAAACCTGGTATTCAGAGGCGGCCCGTCCTCTGCCTAGCACAGAGTACATACGGTGTTAATAAAACAAAGGAAGAGAATTGGGCCAAGGATAGTACCCTGGGGTACACCCGATGGCACAGGAGACCAAGAGGAAAATTTCCCGTTTAAAATAACTTTCTGTGACCTTCCACGTAAAAAGTTAATAACCCAGTCAGCGTTCCTTAGGCCCAATCCATACATTACTAATTTCTTATAAAGGAGATTGTGTTGGACCCTATCAAAAGCCTTAGCTAGGTCGAGAAATATGACATCAACATCGAAACCAGAATCTAAACAACTGCTCCAATCATTAACGGCATAGATTAACTGCGTTTCACATGACCAATTGGCTCTAAAGCCGTGCTGGTTCTCGTTAAGAATACTATTAGAGGAAAGATGATCAACAGTTCTCGTGCTCACAATACGCTCCAAACTTTTACAAACGATCGAGGTGAGAGAGATCGGTATGTAATTACTTGTGTCATATTTTTTGCCTTTCTTAAAAAGTGGGAAAATATTAGCTCTACGCCAGTCCTGTGGTACCTCACCCGAGGTTAAAGAGACATTAACAAGTTAAGTGAGTGAGGGAGCTAAATGTTCGGCTCCTTCTTTCAAGATCCTAGGATGAATACCGTCAGGACCAGGCGCTTTATTAACATCAATGTTTTGAATTAATTTGTAGACTTCAAAATTGCTACACTGAAAATCGTTCATTGCGGTAATCGATTCTCCAAGGTGAGATAAATTTGGCGAGTCAGAGGAGTCTTCGGTATTGAATACAGAGTGAAACTGGTTATTTAAAGCTTCGGCCATAAATTCACTGTCGGTTATTTTAACACCGTTTACATTTAGGCAATTTATCGTCGATTGATCAGTCTTACGAGTTTTAACGTACCTCCAGAATTTTCTTGGATTATTATTCGCGTCAGAGACTGTGGACCGGATGTAATTAATGTGACTCTTTTTTAATTGCCTTTTGACGTCACGTCTAATGTCACAGTATTGTTGCCAGTGACGTGCATCATTAGTACGTTTGACGTTTGGCGATTTTATATCATCAGTTACCTTGATCGCGGAATGACAGGTCTTAAGTTTCGCTAGTCTCAGACCAAGGCTTCAAGAGTCATGCCAAATCAGACAATTTTTACATTTATAATCCAAATTTCGAGAACAACAAGGATGAAATAGGTCTCGTTTTGTAGGCAGCTTGCTTTTTGGAGCATGTAGATTCCGGAAATATAACCTAAAGGGGAAATCAGAGTTTGTACTGTCCGAAGACTGGTTCTTGCCAAACATCACGATTTATTTCAACCAGTCGCTGGTCTATGAATAAAATTACAAGCTTGTAATTTTATTCATAGACCAGCGACTGGTTGAAATCAGGTAACTGATGATATAAAATCGCCAAACGTCGAACGTACTAATGATGCACGTCACTGGCAAAAATACTGTGACATTAGACGTGACGTCAAAAGGCAATTAAAAAAGAGTCACATTAATTACATTCGGTCCACAGTCTCTGACGCGAATAATAATCCAAGAAAATTCTGGAGGTACGTTAAAACTCGTAAGACTGATCAATCGACGATAAATTGCCTAAATGTAAACGGTGTTAAAATAACTGACAGTGAATTTATGGCCGAAGCTTTAAATAACCAGTTTCACTCTGTATTCAATACCGAAGACTCCTCTGACTCGCCAAGTAATTACATACACAAGTAATTACATACCGATCTCTCTCACCTCGATCGTTTGTAAAAGTTTGGAGCGTATTGTGAGCACGAGAACTGTTGATCATCTTTCCTCTAATAGTATTCTTAACGAGAACCAGCACGGCTTTAGAGCCAATTGGTCATGTGAAACGCAGTTAATCTATGCCGTTAATGATTGGAGCAGTTGTTTAGATTCTGGTTTCGATGTTGATGTCATATTTCTCGACCTAGCTAAGGCTTTTGATAGGGTCCAACACAATCTCCTTTATAAGAAATTAGTAATGTATGGATTGGGCCTAAGGAACGCTGACTGGGTTATTAACTTTTTACGTGGAAGGTCACAGAAAGTTATTTTAAACGGGAAATTTTCCTCTTGGTCTCCTGTGCCATCGGGTGTACCCCAGGGTACTATCCTTGGCCCAATTCTCTTCCTTTGTTTTATTAATGATATTACTGATAATATTAGCTCTACAATTCGACTTTACGCAGATGACTGCGTTTTATATCGCCGTATTTCTACAGATGACGATAAAAGATGTTTGCAGTTCGACCTCAATTCACTTTATTCATGGTGTAACAAATGGAAACTTTATTTTAATGTTGACAAATGCAAAGCCATGACAATTTCACGAAAGAGTCGTCAGGTCGACCCAGAGTACAATATTGCCGATTCTACTTTGAATGTTACCTCTTCCGAAAGATACTTAGGAGTAATTGTCATAAACAATAAGTTAAACTGGAGTGAACACTGTAATGAAGTTTATGGGAAATGTAACAAAATGACCGGTTTAATTAAACGTAACTTTTCGGTTTGCCCTACCGACGTCTTAAAAACACTTTACGTATCGCTAATTCGATCCCGCTTAGATTACTGTTGTAGTGTATGGGATCCCTATAGAATTAACCAGTCATCCACTCTAGAACGGATTCAAAAGCGAAATGTTAGATTTATGTGCAAGGACTGGGACTCTAGCTACAATACAATTTTAACACGTTTGAGCTGGACAACACTGGGTGATAGACGAATGTACTTCCGTCTCCTAATGTGCTTCAAAATATGTAATCAGTATATCAACATTCCTTCATTAAGTAAATTTGCTCCAGCTACGAGAGTCGGTCGAAATGATCACAGTTTAAAACTCAACATCCCTTTTGCCAGAACTGATTATTTCAAGTATTCATTTTACCCTCGCACGGCTGTAGACTGGAATAACCTACCGGCACACATAGTCCATGCAGAGTCCTTCTCTAGGGAGTTTTAAAAGTTCCTTACATGATTATTTGTTGTCTTTGTGTTGATGTTTTGGTCATAGTTTTATAATTGTTCTTGCCATTCTTAGGCCGTGCGTTTTACTTTTACTTTTTTTATCATATGTATGTATATATATAATAAATAATAATAATAATAATGCATTTTTATATAGCGCAATCTCCGTCAAAAGTTGACGCCCAAGGCGCTTAACATAAATGACAGATAATTTAAAACAAATTTAACATTTTAAGAACATTTAAAAAATGCACAATAATAATCTAAAATCTAAAAAGTATGCAAGAAAACTTAAATAAATCATCAATAAATACAAACCACATGACAGCCATGACAAAAACACACCCCAAGAACAACATTAACACGAACAATAGGACTTCAAAAGGACTTGAAAACTTGACATACACACAAACAAATATGACGACCACCCAGAGGGACATACAAAAAGACAAAAAACTAAAAACACACGCAAGCTACAAGCGCACAACAGACGGACTAACGAAGGAGACAGAAACATTTACTCTGAAGACCCAGGCTGTCACTTATTGAACTACAGAGGAAACAAGTGAGTTTTCATAAGTTTTTAGAAAGTGTCAATGGACGTGGTCATGCTGATATTTGCCGGTAATTGGTTCCAAAGTGAAGCCGCAGAATGTTGTATGGCGCGGGGTCCCCATGAACGATGAGCACGGGGAACCACCAACAAGTTAGACTGGGATGATCGAAGGTTTCGAGTTGGCTTATACCTAGGTACAGCTTTAGCGAGGTATGCAGGTGCGGATCCACTGAGTATATGGAACGCAAGAAGAAGAATCTTGAATATAATTCGGTTCCGGACAGGTAACCAGTGAAGAGACTTCAGCACTGTACTGATGTGGTCTGAGCGTTTAGTCAATGTAACCAGTCTAGCAGCGGAATTTTGAAGTCGCTGGAGTCTGTCAAGTTGATACTGGGGCAAATTATACAATATCGAGTTGCAGAAATCCAGTCGGGAGGATATAAGTGCATGTACAAGCTGTTCCGTAGCTGTGCGGGTCAGGTATTTGCGAATAAAACCAAGATTTCTCAGGTGAAATCTAACCGACTTGGATAAGTTGGATATATGATCATTGAACGTCATATGACTGTCAAAGATGACCCCGAGGTTTCGAACCGTTACAGATCTATTGATGGAGCTGGTACCAATGCGTATTGACGGGATATTCAACTTGGCGAGATTGTTCTTTGTGCCAAACATCATGAAACATGATTTAGTATCATTGAGCTTCAGGTAGTTGGAGCTCATCCACGATCTGATGTGATCGATGCAAGCCTCAAGCTTCGTAATGGCAACTGTGGCACTTGAATGAATGATGTAAGCAGTTGAACATCGTCTGCATAGCAGTGGTACTGAATGCCATATTTCTGAATTATTTTTCCAAGTGGACTGGTGTATATGGAGAACAAAAGAGGTCCGCCAACTGATCCCTGTGGAACACCACAACCCAGAGGAACAGATAAAGATTTTGTCTTCTTGATGCAAACTGACTGCTGGCGATCACGAAGGTATGACGACAACCATTGCAGAGCCGAGCCCCTAATTCCAAGTGAATGTAAACGATTGATAAGTATGGTGTGATCAACTGTATCAAAAGCTGAAGACAAGTCTAATGACACAGTAGCTGTGACTTTTCCGGAGTCCATTTGTTGGAGGATGTGGCCGGACATATGAGCAAGGAGAGTTTCAACGCTGTGATTTGGGCGATAGGCCGACTGGTATTTGTCCAGAAGACCATGTATTCGTAAATACGATGACAGTCTGGCAAAAACCACACGCTCATGTAGCTTGGAGAGGTACGATATATTTGAAACAGGACGATAATTGTGCATGGTTTCGGGGTCCAGATTTGGCTTTTTCAGCAGCGGTCTCACTAGAGCTGATTTTAGAGCACATGGCACGACCCCTGATTCCAAACTCTTGTTAATGATACAGGTGATTGCAGGAGCAATTGCATCCACACAGGACTTGAGTATTGATGTGGGGATCGGATCTAGCTTGCATGATTTAGCAGATGTCTTTAAAATGAGTTTCTGAACTTCATCAAGGGAGGCAGATCTGAAAGTAGACAAAAACGGAGATCCCTGTGTTGGTGATGCTGTCGTGTCAGCAATACTTAAAGCAGATGGAAGTAAACTGGCATGGATGGTTGACACCTTGGAAATGAAAAACTGGCTGAATTGGTTGGCAAGAGTTTCTTTACAATCATGTGATGGCAAGGGAGTGGTTGTTTTCCTGTTAAGAAGTTTATTAACCACCTTGAAGAGTTGTTTCTGGTCGCCAGAGCAGTTACCAACTACACTGCAATAATACCGACATTTGGCTTTCCGAATCACGGACATGGTAAAATTACGTTGCTTGCAATACATTTGACGGTCAATCTCAAGGCGCGAAGATCTCTATTTACGCTCGAGCTGTCTGCGCTTACTTATAGCTTCAGCCACCTCGTTAGTATACCATTCCGTGTTTGGGCGAATTTTGAAGGTGCGCGTTGTGGCTGGTGCATGCTTATCCAAAATGCTAAGCAAAGTTTTGTTATACATTTCAACTCCAGATGCAGGATCATTTACGGACCCGGAGCAAACATCAGTAAAGTGACAATCTGTGACATCAGTGGAAAAGGCATTTATGTCAATCGAGCAGAGATTCCTTGAGACAACAGTTGTGGTAGGGACAGCTGGTTTGTGAAAAGGCACATAAAATAAGACTGCGGAGTGATCAGAGATGCCTTCAACGACTCGGATGTTGGAAAGATATCGGTCATGATCATCATTATCACAGCGTGTAATAAGTAGATCTAGAATGTGTCCACGTATAGATGGGTTGCTACATTTACGTGCTGTTGTAGCCCATGTCTATATAATAGATCTGCAAACTGTGAAGGATTTGCCGCTGAAGGGTTGTCCATGTGAATATTGAAATCACCCGTTACAATCAATGACGACTGGTCAAACAGGTAGCTGTCCACGAGGCAAGCAAACTCATCAAGAAAAGTACTGAAAGCAACAGTACTCCCAGGTGGTCGGTAAATAATCACCAAATGCGTAGAAGTAGCGTTACTCACCAACTCTGCTTGCAATACTTCAAACGAACTGTAAATCCTAGTGTTCTTGCGGATTTTAACACTAATTGTACTACGGTATAACAAGCCGACACCACCTCCTCGCTTATTGACTCGCGGTACGTGACGGAACAAATACCCATTAGGAGTAAGACCCGCAATAACAGCCGAGTCATTTGGAGTCAGCCAAGTCTCTGTAATCCCGATCACATCCAGATTGTTCTCCTGCACAAGCTCAACAAGCTCATCAGACTTGTTTTTAATACTACGAGCGTTCAGCAAGCAGAACCTAGTCGACTGCATTCGATGATGTCTCATACGTATTTGTAGCAAATTGTCACGAGTATGAGATAGATCCCGGAAGCCTGAAAAATTCATTGGCCGATTCCCAACCACAACAGGAATAGCACAATAGTCCAGTATCTGCATAGTTAGTAGTATATGTCCAAATATACATGTCCATATATATATATTTGTTTCGTATGTGTTGTTATCTATAATAATAATAATAATGAAAATTTATAATGCGCCGGTATCCATCAAAAAAGATGCTCATGGCGCAGCGAGACACATTAAAAATCTAATATCACAATCATGGAGTTCAGTCAGTTAATGAGATTTCATCAAATGTGTTTTAAGTGATGTTTTAAAAGTTGCAAGTGATGGCGATAGCTTGATGTGTTCTGGTAACTTGTTCCACAAGGATGTAGCTGCTGAGGCAAAGGACCTTTCACCCCACAATCTCTTGGAATAAACTTTCTCTAGGAGGAGTTTGTTGTTGGATCTCATGGATTCACGATTTGAATGATGGCGTTGGAATAGGTCGCGGAAAGATATGATGGTAGCCTGCTTGTAGTGGAGCGGTAAACATACATTACAATTTTGAAGCATATCCTGTCCTTGATAGGTAGCCAATGCAGATTCCTTAAGACCGGAGTGATGTGTTGACTTCTTTTAGTCTTAGTGACAATCCTAGCAGCTATGTTCTGAAGACGAGACAGACGACTCAACTGATTTTCCGGTAGTGAGTATAATAGTGAGTTTCCCATATCAAGGCGGCTGGTGACGTAGGCGTGGATGAGGATTTCTGTTGCGTCCTGGGTAAGGTATTTCCTGATGAGCCCAATGTTGCGTAAGTGCATTGACGAAAACCTACACATTGAAGATATGTGTGCTTTGAGTGACATCGTGGAGTCAAAAATGGCTCCCAGATTCCGTACTTCAGATAATGCGGGGACATCAGTAACTCCTATACGGATATGTCCAATGTTAATTTTGCTGCGCTGTTGTTTTGAGCCAAATATGATAAATTCAGATTTATCATCATTCAGCTTCAAAAAGTTAGCTGACATCCAGTCGCGGATTTCCTCAATGCATTGCTCCACTTGATGAATGGCCAGTTCCGCTTTATTTTGGTCGGGATCAAAGGAAACGTAGATTTGCGTGTCATCGGCATAAAAGTGGTAATGGAGGCCGTGCTTGCGGATGATGTTTCCAAGAGGACCAGTGTAGAGTGAGAACAAAACTGGTCCAAGGACGGATCCTTGGGGGACACCTGTTGTTGGGGTCGTTGGGCTCGAAACTTTGTCGTGAATTTGTACTCGTTGCGAACGGTTGGTGAGTTAGGACTGGAACCATTTTAATGCCATACCATCTATACCAAGTTGCTGAAGTCGTTGTAGTAGTATGGGGTGATCAACAGTGTCAAAAGCGGATGATAAATCAAGAAGAACAAGTGCAACGAGCTTTCCATTATCCATGGCAGTCAAGATGTCATTCTGAACTCTGATTGGCTCGATATGCAGACTGACATTTGTCGAGAAGACTGAGTTATGAAGAAAAGAGGACACTCTGGCAAGCACGACACGTTCAAGCAATTTGGAAATAAATGGGAGGTTGGAGACTGGGCGGTAATTCTTCATTGTCTCTGGATCGAGGTTGGATTTCTTAAGCAGCGGTCGCACAATGGCGGACTTGAGTGATGAAGGGACAATTCCTGATGCAAGCGATTGGTTCAAAATGCGAGTTAAAATTGGTGCAAGTGTGTCAGCACATTTCTTGAGCAGGTCAGTCGTAATTGGGTCGAGGCAACAGGTCTTGGGATGAGAATGAAGAAGTATCTTCTTAATCTCGTAAGAAGATGCTGGTTCAAATAAAGTTAACTCTGTGGATGGAATTGCGGAGCTTAGGAATTCTTCTTTACCTACCCGGGGAGTGAATTTGTATGGACTATTTCAGTCTTTTCACGACCCTAGACATTGTCTGAAATTAGTAAATAATAATAATTCAAGACAGTCGGCGCTTTTGTTCCCGAAGTTTTAATTAAACACTATCCGGCTCTCAGTCTAACAGTAGTAAAGTTGCGGTCGCTCAAACCATGTATTTGTTTAGACTCGTCAATGTACTTGCAAACCGGAAACAAAAGATAAAACATTTTAATTTGATTGCGACAACATTTTCTTCATGTATTGATTGAATCGATATAGATTTTAAGCTCATTTTCCAGTTTATTGGCGTTTGAGCGCTTACAAACGCGGTACGATAAGGTGAAAATCAAAGAATATGGTCACAACGTTAAAACCCCATTGTCATTCGCTGAGACAGGTCTCCGGCTGTGTGGCCTAAAACAAGGCTGAAGCGGGCCTCCCGTGTGATTTTTGCCACGAATTTACAACGATTAGATACGATTTGAAGAGATTACCAGAGACTGTCTAGACTCTATACACAATCGTACCTAATGGTTGGAAATTCGTGGCAAAAATCGCACAGTGGGAGGCCCGCTATAGGCCTATTATACAGTATATTAAAAACGCTTGAGTAAACACTTAGTATTAATTATTAACAAAGTGTGTTACTTTGCCAATATCCAAATACAAGCACAAAACGACGCTGTTTTAACTTATGAAAACTTACTAATTTAAATTTTTTATTTTATTGTAAGTAAAATGCATTTGCTGGCGCCTGCGTACCGACGCAGCTCAACCCCAACACTTATTGAGGGCGCTTTATATATATAGTCCGATTTAGGATCCATACACGACACGCAATATAGCGGACCAGAAAAACGACTACATTTTTGTGGGCACTCTGCACTCGACAGCCGCACACGTGCGGCCAAAACGCGGAACTCAGTCAAACTTTCTATCTTTTACCATTGCAAGGCATGGCAAAAATTGACATGACGGACGATGACAGCAATTTTCACCTTCAGAATAACGACGAATATACTTGGCACACTATGTGAGCTACGAGCAGTTATCAAGGTTTGAGCTGAGGTACAGTGACTTACTTAAATTTGAGACATTGTTTTCATTATTCGGCATGCGAGTGCTTGCCGAAAAATATCGCAACATGTAGTTGATGCCAATGCTTTGTGTATTTCGGATCAACTACACGTCGTTATACGGGAAACGCGCACTGCAGTAAGCATGCATTTTACTCGAGTCATCGTGTCGAAAAAGTCTTCAAATCGGACGGGAAAAAAATGCACTTTTGCAAACAATGTAAGTAAATCACTGTACTCAACCGAAAACTTTATATCTGCTTGTAGCTGAGATTGTGTGGCAAGTATATTCGTGGCCATTTAGAGCGTGAACAGTGTTGTTGTTGTTGGGCATTTTGTAGGGTAAAAACTAACGAAAAGACGCGGCCGATCCGACCGAGCCGGCTACATATTTTGACCGATGTGCCACGGCGAGGCGGTACGCGGTGTACGGTCAAACCCAGAGGTGACGAAGTGATCGCATTTTTTTTGTCAAGCTTGATCGGCTTCAAAAACGACACAAAGCAAAATAATTCCTGCATATGAGGCTTGTCGGAACATTATTAGTCACACAACAGCAATGTTCAGTGGAATTAATATTTGCTTTAAAAAACCAACTACAAAACCGTACTTTGGTACTTTTGCGTATTCAAACACACACGATCGTAGCACATGGCCGATTTGACTGTCTGAGGTGGGCTTAGTTGCGTGACGTCACCATCATTGGAAGTCATATTTTTAGCATTAGTGCGGAGCGCTATTGCATGCTGCAATAATATAACTATTTTCCGTTGTTCGTTAGTCCTTGTTTCACTTTTCTCGACCCAATGAATTGTTTTGAATTTTGACTCGTCAAAAAAGCTAAAATTATTGCGTTCTCTTTCATGATAGTGCGCACAAAATAGCTTTTACTCAAGCTGAGTACGCTTACGCTGCTGAAACAAGTTTTCTTTCTCCAGTAGTCTGCCTTTATTATTTGATTTTGTAAAATGAAACACTCGGAAGCACTCGTCAAGAAACCCTCTTATAGCTTGTTTAAACCCTTTGAATAAGGTGGTACATGCATCAAATGCAGAAGTTTGGCACTCCTTGTTCTAAAATGGGAGATTTAAGAATCCGTAAGCAATAGCGTTAGCAGTATACTACACAAATGATTATCTCCACAAAACAAACAAACCAAACCACAAAAATTCCCCGATTTTGGTTTTTTTAATTTCTCACCGCTTTGCAAATTCATGTAATGGCTGAATAGAAAAGAGGCATGCACTACGAATTATAACGTTAACTAAACGTTGTTCGCAAAGTTAGAGCTTCTTGGAGGCGGTTGCGTGCTGTGTTTGGATCACAGATCAGACTACAGACGAAAGAGCGCCCTCAGACGTATTGGATAGTGGTTGAGCCAGTGTTATAGCAAGTTTGCATGCGTGGAAAAAATCAGCGTCATTCCGTGCTTGTAAAGCGGAAAGGCTTAAATTTGCACAAAGGAATCAGATATTGGCAAAATAACCCACAGCGTATCCAAGAGCTAAACAAATTAAGTGTTGTTAAACCACTCTTGTGACGTCACTCTATTCAGTCAAGTGTAGATTATTTCTAAGAAATTACTCTTAACTGTACAATCTTACAAGGAATGCATAGTTAACATTGATTTTTAAAATGGGTTAATTACCATTCACGGACACCCAGGATTGTTCTTTATGATGTATAAAGCCTTGGCAAAAACAAAGAAAAAGTTAAACCTTCCAGGAGAGATTCCCAAGACTATTCTAGTCGAGCAAAGGGCTGGTATGTTAGTCCTGCAAGAGGGCGCACTACCGGGAATGGCTAACGCGTACACAAACAATATCGACTAGAATAGTTTTGGGCCAAGACTAGGCTGCGTGTCGCATATTTTGCATTATAAAAGTTGAAATAATCCGTCTCTGTAGAAAAAAATACCCTTACCTGTAGTCCCCAATCATGAGCGATGGCATTTGTTTCGTTATCCTCATGCTTTTAGCCGCGATATCGGCTTGAAGGTTTTATTAGTTTCGCAGCAATTATAATTATAGGCTACTCGTATATCTTTTTTGTTTTGGGAAAATGGGGAAAATCGAGTATTTTAATTACCATCGGCTCCTACATAGCGTGTGTAAAACATAGGAGATTAGCTGATTTTTGTTTTCTAAAAAATAGCTTTTCTCCATTTCATACACATGGGTTGTTCTGTAAGTTTTGCACATTATGCTTGAAGAGTCATTTTATAGAAAATATCAACATTCTATTGTGACGGATCCCCGGTTTTTCCTTTGTATTTCCTTTGTATTTCTGTGTTTTAATATAAAAGCTGGATCCGCCACTGAAATTGGTCAACCTATTGCTTTTATCAATGTCAGTCAGGGACAACAGTACTGAACCAGCTGCTCCACACCGAACATGGTGCACTGTTAATATCGAGAAGGTGCACACCGAAAGTGTCGTTCCAGGGCCACCGTACGTAACAGATGCGATGAATAATGATCGCCGGCTAATTACATCTGAGACTCTAAGCTCTGAGGTTGATGAATTACATTGTATAAAGAGATTATTTACGATATTTCTGTCATTGGCAGACGTTCAAAAACAGTAAAGGACACATGGCGTCTGAATGACATGTTATTTATTTCAATTTATCTATTATTTATTATATAAATTATAAATAAACTGTTTTTCATTAGGGTCCTGTTTATGTATGGATATGTATAATCTACAAATAGTTAATTAAACAAATTCTAAATTGTACCTTGACATCACCTCACACTCTCTAAGGGCAGAAAGTCTGTACGGTACATGGATACCTCGCGTGCACATTATGTCTACTCTTTGCATTTTCGAGCTAGACCATCAAAATAACGAGTTAGAACGTGTTGTTTGACTTGGAATGGACGTCAACTTTGAAAGCTGGATCACTTTCAAACTGCAATGATCAATTCAAGAAAGAGGCGTAACGATTTCTGCAGGTTATGAGACTGGTTTGAATTTTCCGATTGAACCCGAACGAAGGGAGACGTACGTATACACTATACAACAAACTTGCAATCCGATCAAATTAATGTCGTTGTTGATTGTTTATATTATTCATTCCACAAAACATCGTCAGAAATTGGCGAGTTTTACTGTTACGGAACGCACGTGCAACAGCGAGCGACTCTCGTTTTGCCGATCGTGCATTTATTGGCTTTTTCGCTTGCAGCGAAAAAGCCTTTGTTTTCGTTTTGATTTTTGGCTTTTTCGCTTTGAGCGAAAAAGCCTTTGTTTTCGTTCAGATTTTTTTTTTTTTCCGTTTTCTTCTGATTTTTTTCCTATAGACAAAGCGCATAGGCGTTTTCGGCGCTTTTTCAGGTTGTTCCCAAACATTGATCTTAACCAAACTTGGTCACATCAAAGACATAGTATAAGAGGTGTGCACCCAAGAATGGCTTCATTGTGACGTCATCAGTGACGTCATTACAATAGTTTAAAAATGCCTAAAAAGCCGAAAATTACCAAAATATGCACATTTTAAAATGATTCCCTTGCCAAAACCGCGTGACGCAGGGTCTTCATATTTGGCAGACATATAGATCAGATCCTAGCCTACCATGTTCTTAGTGTAGGTATTTTCATCTGACCCTTCCTTCCTGGGTCAATCGAAGGTCAAAGTTCAGCCAATTCAAAAATCACATTGTTTGTATTATTTTTTTTTACTTATGAAGCAATATTAGCTACTAAAGTACGCTTGATCTTCATAAAACTAGGTACAGGCATGGGCCCCATCACAAACTTCCACCACCATGTAGAACGTAACCATGACGTCACTGATTACGTAATTATAATTATTAAAAAATGCAATAAAGTGGATTTTCGTCATAAAAATGAGCCAAATATGCATTTCGTGAAATGTTTCCCTCTATAAAACCACATGACCCAGGGTCTACATATTTAGCAGACATTATAGATCAGATCCTGGGCTACAATTTGCTTTGTGTAGTCATTTTCATCTGACCCTTCCTTCCTGGGTCAATTGAAGGCCAAAGTTCAGCCAAGTCAAAATTTCCGTATATACAGGGTGGATAAAAAAAAAACGAAACCGAAATATTATTGCTAACTGTAACTAAAGTAGGGCGCGTATGAATGAACGGGAGATATCATCTGTTAGGGTTGAATTTATTTAAGAGAGTCCACTCTCTACACGAAAGTAGTTGTATGTTATTGAGGGAATGTCGTAGTTTTGCCGTGAAGCATTCATTCCAATGTTTGTTTTCTTCCTTATAGGTTTAGTAAGGTGCAAAGCTTAATATAGGCCTGATATCATTAAGTCATTGTCAGGATTTTATTGAACCATCTTTAACAAATCTAATTACGAAATTGTTCCTTCTTGGCCAAACTCTTTTCAATCTTAACAAATTATGTGCTCTGATTTCTGCCTTTGATGACTAATATATGTATATCAGTTTTTCGAGTAAACATCGGATTTCCATCCCAAATGTGAACAAAACAAACTAACAATGAACAGTTTAGAATTCGCAAAGGGAAATAAAGCTTGAGGAAATAAAACTCTCAACTTAGTTTTCAGGATAAACTTTTTAAATATTTTATTTATAACTGCATGTGACATTATGACAAATAGTTCTAATTTTACAGTAACTTAGGCCTAATCGATGTTTTTAAATGTGCAAAAACTGAAAATTGCCATATTTTCAAATCTAAACATATTTTCTGAATCGATGAAGGCTTCTGTACTATTTCCATTAAATGTACATGTTATTTTGTTTTATATGAAATTTGGCTCAATACCCTCTTAGTATAAATCCCGAACCTACATGTTATGATACTCCTCAAGGAGCTAATTAAGTAATCAAAAGTTTTTACCTGCACCATAACTTGGTATCTCACATTTCATCAAACACCTCGAAGTGGTAGATCTGTATAGCAGTACTCCCCCACCCAGGCAAACTGACACAACTCAAAAACTGTTCATCATCAGGTATCAGATTAAAGGAGCATAGAATTGAATGTTTTCCATATTCAAACATTCATAACAAATCAGACGATTGACCTATGATCGTGATTCCTGCGCCACATACGATCACTAGCAAATGTAGTTAATTGATGACGTAATGATGACGTCATCACGTGACAGATTAAAGGTGCATCAAATACAAGTATATGCAGACGCGCACATTGCTTGACCTTTGACCTCGTTTCCTAGTGGTCAAATCTACGTTGGCTTATAATTTTAAAGTGATAACAAACAACACGGGACTCATAGCATTATGGTTAGGTATAGCCAAGCTTTAAAAAAATGAAAAGGGTGACCTTTGACCTCGATAACCATTAGTCAAACAGTTTTTGGCTTATAATTTAAAATTGTTCAAAAATAGATAATTTAGTTAATCATTGTATTCTGGTTAGGCGTTTTTCAAGTTTTGAAGTTAAAAAATGTGAAAAAGCCCTACGCTCTGTTCATAGAACAGACGTAGCTCTAGTTGGCTTTTTCGTTTGCAGCGAAAAAGCCTTTGTTTTTGTTTTGATTTGTTTTCTTCTTCTTCTTCTTCTGATTTTTTCCCCATAGACAAAGCGCATAGGCGTTGTCGGCGCTTTTTCAGGTTGTTCCCAAACATTGATCTTAACCAAACTTGGTCACATCAAAGACATAGTATAAGAGGTGTGCACCCAAGAATGGCTATATTGTGACGTCATCCGTTACGTCATTATAACACTTTAAATATGCCTAAAAAGCGGAAAATTGCCGAAATATGCACTTCTTAAAATGGTTCCCTTGCCCAAACCACATGACCCAGGGTTTTCATATTTGGCAAACATTTAGATCAGATCATGAGCTTCATTGTTCTTAGTGTAGGCATTTTCATCTGACCCTTCCTTCCTGGGTCAATCGAAGGTCAAAGTTCAGCCAATTCAAAAATCACATTGTTTGTATTTGTTTGTACTTATGAAGCAATATTAGCTGTTCAACCATGCTTGATTTTCATAAAACTAGGTACAGGCATGGGCCCCATCACAAACGTCCACCACCATGTAGAACGTCACCATGACGTCAATGATTACGTAATTATAATAATTTTAAAATGGCACAAAAGTGGATTTTTATCATGAAAATTACCAAAATATGCATTTCGTAAAATGTTTCCCTCTATAAAACCACATGACGCAGGGTCTTCATATTTAGCAGACATTATATATCAGATCATGGGCTACAATGTTCTTTGTGTAGGTATTTTCATCTGACCCTTCCTTCCTGGGTCAATTGAAGGCCAAAGTTCAGCCAAGTCAAAATTTCCGTATATACAGGGTGGATAAAAAAAAAACGAAACCGAAATATTATTGCTAATTGTAACTAAAGTAGGGCGCGTATGAATGAACGGGAGATATCATCTGTTAGGGTTGAATCTCCTCTTTAAAATGACACCATGATCATGTCATTATGTTTTCGGTTGACTGAGCAGTGACCAGTGTTATGCCAGGGGCCTAGTTTTAGATTTGACCGTTCTCAATGCGAGCAAACGTCGTACAAATAAATCTTTACCGTAGCTGTCTATTCCGTGTGCCCTGTGTGACACGGCGCCGACCGAGACAGTGACACGGTAACTTTTGACTGTGTCTACCACGGACGTGTAGTTATACAGAAGATGGTTTAACAATAGGACATGTGAGTATATTTTATGTTATTTCAGTCTTATTTAAGAGAGTCCACTCTCTACAAGAAAGTAATTGTATGTTATTGAGGGAACGTCGTAGTTTTGCCGTGAAGCATTCATTCCAATGTTTGTTTTCTTCCTTTTAGGTTTAGTAAGGTGCAAAGCTTAATATAGGCCTGATATCGTTACGTCATTGTCAGGATTTTATTAAACCATATTAAACAAATCTAATTACGAAATTGTTCCTTCTTGGCCAAACTCTTTTCAATCTTAACAAATTATGTGCTTTGATTTATACCTTTGATGACTAACATATGTAGGCCTATATAAGTTTTTTGAGCAAACATCGGATTTCCACCCGAAATGTGAACAAAACAAACTACAAATTAACAATCTTTTTCGCTGACTACATCGTGAGACAGCAGATGAGTATTGATTTAGTAAAAATGAACAGTTTATAATTCCCTGTCCAAACCCACGTGACCCATGGTCTTCATATTTTGCAAGCATACAGATCAGACCATGCCCCACACTTTTCATCATGTAGGCATTTTGATCGGACCCTTTCTTCATGGGTAAATTAAAGGTCAAAGTTCACCTATTTCACAGATCACAATTTTTCGGCGTTTTTATATTTATGCAGCAATTTCTCCCCTTAAACATTGCTGAATTTTCATGAAATCAGGTACAGGTATAGTTCCCATGATACACTCTGGGCAGCCTGAACATCATGATCGTGACGTCAGCGATGACGTCATTATTAACATTTAAAAATGCCGAAAAGTGATTTTTTTTGCATCAAAATGATTACAATCTGCATTTTTAGAAAACATCCCTTTTAAATACCACGTGACCCATGGTCTTCACATTTATAATCCATACAGACCAGACCATGCCCTACAATTTTCCTCGTGTAGGCATTTTCATTTGACCCTTCCTTCAAAGGTCAATTAAAGGTCAAAGTTCACCTGTCAAAAATCACAATTTCCCGGCTTTTTTGTACTTATGCAGCAATTTCACCCCTTAAACTATGCTTGATTTTCATGAAATCAGGTAAAGGTATAGTTCCCATGATACACTCTGAGCACCAAGTACATCATGACTGTGACGTAATCAGTGACGTCATTATTTTCATTTAAAAAGGGCGCAGAAGTGATTATTTGCATCAAAAAGATTACAATATGCATTTTTAGAAATGCATCCCTTTCAAAAACCACGTGACCCATGGTCTTCATATTTGGTGGACATATAGACCAGACCATGCCCTTCAACTTTCCTCATGTAGGCATTTTCATTTGTCCCTTCCTTCATTGGTCAATTAAAGGTCAAAGTTCACCGGTCAAAAATCACCATTTTCCGCCTTTTTTGTACTCATGCAGCAATTTCACCCCTTAAACTATGCTGGTTTTTTGGTGAAATCAGGTAAAGGTATAGTTCCCATGATACACTCTGAGCAGCATGTACATCATGATTGTGACGTCATCGATGACATCATTATTATCATTTAAAAATGGCGCGAAAGTGATTTTTAGCATCAAAATGATTACAATATGCATTTTAAAAAATGCACCCTTTTCCAACACCACGTGACCCGAGATCTTCATATTTGGTAGACATTAGACCAGACCGTGCCCTCCAATTTTCTCCATGTAGGCATTTTCATTTAACCCTTCCTTCATGGGTCAATTGAAGGCCAAAGTTTTATCGACGTTCTCAATGCATTATGGGATTGGATGACAAAATTGCCCGGCCAAATGTGCATAAACCTATGAGGCGGACGCCAACTCGGCAACCTTTTTACTCATTTTCACGAAAACCAAAAAGAGTTCAAGAATCAACTTCCCACCACTTTATCTTTGACACATATCAAACATACTGACAAACATGAACCGAAACAGAAATGTTGCAAATGCGAGAAATCATCGGGGATTTCCTAAACTCCGAGTACCGTGCTCGCAGCTCGGTATGCGTTGTGCAACACGCGCCGTATCGGCACGGCGCTGGTTGGATTGAGTGTGCTGCACTGCTGACAGATGTCACTCGATAGTCTTGTTACTGACAAATTATAATATGATACATCATACACATTTCGAGAAAGTCGCTAACATTATACTAACCCTGTTTACATGACTCCATCTCATCTCATTGGTATACAACCCCAAATATCAAGGGTTGTCTAGCAAACACATCAACACATGTATTACGAAATTCCCATGTAGCCATTTTACACTCTTTAAATTGTACACAGTTGGATGACTTATTTCTGCAAAACTCAACATCGGAAACAAAACTTCAAAGATATGCTGTCTGCGATTACCTTAATGACATACATGTATTATCATGACGTGATGACGTCATCGTAAGTCATTATTACAATGAATTGAATATTTCACTGACAAATTTTTAATACAATATACAAGGTCGATCACCTTGGACAGTCTTTTTACGTCATGAAATAGATCATTCTAAAATATTGCACTGTACGCCGGTGTCGTACGCACGACCTACCCCCAAAAAGAAATAAATAAATTTAACAGACAACAAAATATATACATGTACAATTGATTTTCATCTAAAAAACGCAACATTCGCCCCACCCCCTGCAAGCGGCGAAAAAGCCATACGATCTGTTCAACGAACAGACGTAGCTCTAATTATTATTATTTTTCTTTATGGTATTCATACCAAGGATTCCTCAATAGTGCTCATTGCACTGTCACTCGTAAGCGTGAGGAAACACATGAAGAATTATAAATGGCCAGAGACACCGGGAATCCCCTTGCTCTTCACGAAAGAATGCTCCGGGATCTTTAGAGTGCGTTACCATTACCTAACACACTGGACCAACGGCTTTACAAGTGTGGTTGAGTGCCTTGCCCAAGGACACAGGTACTGCAGCCGGATTCGAACCCGCAACCCCAAGTTTTCACCCATGATTGCGAGTCAATGGCCCTAACCACTCGGCCACGGTATTCTTCCTAATACATGTATGCTAAAATCATATTTCCTAACAAAATTTACACTTTATTGGGCATTATCATGTCATATTAAGAATAAATTAGTAGCGAGGGTGGACGGTATTTATACCTCCACAGAGGCGGATCCAGCCTCATCAAAATACAGGAATACAATATTCCTGTATTTTTATACATATCCATACATAAACAGGACCCTAATGAAAAACAGTTTATTTATAATTTATAAATAAATAATAGATACATTGAAATAAATGTCATTCAGACGCCAGTTGTCCTTTACTGTTTTTGACCGTCCCCAATAACATAAATTATTGTAAATTAAAGGCACAGGCTCGTCACGTCATAATGCGCGCGCGCCAAATTTCTGCCACGAACTGAAATACGCAGCTCTATGCCTTTGCTATAGCTGCGTTATTCGTGGAACGAATTTGGTGCGCGCGCATTGCTGACGAGCTTGTGCCTTTAATATCTTTATACAATGTATTTCATCACCCTCAGAGCTTACACTGTAAAACAAATTGGGTAAATATTTGTCTAATATTTTGGTTAACATGCAAAACACACTAAATGGGTACAACAATTTACCCAGTACCTGGCCAATAAAACGGTATCTTAACAACTGGGTGAAAGGAATTCGACAAATAAATTCGCAAACTTAGCTTGCTTTAACCTACTTTGCAAACATCTCCAAGCTAATCTACCCAATGTTGGGCAAGTCGCCCTATTATTGCACCCATTTCTTGATGAATATATGCCCAAACTCCATGACTCCAAACATGACCAACAATTTGTATTTACTCAATATTCAATAACTAGACAAATAATGAGCAACAAATGCAGAATTATGTTTACCCAACGATTCATTTGCCCAGAGTCTAGATGTAATTAGTCGGCGATGCTTGGTTTTTAGAATTGCAATCAAGTCGCCTATAATATGTTACATGTACCAGTACAGATCATGTTGTGCGGTTTATATATAAAGTCTACATATGCGGCTGCTTTGCTACTTGGCTACAAATTAAGTGTGGTCATCTGGATACTACACTGTAAAATGTTACTGTTAAATGTGCAGTATTGTACTGTTTTACAGCAGTGTGTCAACGTAATACCCCAGTCACAATTAGCTTGCGATGGGTTTGCGAGTAGTTTGCGACGGATTTCTAGGCATTTTCGGCCGGGGCCCCACGGGACTCCTTGCGGCTGCCGGGTAATTTTTGGGCATCGGGCGGGCATCGAGTTACTTTTAACTCGGACTTAAAACCTGGTGCGGCGTTTCGCATCGCAAACTGATCGCCAATAAATCGGTCGATGCCTGGCCGATGTCCGGCAGGGCATCGCACACATCGGGCGGGCTCCGGGCCAAATTTTAGACAACCCAGACAATCCATATATCGGCCAGGCACCGCCCAGGCGCCGCCCAGACGCTGCTCAGGCCCCGCCCGCCCAGACGCTGCTCAGACGCTGCTCAGGCCCCGCCCGGCGCCCGGCCGACTTGGCGGCGCCCGGCCGGAAATCGGCCAGACATCGGCCGGGGTATCGCAGTGACATAGGCAGGACATCGGACGAGTGCCTGCCGGACACCGGCCGATAAACGGGCCAAAAAAATCTACCCCATTCCGTCATGGCAGCGTGCGGGGCACTTTTAATTGTGACTGTGACCGCCCAATCGCGCGATCTTTCGCCGACCGTACCTCTACACGCCGACCGATGCCTATAAATCGCACACGCCGCCCGGCCTCCGCTTATTGTGACTTAGGTATTAGTATTGTGAGTGCAACAAGTCCAAACTCTCATGCACAATGTTTTGTGCCTGTAATGCATCTATGAAATGCCTGAACGACCAAACTAAAGAAGCAAACAATGTAAATCAGTCTCAGGAAGACGTGGATGCGTGATCCCATATGTGACCCGCTCTGCGAAAAAGGGTATTAAGTCACGCTGGCTAGTATTCTTTTTACGACCACAAAAAGAAATCCGCGGCAAATCCACGCTCAATAAAATACCAAAACACAATGGAAATTCCTGGCGTTGCCGAGATACCGCCTGGAATGTCTGTGTCCCCCCTGGAATGTCTGTGTTCCCCCTGGAATGTCGGTGTTCCCCCTGGAATGGCTGTGTTCCCCCTGGAATGTCCGTGTTACCCCTGGAATGTCTGTGTTCCCCCTGGAATGGCTGTGTTCCCCCTGGAATGGCTGTGTTCCCCCTGGAATGGCTGTGTTCCCCCTGGAATGTCTGTGTTCTCCCTGGAATGTCTGTGTTCTCCCTGGAATGTCTGCGTTACGCCTGGAATTTCTTTTGTGTTAATGAGCGTAGAAATGCCACATATTTCTTCTTATGGTCGCAAAAAGAATACTATAGCCAGCGCGACTTAATACCCTTTTTCGCAGAGCGGGTCACATATCAGCAAACATAAAGAACTATCGCAGTGTCGATTACAAATGGTATCAGCAGATATTTTGTTTAGTTTCATCTATTTAAGTTTTCAAGTAATATCGTTAACATTTCATGTTGTAAAGCCAAAGTGCGTTGTTGTTAAGCATGTGATATGAAGTATCACACATTATCAAGTGAATAATAACCTATTTGTTCTATGAAAATATATACATTAGAAAAAATACTGGAAACTAACACATTGAGGGAAATAATAACGAAATGAGTTGTAATATTAAAAGAAAACCAGTGAAGAGACTAATTTACCATTAATAACATAACAATAATAAGATTGTATTCATTATTTAAGAACCAAGGCACTAGCAATATAACCTACTTTACTGAAAAACTGTTATCCTTGCCTGTGGGACTCAGAGATTTTATTTTTTATTATTCTTTATAGAGAAGAGAGCATTGCACTACAATGGTTAGAAAATTATATTTATGGCACTTCAGATCCCTCTGATAAATGACTATTAATGCCTTCAGTTCATAAATTTACATGTGGCCGCCGTATACATTATGCAAATTAAGTTCAAATAGACAATGCTGGCGCCATATTGAATATGCAAATTAAGTTATCTGAGATTGTGTATAACATCTGGTTTGTTTTAGACATTTGCCTTTGAGAAATAAATGCAAATTATTTGGCTATCATACGCAAATGTACTCTTAAAATTATTATTTTCTTTGAAAAACCAGGTTTTTGGCGGCCATTTTGTTTTTTGCCTATATCTAAAATTGCTCAATACCAACAGAGTAACAGTTTTATGTTTGGTCAATTTGGGTATCTCAGGAACCATAATCCATTATAAAAAAAACTATAGACCCCAAAACAAGGTTGAGCCTGGTGGCTGCCGGACTAAGACCCCTTTTTTATGATTGTAATTTATTTTAATTTGAATAAAATGTAATATTCTGTATTCGCACCATGTCCGTGTCGTGCTTTTAAATGTATGTACTATCTATAATTATTTGGTTGCTGTGAGAAACTGTCGGTAACCCTGTACCGAAAAGAATAACTCTGCAGCCCCGGTTGCACAGTTTAAAACTGGAAAATTTGGATGGAAATGGAAATGTGTTTTGTTTTACAATAGTAGGCCTATAAATAAGTGATAGGCAGTATGTATGTTAATGTACACCATTAATGTACAACCCCCTCCCCCCTCCCCTCCCCCTACGCGCATAATGGTATCGTCTGATTAGCGTGCGACGCTGATCATGTGAACGAAGTTTCAGCAGCGGATTTACGTGTATAAAATATTAATATTTTTGCTATTGAATATTCATCACTAAGGACTGAGGTATACCGTGACTGAGTGGTTTGGGCCACTGACTCGAAATCGAAGGTAAAACCTTGGGGTTGCGGGTTCGAAACTCGCCCCGGCTGGGGTACCCGTGCCCTTGAGCAAGGCACTTAATCACACTTGCTCCATCTTTCGAAAGGAGAATGTAAAGCCGTCGGTCCAGTGTGTTAGGTATCGGTAACGCACTTTGAAGATAACGGGGCATTGTTTCGTAAAGAGCAAGGGGATTCCCGGTGTCTCTGGCTGTCTCTTATTCATCATGGGTTTCCTCACGTTTCCGAGCGACAGTGCAATAGGCGCTTTTGAGGAATCCTTGGTTTCAGTACAAGAAATAAATAATAATAATAATATTCATAATCCGAGTAAACAACGTGTGAACAACTACTTGGTGCGTATGCGTCGATGAAACAAATATGGCGAATGTAGATGACGAGATGTGGAGCGCGTATACAATATGACCCCTTTCGATGACGTCACCAAATTGCTACGGTGACGTCACTCCCTCCATTTTGGGAGTCGCCACGGTGAACTTGAACGTACACGCGTACCGCACCATACACGTACGTACGTGCGTACTAGGAAGGAAAACAAAATAGCCTAGCTAGTATACTTTCATGATGTTAAGTTGCCACGTTTAAATCTGTAAATTGCATGTTTTGTTGTGTGATCGTGTGCGTGTCATTAACCTGGCATATACTGGAGCTGTACCTCCAGTAAACTAAGTCTAAGATTAAGGGGAAAAACCACAAATCATGGTTCACACTTGTGTTGCCGTGGGATGTAAAAACAGAAATGGCAGTAGCAACGACGTATCTTTTTACCGCTTCCCAAGAGATCCCGAACGTCGCCAAAAATGGGTCGCCGCACTCAGACGAGGTAAACACTGGTGTCCTACAGAAGATAGTCGTCTTTGTGGTTCACATTTCATTGCAGGTAAGTAATAATATGGGCGCTTTTTATCCATTTTATTAACGCGTTGTGCCAGTACAGTGTGCAATAAGTGTAGGCTATGCACATACACATATACGCGCGCGCCCAGGCATGGCGTGCATACACGGTAGCCCACGCCTTGTTGTTATTATTAGATTCATTCGCACATGTTTATCCCTTTCAATGCATGACATGTGAACATTTGTGCAAGTTTCTTGATAGGAATTTCTTTGTCTGAATTTCTGTGACTGAAATTTGGGGTTAAGAAAAGATTACCTGTAAATTATTACATAGGCCTACATTAGCAGTGAACTTTAATAATATGGAAATTATAGAATAATAGGGCCTATCTGTGTATTTTCAAGATAAATATTTATGGTGTATTTAAAATTGTGTGTTTATGCAGGAAAACAGGACAAAAATCCCTTGTCGCCTGACTACGTGCCATCGTTGTTTAGCTACACCTCATCACCTCAAAGGAAACGAAAGAATGTTGGCTTAGAGAGGTACAAAAGACGTCAAGACTTCAAGAAACGAAGGTAAGGTGTTTTAAAATAACATGCAATATCTGTCAAACACAATTTCAAAATTTGTGCTTTAAATATAAACCATATCTCTAAGATTTTAAAACATGCAGTGCGTGTACACCAGTGTTGCAAGTATTTGTTATTTTTTTGTATACATTAAACAAATATTTTTGAAGGAAATTACCTCCTGGGATCAACAGATCATCCAATGCTAAGATATAATTCCCACTTGCACTTCTGTAGATAAATAAATAATAAAATTACTGCATAATACAGTAATGCACAAAAATACACCGTGAGCGGCGCGGCCCGTGCATATAAACCTAACAGAGGCGCATGTGCGTTCGTGTTAATGGTTATCTTGCACTTACTGACTGCAATTTTTGAAGGAGAAAATGTGATTTTTTTTTTCTCTACAGAAAAGCAACATTTGCGAAAAAAGTGCAATCGGAAAGTATAATGTAGATCTTAAAATTAAATTAGATTATTTGTTGATTTCTTCAAATCTTTGTTCAATGTATACGAAAAAAATACAAAGTATTTTTTCAATGGTGGAATTTTTTTCAGACAACGGATATCAAAGTGGCAAACCAGCAAAATTGGTATTATGCATGGGACATTTTCTAGTTGATGCGAAAACCATTATGCATGGGATAAAATAACCAATTTTTTGCTGAACTGTTAAAGAGCATAAATTTGAAATTTCACTTTTTTTTTAAAACACCCCAGAAAAGAAAATACGGAACAACAAATGGCTGCAAAAACCCTCGTGAACTTTCAGCACAAGGTAATTGAGGAGTATGAGACAACCATCATCCTCGAAGAGCTGGCAGAAAAATACTCAGTGAACTTGCAAGTAGAGCAGCCACCTTGCCAAGAAGCACCAACAACTTCAACTGTTGAGTCTTCAATAGCAGAGACAGAAACTGATCCGGTGAGCTTTGAGTTAGAGTGCAGGAGACTGTTGCAGGAAAACTACAAACTAAGAGAAACTGTAGAGAAACTGTCACTTTCTGAGAAGAGCTTCGACAATGACGACGATAAGGTTAAATTTTACACTGGCCTACCAACACTCAAGGTACTACAAACTGTTCTGGATGAAATTTCACCGTCTTAACAGCTTCTAAAACAGTGAATCGAGTGATTGATGTGCTTTACCAGAGGTTGGTTCCTATGGCTGTTTTTTGGCCTGATAGGGAGGAACTGCGGAACACACTTCCCATGATTTTTAGGGAAACATACCCAAAGTGTGCAGTCATAATTGACTGCTTTGAGGTCACAATCGAGCGCTCTAGTGATCAGAGAGCTAAATCACAAACCTACTCGAGTTACAAGTCAAGAAATACTTTGAAGTATTTGATTGGCATTGCCCCCCAAGGTGTTATTACCTTCATATCTAAAGGATGGGGCGGTAGAGTAAGTGACAAACATTTGACGGAGAACAGTAGGTTCTTGTATCATTTACTACCAGGAGATGTGGTGCTGGCAGACAGGGATTTCAACATACACGATTCTGTAGGTGCACATGGCGGTGTACTTCACATACCAGCTTTCACAAAGGGAAAAAATCAGCTCACCAAGGAGGAAGCAGAGACAACTAGAAAAGTTGCCTCAGTACGAATACATGTTGAAAGGGTGATCGGTTTGGTAAGGCAAAAGTACACAGTATTGAATGGGCCAGTGGAAATCTCAAAAGTACACCGAAAGGATCCACAGACCAACATGACTTCTTTTGATAAGATGGTTCATGTAGCATGTGCCTTGACCAACCTTTGTCCCTCAGTTGTGCCATTTGATTGAAGTTGTGACCCCTCCAAAATTGAATTTGGTGCAATAGACTGCCAAAATGAATATGTCACCTTTTGTTGGTTGCCTAGGCAATTAGCTCTAAACTAAAGGAATCACTGAACCGTGTCCCTGTGCTTTTCCAACGGTAAAATACCATTTGGGATGGATATAAATTCATGTGGTGTTTGTTACCATGCTATCAACACTTTGAGTAAGGTTTTTCTTGTCGGCTCATGAAAAACAAAATTGGGTCATTGCAAATGATACAATGGCCTTTAAAGCACACCTCTAGCTGTTTCATAGAATCTCTTCGTTTGATGAAGCAAACAAAATGTAGCTTGAGTCCAAGTCCTGGCCTCGAGTCCAACAACACTGTTTATTGAAAACGTAATTCTATATATATTTATCGGTATAATTTATTCCACAGAAATATATTTTATTTTAAATTATAAATACTGTACTGCTCATTTACAGTTTATATGCTAGTGCAAGAAATAAATTGACATATTTTTGTACCATTGTGCATGAAAAATGTAGATTTAAATTAACACTGTACATGTATTATTTAATAAATCACTTTAATACACTCAGTCAATGAAAACACTTAAGATTTAAAAATATTTTAATACATCTCGTGGAAAAAAATAGGAAACAAAGTCACTGAAGCATGAAATTCACTGCTCTGCATTGCACATTTTTTAGGCATGTTTGTTCAAAACATAAGGGTGATGTTTTCATTGACTGTCGGTGTATACATATATTGCACGTATTCATTAAAGGTTGGACCATACACTACCATACACTACTGTGCTGTACATTTAATGTACATGTATACCTACATTTCATCCACTAGGAGTATCTCCCCCCCCCCCCCCCCCCCCCCAGCCCCAAGTAATCTTGTTTCTGTGCGAATTTGTTTATGTGGTAAAAATAGAGGCAATTAAGACCTGCATTGGCGGCCAAGACAGGGAGCAGTCACATTGTAACAGTGTGTCATGCATGAGTAGGTGCTTTATGGTTCTATTGTTACATCATTTAAATATGAAAACCTGCCCACTGTCATGGCCGCCGGTGCAGAAGCTCTATACAGTGCACCACATGCATAATGCATGATAGCCGGTATTGAGATGCATTTTTATACAACTGTCCTCCATTTGCAGAGGTAAACAACGAACTTTAGAGTGGCCAAATTTAGAAATGTTAGTGACATATACTACAAGTACTTATCCAATTACTACAAAAAAGAATCAAAAATCTGGGCCAACTAAAGTACATGTACATAAGTTCATCTTCACCCAGGAGTACGTGCATATGATCAATGTTCTTTTTGCTTTGCCTTCCGCTTTTGAGAAGTTTCAAGCTTCTTGCAGTTTGGGCATAAATACCGTTTTGTTTTAGGAGGAACCTTTAGCCCAAGACACTTCATGTGGAAAAATTTAATCTCACAGGTTTCTGACTGACATTCAATTGTGCCACAGTCGGTTTTGATCTCCCGACAGAAACAACACACAGGTACATCTTGAGGCCTAAGCTCAGTACCCAGGTTTCCGTCTCCTACACTAGCAGTTGTATGCCATTTTCCAACCAACTCCGGCAGAATGCATACTTTGAAAAACTGCTTTGCTTTTTCAATATTTTCTTTGAAAAAGACTTCATCTTTATGGATCCTTTCTATGTGGGGAGCGTTTGGATTACTGTTAGACCAAAGAACAAAATCACAGTAGCTCTTTACTGATGCAGCTAACTGACCCTGCACCTGAAAATAATATGCATGATTATGTTTCAGATAGAGGCTTTTGTCATCTTTGGTTTCAAGAGGAAAGTCTTTCCTTTTCAGACCATCGCTGATGTTGCAATCTTTTACACAAAATGGGCATTTCACCTCAACAACACCATCACCACAGCATGTGCATGTGACAACTGCATCAGGGGTTGCTCCAAAGAAGGGGTAGCTAGGGTCAATACACAAGCCCACTTCTTTCACTTGCAGACTGTCATGGCATGATGACTGGCACTGTTTGTAGCTCTCAACAGCATCTTTCTCATGGTTACAACCCCACCTGAAATATGCAAATTAATTCCAATATCAACAATGGTACCTGTCTTTGGGATTGATGGCATACATGTACACCATACATGGAACTTTCTTCAATCCTTCAAAATATTTCACTGTACATTGTACACCAAGGAATGCTGGCATGAAGGATTGACGAAAGTTATGTAAGTGTGCATGCTTACAACCTTTAAAGAAAGGACCACAACCTGATATACAGTCCATACTCCGTAGTTGATCAACAAATCCTATTTTCTTCTTCAAATGTGCCCAAAATCGTGCAAACGGGTAAAATCCTGTATTTTGAGAATTTCCTTATAAAAAGAGTTTGCAGGCTTTAATGAAAAATCTTACAAATGGATATTGTGAGCAGTGGAAGCATTGACTTTTTAAAATGGTTTGTTTCATCTTTTTATCAATGGTTGCCATGGCAACAGTCCTTTTGCGGCAAAAAAGTGCAATTTTTTGTAATAAAACTTTACATATTTATATTACAGGATTTATATGGAATATTGGGATACTTCCAACGGTAAACTCATTCTGAGATACCCAGGCAGTTGTCGGTACTTTCGAGTACAGTACATGTAGACGGAATGGTATATTTGTTGGGCCAAATTTTTTTAGAATTACCGTTTTTGAGATTTTTCCTATAAAAAGAGTTTGCAGGCTTAAATGAAAAATTTAAAAACTGGATATTGTGAGCAGCCGGGCCTTTATCGTTCCTTTAAAACTGCCCACGTGATGTGCTCTCAGCCAATAGGGATGCGTAAACTGTCTTAGGTATTTATGAATGTGTTGATACTAGCACTAATTTAACCAACTTTTAAGTAAGTAAATATACCGTGTAGCAGTGGTGCTGAAGTTGTATGCAGCAGGGTAACAAATCGACTTGATCAAGTGTGCAGATGGCATTGCAGGATCTGTGCAGACAACCGACTTGAACTTAGATGCAGTAATTCGGCCAGCTCTATAGTTGTGCCAAACTTTGCTCCTTGCCTGTTGACGGGTCAGTTCCTCAATGGTAGCACACTATGAAGGGAAATCAATTTTGTAATTAATATTCACAATTTCCATAAAAAACTACAACATAGAGTAAAGTCATGCATGCCACCCATCTTTGGTCCATAATAATAATAATGATTAGATTTGTATAGCGCACATATCCACCCTGCAGGGTGCTCAAGGCGCTGTTACCATTATTACCGCTGTTATCAGGGAATCACCAGAACCATTTCGCTTCAACTAGGTGGCTGCTGGTCAGGTGCACAACCCTATCAGCAGTTAGATTGTGGCATTCCCCTTAACAGCTTCCCATATATCGCTTGGGTTGACGAGGCAACTGGGATTAAGTGCCTTGCCCAGGGACACAGACACGTTGGTCGAAGTGGGGCTCGAACCCCCAACCTCTGATTGGGAGTCCCGCTTCATACCCACTAGACCCACACGCATGCCATGTGTATAATGCACAATCCCAATAAAGAGGCCACCTGTTTATAGTGGGCCAGTTTTGTTACGGTGCTACTAGTTGCTGAGAATATACATGTACATGTACATTGTAATTTGACATACAGTTTTGGCTGGTAACCCATTTTACAAGACGGTCTCTAATTTGCAAATTTTTGTGCTCAGAAGCACCATGAAACTAGCCCCAGAAAGAAGCATTGCATTGACTATAAACTCTTTAAATGGGCATCAGAATCCCGAGACACAACGTGGGGAGAATACTGGGAAGTACACATGTATGTAAATTTACAATGCTTTTTCACTATTTTTATCTCGTTTTTTTTTTTAAGGGGGATGGGTTACTTACTACATTTCTATCAATTTGTAGTTCCTTGAAAACAGCTTCACACTTGGGCATTAGCTCTGGATAAGATAGCTTTAGGTGAGCTGGTGAGTACAAGGTTCGGAAGTGGATCTGGAAATTTCAACTGCACAGCCTTGGGGATGAAATTCTCCAGCATGAGCAGGAACCAGAGAGAGGACCGCAGACTTGACACCCGTCTCATTCAAGAGATGAAAAAAATTATCTTTTTCATTCTGTGAGGGTGGTCGCAAAGGAGTGTGTACACTGTTTGGCAAGGGTTTGTGGCATCTCTTTTAGCTTTTTTTTGGGGTTGCTTGAAGTTTATGTTTACTGCTTCAGCGTAATCAGGCACAGCTCTTCTTCCTTGCTGGCTCCATCCATCCGCAGGGTCTTTTGAAGTGCAGGATGTGACTCTCATTTCCACACCTTGGACACAGCAAACAGAGTTGCAGCAATGTGGGAGCATGTCTCAGTTAAGCCAGCCATGCACGTACAGTGGCCTGTGATGACAGTACCATCCTCTCGAACAGCCACCCATACACTGACTGGAGGATCATGAAGCCTTTGTGAATGGGTAACCTAGAAAACAGAGTAGAACATTTTATATTATTTATTTTGGCTAAAATAGACAAAAAACATAGCTCACAAACATAAATATACAAACAAAAGTACAATTACTACATAAAAAACAAGCCAAGGATAACCCAAAAAGCTGATAATATTGGGAATTTGGTAAATGCTGCTCTATCTCTCGGTCAAACTGAAACAGTATGTGTGCGAAAGTGAAGACATTCAAACAGGGTGTACACAATTTCTGACTTTATTGATGTTAAAAGTTAAAGACTTTAAATGGGAGGAAAAACAAATTTGACAAGTTCCAAGTTGCATTTCTGAGCAAAAATAAATGAGTATAATGCACCTATCAATTGTTCCCCCCCCCCCCCCCACCCCCTCCCCTAGGTGGTGGTTTGGTCAATTTTTTGTGTGCACCAGGATGGGATTTTGACCCGTTGAAATACACATTTATACATGTATACAATATGCGCATTATGTTTTTGCACCCGAGGGTGGGGATTTTTTGTCGACTAAATGTTGCCCAGGGGTGGGGATTTTGTCACGTAAAAAGGTGGGGTGGGGAGGGGGGGAGGGGCGACAATTGATAGGTACATAATACACATTAACACAAGAGAAAGATCATGTGTCAGTGTGTGATGCATACATGTATGTATGCGTGACACTGAGGCTCTACGTGCAGATATGATGTGGATGTTATTTTGTGAACTAACTGAATGCAATTTCCCCCCAAAAAGCTAATTTCTATTTTTTTCAGAGAAAAGAAACATTTTTCCCCAACAAAAGCGCAAATGAGAAGTATTCATTTCAAGTTTAGGTGGGGATTTGGTCACGATTTTCATGCCCCAGGGTGGAGATTTTGACACATAGAAATCAAAATTTTCAGTGAACGTGAACTGGGGGAAAAACATGAATATTTTTCCCCCAGGGGTGCGAAATTTGTCACCCAAATTTTGCCCCAGGGTGGGGATTTTGTCACGCAAAAATTGACAATCCCACCTCTTAGGTGGGGCAGCCCGGGGAGGGGGAAGGGTGGGGGGGAAACAATTGATAGGTGCATTACCAGTATGGAGTAATTTTATCATAAATGAATTATTCTCAGAATTATCTCTCCGACAGAAGTGCAAGTGGAAAGTATATCTTAATTCAATGATTTGTTGATTGCAGGAGGTAATTTTCTTCAAATCCTTGTTCGCTGTTTACAGAAAAAAATACCCCAAGGAAAATCCACGATGTGCGTGCATTTTAATGTGCCCATAATAATAACCTACATACATCATACTGTACATACCTTGGACTTAATCAAAAATACACTGGTGTTCCGGTCACGCTTCATGGGCTGCTTCCAAACAACAACATCAATATACTTTCCCGGTAACAAAGTACTTGTAAGCATCCAAGCTTTTGTATGCTTTCATTGCATTTCCAGAATAGGAAGAGGGGAAAATTAATGAGATACATATAAATATCTGGGAACTCCAACGACGGTAGATGGTCGCAGTTTCCACAGGGACTTGCAGCAAGCTGAAGGAATTAGGTATGGATCGTAAGTACAGTTTGTCCCAGCTTTTCGATGTATCGCTGTTGGTCACTTGAACTTAGATTTTTCACCTCGGGGGACAATTTCCCATTTGCATTGCTACCGTTGTTTTCCGTGTTTAGTGTTTTCTCCATTGTAAAAATAACTCGAATTAATGTCACAAAAACACACAGATTCAAACTATTCGGTACGGTAGTAACGCACGCATATTAATGTACGGTATGGTACAGCACAGACGAACTTTGACTCCCAAAATGGCGCCACCAATATTTTGCTGCCTGTGACGTCATTCACACGAGCTCAATAGTGCATGTTTGTGTTTTAATGAGCTGAGGCGCTGTTTCGGAAACAAAAGTTACGTTAAGTGCCTATAAATTAAAAAAAACATTCCTTTTGAAGTACACGTACGAAATTACACATTTCAGATGACCAACGTGTAAAGAACACTCCCGCAGTATGCTGTGAGCCATCGAATAGGCATTTCTCTATGTTGACCGCGTGGTGGGGCGCCCTCTAATGCGACTTCCAACTCGATGTGCTTCTCTTTCTTGAATTTATCATTGCAGTTTGGAAACGATCCAGCTTTCAAAGTTGGACGTCTATTTCAAGTCAAACAACACATTCTAACTCGTTATTTTGACGAAAATTAATGGCGAGCTAGTATACATGTTTTAACATATTCATTCAACATCTAATCTAGCAGCAGCCCTATTTGCGAGGTAGTCTGGTGCTTGGCTCTCTTATAAATACGCGAGCGCCATAGCAACAGCCCCCCCCCCCCCCCCCCCCCCAGGCCCCTACTCCCCCCATCAGGGGTGGGGTGGGTGAAAAGGGCAACAGACCGCCCCTCCCCCCACCCCCCCCCCCCCCCCCCCGAGCGACGTCGGCGCTCGCATGAACTGACGAATTTGTTTCGGTACTCCACTGCCGCCCTCCCACTAGCCTTTAGTCAAGGCTGCCGTGGCGAGTTATATATTCGCGCGCAGTCAGTTTTACCAACGCTTGAGGAAAGACTAGCACGCACGGACTGTCCGCCCCGACAGCCTTTACCATAGCGTTTTTTGGGGCTTATGTTTTTCTTTATTTCTGTCTACCGTTTTGGTAGAGGGGTTACGTGCATAATGCATGAGGTCAGGATTCCCCATTGACCAATGAGAAGGTGAACTGTTAAACTGCATGACGTCATACGCAAAGAAAATTAGGCAGTTGTAGTTTTGTATGGACAATCTCCGAAGAAAAAAAGCTAAATATTTCGGGAAACTTAATAAGTCGCAACATATTCAGGCCAAGAAAATGCTCTAGATGATCGCGATTTATTCGTGAACAGGGGAATATTCAATTCACCAAGGCCTACTCGCGAACCGGCCGGCCGCACAGTACACCGTGCGTGCCGCGCCGGTATACGCCGCCGGTCGTCTGCGGCGGCCGCCCCGCTAGTGCATGGCCATGCCGCACGGTGCATTGTTGTTTTCCTTATAGCTCCATGGATGTACTAAGTCAATGAAGCATGGCATAAACAAATTTTCAACAAAATCTTACTGCAAAAGAAAATTGTCTTACTGCTATAAAATTGCTTCCTTGTCACCCAATTTAAACTCTCTGGAGCATTTATCATGTACCATATCTAAAAGGATTTATTAGTGATATTTATATATACCCTGAATAAACAGTTCCTTACTATTTGTTACGATGAACAAGTTAAAACAACAACTTACGACAACTCTATGACAAGTTACGATTACTTACGAAAAACACTTCCACTGTGTGACATTGTACTAGCTGGCTCTGGTGATCTTAATAAATCATAAATTTTGGGAATTTCACAGCCAAATCGCACAGTGGGAGCTAAGCCCGGTATTCCGCTGTGCAATATTTTCTTACCGACTAGTCGCAATTATCCTAAGATATGATACAGGTACAATTTTGTAGCGTCTCGCAGGTTGTCACTGACTTTTGTACAGTTTTTGGTCACCCACTGCATGATTTGCCACAATTTGTTGCGACTGCGACAAGTGCAAAAGTAGGAAGTATTGTACGTGTCGTAAGGATTCTCAGCCACTTCACCGACATATATTTTAATTTGCAAATTCTAACGCTTACGATATGGGTACAATGTGCAATTTATTCCGAAAACATACAAATTTGTCCCTTTATTTTTCTTAGTGATCTCCCAATTTAACAGTTCCTTAAGAGATGACACGGTACGATCAGGAAATCTGTTGATCCTGTTCAAATGTCCATGACAAGCTACGATTGCACTGTAACAAATCCTAGAAAATCGTAATGCTTAGCGCTTATTGTATTGTTGCGATATGGATTTTTTTATAAATACAGACGAATGTCTGCGATTCTTTACGATTCCTTACGATGACAGTACAAATCTACGACAGCATCTGCGACTTGTTCAGAACACATACGAATGTCTGCGATCATGATCACACATTGTGCGATTCATTACGATTCCTTACTAATTTGTTACGATTCCTTACGATGACGCAGTACAAATCTAAGACTGT